>JAGFMF010011697.1:4180040-4276558 GCA_019455555.1 Galemys pyrenaicus | reverse complement strand
TGTACTTCCGTTGATCTGCCTGTTCTGCTCCCTGCTCTCTGTGGTGAATCCTCTCACCCCTCCACACCTCTGGCCTGTACCCCAGTGCTTGTATGCATACATAAATAAATCTTAAAAAAAAAAAAAAAAGACTTCATTCTAATGTTGCCAAACCTACACTCTGACTTTTATGGACTCTCAGATATTTGGCTTTTGCAGACCCTTTCTTTCATAGTAACATTAAAAACTAAATTTTACAATTACACTGGTATAAAGATGAGAACATTAATATATTAAAATATTTTCTTTGACCTAGGAAAGAATGATTTTAACAGTAAGTTATATTTCAACTTCCTGTGCCTAGCAGATAAATTTATCCATTTCGTTTATTCTGGAAATTTGTTCTTTCAATATAATGGTGCATTTTTCTTCTAGGAATTTAGGCTTGCACGATTTTCCCAAGTATAATAACTGCTTCCTATCCCTAATTTCTCCATTGAGCCTGGCCTTTACCCCCAGTCTCATGGTCACAAGAAAGGTTAGAATAAAGTTTACCAGAGATCAGGATACTGAAGCAAAGGAACTGGACGGTTCTGAAGACCCCTTTCTGAAATCTCCAGTTCCAGATGGTTTTTAGGCAGCTGGCCTGAAACAGAAGAAGAAAGTTTCCTTTTAATATCTATGTGCAATGAATGTAACCAGAAGATTTCTAACCAATGATCACTATATTGAGTTATCATCTGCCTGTTTCTACTGGGGGACTGGCTCAAGCCCTTGGCCACCTACTTTCTCTGTTCTGAGTCCCAATCTCGCTGGACACTGTACCAAGATTGAAGGCAGATTTCATTTCTTCATTCAACAAATATTTATTGAGTAATTACTTTGTGCCATAATATTTTTCTTTTATGATACAAATTTTAATATGCACATAAGAAAATACCAAATGGTCATTATTATTTTGCAGCCATCCATCTTTAAGACTTGGTATGCCATACCCAGGTATAATAGAAGCTCCGTCTGGGTCTTCCTGGTGGTGCAAGGGGTTAAGCACCACACTATGAAGCTAGTCATTGCAGCATAACGTCGATCCCGGGCCAGGGAGGTGACCCACATGGCAGAGCAGACCTCTTCTGCCTCGCCCTCTGCTCCTCTCAGCAGTGTATTTCAGTCATTCTACCTGTTCTGCTCCAATTCTGTCTCTGGTGAATCCTCTCACCGCCCTGGACTCTGGTCTATACCCCAGTTCTTGTATGCATAAATAAATAAATCTTTAAAAGAAAAAGAACCTCCCCCATCTGCCCTATACACAGGGCATCAAGAGTGCTGTCCCATGCCATCTCCTCTTATTATTGAGGTGTATTTTGGGTTCTTTTTACCTTACCACTTGGTATGTAGCTGCAACACTAATCAATGATTAATAGGTGTGTATATGTGCATGCAACATAGATCTCAGACTTATTCTCCTTAGATCTATTTGCAAGTGTTATTTCTATGTGTTTCCTTTTGTTGGGATTTTACCAAACCTTTAGTATTTTTAAATGTTTTAGACAAATAATTTATGAAAATATCAGTTTGTCCATCTCCCTCATGTTGCACATGAAAATAGTGAATGTTGGAGAGTTTAACATATACAAAATGATAGCAGCAGAGTCTGATTTTGAAACAAGACCTTTTTTCCACTCTACTTTTCTATGGTCATAAACCTACAGGTTTAAACATACATGCTATGCTGTTGTTGAAGATGCTAGAGTGTGTGACATGACTACACCTAGGGCTGTAACAGTATCCCTCCAAAACCACCCTGACATAACCACAAACAGAAAAACAATGCATTAGTTTTGCAATGGAAGCTTTACTACTCTCCAAGTCTTATGGCTACTGAAAAGCTCTATATAGAAATCCTGAAATGCTATAGGCCAATCACCAATGATAGAAGATGTAGGGTATATGGGATGGTGTGGAATTGTGTGTGTGTGTGGGGGGGGTGCACGCGCACGCACATGTGTCCATGCACTGCTATTGTAGCCTAACCTGATAGTGGGACAGACATAACTGGCACCAGTAAAAGTGGAAGAATGAACCCTGATAGTGGGGTCATCTTTGTACAAAAAACCTAGTACTTTTCCATTTTGGCATCGCCTATGTTCTTTTGAGCTAGGACACCAATCAACTGGCCTCTGCAGGACCTATGATCAAACAGTGTATGATAATGTTATGATTTATGATGCTATTTATCTGCACAGGAATTATGGCAAAAATTCTTTAGTGGGAACTTAATCCCATCAATTTCTCTTTTTTTTTTTTGTTTTTAATTTCACCAGCTTTTACTACTACCAGATTTCTATTCAGTACCCAAAGGTACCAGACCAGAAGCTCCAATAGAAATCTTTATAAATTTTTGAGCCTGACTTCTCAAGGGGTTTATAAGCAAGAGACATTTTAAATAAGTCTATGTTCATATTTCCCAACTTCTGCATGTATTCTTTCCTCAAACTGATCTAAGAATGTGTTCTTCTCCCACTGTAGAAAAGAAATCATGCCTTTTACTAGTCCAATTCTCACTTATTATGGTGCACAGGTAAAAAGCAGTGGTGTGCCACCCAGGAACAATCCATGTATTAGGGTAGATATTGAGAGCTTGACTGCTCCTAATAATAGTGTGACAATTTTCCAAGTGCAGTGGTTTTGATGTTTCCTTTAATTATCTTTGATTGATGACCCAACTAAGTTGTCAGATGCTAAACTATCAATTAAAATTCTGACGATAAATCACTATATAATTCTGAGCAAATAACTTGGGAGGAATTTAAAGAACAGAGAGACTTTGCCATGTGCAAATTTTATTTCCATCTACTCATCATGTGAATGAGGTTTTGCGATATTTAAATCCTTAAAACTGAAATAATGACTAGGACCAACTTGAACTTATCTCATTATATCGATAAGTGGTATTCATCCACATGAAATAAATAGGAAAAAATCCTCTTTTCATTTAGAGATACATCTGCAATAGTATTTTAAGTGTATGTTGTCAGCTGAAAATTGTTTTGTGTGGGTATGGAGGATGATGATGTTTAAAAATCTTCCTTTGAGTATTAATTTACCACTGAAATTTCCTTGGGGTGGGCAGGCCTTCTCATATCTGCTCCTATTATACAGTGTTGTCTCCAAATCAGTATTGGATCTAGGATGCTTAGAGGTTATGATCTCTGTCCTTATGTCACTAAGCAAGTTAATTAAGTGTTGGGAAAAAAGGAAATACCTCTCTAGGAGAAGTGACCATGTGCCCTCTTGATCTTCAGTTTAATGCTCTTTGGCAACCTGCTTCAAACTGGAATTCACTGGAGGTTGTCCCAGACTAACTAACTAGAATAATATCTTGAACCTATGTAAACCTTCATTAAGGCTGTTTTGTACTGTGATTATCTTGAATTTTACCCTTCCAAAGAACTAAAAGTGATTGTGGGATTAAGTGAAAGGTGGAGAAAAGTGGGATTACTAAATCTCTTTCCCTAGACCTCACTTTGCATAGGAAGGAGTATTAGATGGCAATAAGAATCTCTTGACTACCAGAATTGACTGTCAGGGTTACTTACAGAGATGGTAAAAATGGTACCATGCAAAGAAGATTCTGTTCCTCTATTGGGTTGTAAACCATAAGCTTGCATTTTCAGAGGCAGAATGTGATAATATCACTGCCTAGGTTCTTTGTCTTTTGCTTAAACACTGCCTGCTTTTTCTTTTTTCTTCGCAGTTCAACGTTCTTAACTTTCTTCCTCTCTGCCTTTACTCTCTAGCCCTGTGCCCCACCATCTTTGTAGTTTTATCATTGACATCCTAATTACCAAACCCAGCCTTGTTTTACAATGCCAGTGGAAGAACTTCTGAGCGTTAAGCAAAGGAGGTGATAAGGTGGCGTTCCTAACCTAGAACACACATGGAAGTCTGGGAACTCCCTGTGGTGTTCACCAAACTTGGTGTTTATGTAGACATTTGCATTTTCATCTGGAAAAAGGAGTTGTACCTTTCATCAAAGTTTCAAAAAGCTCTATCATCAAATATGTCTACCTACCTCTGAAGTAGAATAGGTTACCAAGGAGAAGGAAGAGAAGAATAACTGCTTATTCACGTGAGTTGACCAATTCATACAAGTATGATATGCAAAAGATAAGACAAGCATAATCTACCTCCCTATGTCATTAGAGTTTAAAATGAGGACAGACTCAAACTCATTCCTCCTCTCTTCACCTTCATATCTGTATCTCCCTCTCACCCATTCCCACAGACAATCCTCATTACAAGTATTGAAAAGTGTTCTAGAGTAAAGTACAGAGGTAGACAAACTGGGTGCAAAGTTTGTTTTCTTTTGTTTTGTTTTCATAGGAAGTGCTCGAAAACTGTCTGGTTCTCTCTAGCTACAGACGATGGGATTTTGGACCTTGGGGCTGTATAAGATACTTCTGCTGAGTTGGGGTAAAAATTACCTACAGCTTTGTTAATGAATTCACGAATGCCTAATTTTCCTTGGATCTACCCTAGATGGTAAACCCTACTAAACCCCAAGAATTTTCTCTTTGTCATAGTAATAATAGCTGACATTTGCTGATAAGTGTGCCAGCTTAAAATCTAAATGCTTTTTCAGCGAAATCTCATTTAATCCTTATAATGACACTGTAGGTGCTCCATCTCAATAGACTCTTTGGGCTCAGAGAAAAATAGGAAAGCTGAGATAAGAAGCTTTTCAACAGCTTTGCATTCAGCCCAGAGAGGAGAGCAATACTGTAGAAAGGGTTGGAGGTTTGCCAAGATCTATTCAAGAGAATCCCTGTGTACCCTTGTAGGAAAAACTGCAACTGTGGAGCCACATGACAGGAGTCTGTTTCCAGACAACATGAAACCTAACAATATACCCTTAGATAAATACCCAGTCTCCGTGAGGCAGAGCATTTCATTTGCAGAATGGAAATACGTTGTAAGTTTGTAGGAAAGGTCAAAGTAAACAGCAGGTTTTAAATTGCTTACTAACTCTAAAAGGCTCTCTGACATAATTACTCTTCCTTACTTTCTGAAACTTTACCTGCCCAACTTAGCTACAAACCACATCAACTTAGCTATTTCTTATAGGAAAGAAAAATGAACTTACCATCTCCTCTGCTACTCGTTTAGCTTTATGCAGTGTGCCCGACCTGGACTTCTGATATATAGTCTTGTACCTCCCCTCAGTGTCAGGCTTAGAAAAGCAACTTCCTATTCACTTTCCAGAAATTCACCACAGCCCTTCCCATAAAATTAGATGTTGATAATACAGAAGTAATGCTGGCAACTTAGAAGTAGCAGTCACCAAGATTAGCAGGGGGTTGTCTACTTCTGTGGGAGGTGGTCTGGAGAGAGGGGCAAGTGTGAGTCACCCCTGGACATCCTAGGCTGGTGAAGCAATGCATGAATAGTACACCCAGAGGTCAAGTTTCCTTTGATTATGATAGGAGGCCCAATTTAAGGTCATTTATTTGGAAAACACACTTAGTCTTAATCATAATGTTCTAGTGTAAATTTCCCAGTTATTGTGAAATGTCAGCGAATAAACATTCACTCTTATTCTAAAGGAAAGGGCAGAAATAGTAACCAAAAAATTAGGTAGAAAAGGAAAAAGCCACTGAGGGGTTTCTGGCAATTGTTGGGGCAGTTTAGAAATGCTGTCTAAACAAAAATAGAGTATTATAAGAAGCTAATTTCTACTTCTGATATCAGAAAAAGATATGTAAAAATGGGAAGGTGAGTGTGTGGGTCTAGAAAGCTGTATGACACAGTGGTTAAGTCTTGGATTCCATCATTAATTCACTTGAGATCCAGCTTGGCTCCACATCTATCTGTTCATCAGGCAACTTATATAAAATATCAATGTCTCTGTTTTATCAAATGTGCAACAGAATGATAATCACAGAACTTACATTATAAGGTTACCATATGAGTAAATGAGTTAATACAAGGAGAATACTTGTAACAATATCTGGCACACAATTGGCACTCAACAAATGTTATTAATCATCATCATCATCACTAATATTGAGGTCTGGTAGCAGAGAGCAAAACCAAGCGTTGACAAAGAAAACCCTAAATTTCATTTATCCTCTTGGAATTCTGTTGTGTGATAATGATACTCTTTACTCACCCCTTGATTGCTACAACTTGTAATAGGGATCACATGGATAGATTCAAAATGGAAGAAAATAGCAAGAAACACCAAAGATAAGGATGATTTATTTGATGCTGCTTGGTAAACATTTGCTCTTAGGAATTTGGGGTCCTAACAGAAGTAGAAAGATGGGGGAGAAGGTGATATGGAAGGAATGACGGCAAGGGACAAGAGACATTGAGGGAGAGGAAAGAATGGGGAACTTGGAGGCATCATGATAGGGTGGTTCAGAACCCAGCCCCTGGGGCCAGACTGCCTGGCTCTGCCACCTATCAGCTGTATGACTTAGCCGGTCACTACCCTCTGTGTGACTCAATTCCCTCAAGCCTCTTAATAAATAAGGATGGTAATAGTCACCAAAAGCATAGAAATGTTAGGATAATCACATGACTCACCTCCACTTCATTCTGTTCTAATTTTTAATCCCTAACCTTCTTTTTGCCATTGCCTCATAAAAAAAAGTTTCTAAGGTGAATATGAAGGAGGTACTATGTATACTATAAGTTCTTATGAATAATGTGTTTAATTGGGATAAAGTTAATTTTAGTGAATATGAAGGAAGCAGAAAGAATTCCTAGAAATAGCAAAATACCATTTGAATTTGTTTAAAAGCTACTTGCTCATTTGAATTTGTTTAATACTACTTGCTCATATGGGTATAATCTACGTGAAACATTAAGATTGTTTTTAATTGTTTCCCTTAAAAACATGATATACTTCCAATATGACTTAATAAATTATGTTATTGATATCTTTTGTATGTTTTTCATCTTTTGATAGTATACTGTAATTCCCAGGGAGCAGCGACCTTTACCTATATTAATCTTGTTTCTCCTGTAGTATCTAGCAGAAGGCAAACAGATACTCAACAAACACCACTGATTCATTGATGAGATTGATGACTCTAGGTAGACACTATGAAAGTCCTCCACCTTATCATACTCTTTGAATTTTATTATCTTATTACTGTGGTGCATTCATATATACAAGGATATTTAAGTCACTTTAAGTCTCAGTGTGCTGGCACTAGGGATTTACTGATGAGCCAAGCCCTCATTGAGTTCACATTTATTTGTTGTTGTTTTGGGGGATAGGTTATTAAATATTAAATAAAAATCACACAAATAAATGAAGAAAAAATTCAGTGGTCAGTGAAAGGGTATGCTGGAACTTGACTTGAGCAAGTTTCCCTGGATAGAATGACATCAGAACTTAGGGTCTTAATTTGAAAAGCATGAACACAATGGAAGGGAAGAATATTTTAGGCCAGCCAAGGCTTCTTGGAGCAGCCTGGGTCCCTTGAGTCAGTCACAGTGGCTAGAGGGCAGTGGAGACTGGAAAGACAGGGAGCATGATGATCACATTGGGTCTCTTAGGTCACGCTAAGAGTGCATCTGTCTTCTTGTGTCATTCACTAGAAGGCAGTGAATTCCTCAGGATGTTCAACCTGCACAGCTGGTCTGCCTCCAAAGAGAAAATTAGAGAATTTTCTACATAATAATAGGTTGAAGGATGACAAATTACAATTTAAAAAGAAGCAAAACATGTAGCCTTGAGTGTCAATCTAATATATGCTGATTGTTGAAAAACAATGAAAATTAAGAAAATCACCCAAAATACTGTCAGTCTTGCAACTGGACTCACAATGTACGTTCTGTTTTAAAATCTGCTTTTTCTGTATGATGATATATCATAAACCTTTCTGATATTTTAAAAGCTATTTCTGCTATAATTACAACTACCCCCCAAGTATATAAGTAGTGTATTGATATATTGATATTATAAGATATATTGTAAGTATTGATATAAGATGAAAAAGAAAGATAAATTCTACCTTCTCCCAGCTTAAATGGCCTCATCAAAATTTTCCAAAGGGAGTCCTTTTGTCCTATTGGTCTGAAATGTCCATCCCTCTCCTGATGGTTAACACAGTGATGGACAAAGATGTCAGCTTCCCCGATATAGCTCTGGGAATTTAATCTTACAATAATTTTGGGAACTTCTAATTCTTCCTCCTGAAATTCTATTTAAGTTGGTTTGTGGTGTTAGGCACAAACATTGCTTCTATCTTTGCTCTCCAGTTTTTGAAAGGGAAGGAAAAGCAAGGAAATCAGTCATCTCGTCAAAGGTCTCAAACAGTAAACATGAGTTTTCAGAAAACTGTTTGCCCACATAACCTTAAATAGAAATGGACTCTTAGGACACACTCCACACTATCATAGTTATGCCCTCTTAGCCCCACCCAGGGATTGCTTCATTCATCCTGCACATTCTCGTGAGGGCCTGCTCTGTGCTATTTTCCAAGCTACACTCCAGAAACAAAGAGATGAACAAGACACAGTGCCTGGTCTAGAAAGTGATCATATGAATAATGCAGAGGAGAGAGTAGACACACATGTTCTTGTTCTGTCCTCCACAAGAGGACAGACAGCTAACTCAGACTAATGGTGAAGAAGTGAGCAGGAAGAGTATTTAGAGGAAAGAAGTCTTGAGTAGAATGAATCAGATTCTTTTGTGCATGCTTTTGTATATACACATATTTAACTTAAATATGCATACTCTAAATTTGACAGATGAATTAGGAAGTGGTTTTTCACATTAAAAGTATTTTAACTCTTACAAAATCATATTAAGTCTGGGAGACTTCAGTTACACCTCCCTGACCTGAAAGCCCCTGAGTTCTACAAATAAATAGGTAATTTTGAACAATATTTCAAAACTGACATGGATGCTTATAACTGCTTCCTTTTCCTGGTATATCTTGATTATCAAAATGGGTAATTCGCTGAAATTTATATAAACTACTGTGAGGAGTAAACAAATTATAATAAAACAAAGGATCGGAAAAATAGCAACCGTATAAAGACACTAAGCTGGAAGTAATCACATCAAGTTCATTTTTTTAAATCTTCAAATAAGTCTATGGTTCTGGCTCCTGTTAAAATGGGCATTGTCTCACTGTGACTTGTGATAGTCTCTAAGGGATTTGCTTTCCTTTTAACAATGAAAAGACAGGAAAAAGTATCATTTGAGATTTTAATTTGTGTGAATTTAATCCGTTTTATATTTAAATTATGCTTAATTAGTGTTTTTTTAGAGCAGTTAATAAATTGTTTATTTATTAAACCAAAGCTAAAATTTTGTTGATTATCTGTCAGTATAATTCATCAAAACAAATTTCCCCAAGAAATGTCTTTTTCTAAAATGAAATATAAAAGTTAATATAGTCTCTTTTAAAAGATTCATACTATTCAAAAAGAAAAAAGAAGTGAAAACCACCCATTATATCATTATTATGGCATCATGCAGGACTCTTTAGTTCAATATTCACAAATATGTTTTCAACATAAACAATTTCCAGTTTTAGTTTTGTGTTTTGTTTCTTCACACCGAGCATTTGTTAAGGAATTCTTTTCATATTATCAAATATGGTTATACTTCATTCTTTGTAATGGCTGTATAATATTCTCTAATATAATGCACATATCTTATTTATCAGAGCCCTTATTGGGTGCCTTGATGGTAGATATAGTGTAGTAACACTATCTAAAGGGGACCAACTTCTAAAACACAAATAATTATGTAAACCAATGTTATCTCAACAAATAAATAAAATTGATAAGAATAAAAACATACAAAATAAAATTGATAAATATCTTACTATTCAAAATTCCTTTCTATCAAATAACACTGTAAAATATCCTAGGATATTTAGCTTTACCTATATTTATCCTATAATTTCTCTAGGGAAATTACTGGAAATGGTCAAAATATATGTGCACTTAAAATACTGACAGATGTTATTTCATTATCCTGCAGATGAAAGTACAAATTTGAGCTCTCCCAACAGTATATGAGATTGCCCATTGTCCCACTTCTGCACTCCAACCCTCAGCTTTGTTAATTTTAAGAAACTTGATTTACAACAACAAACCTAAACTGATTTACAACAAAAATCTCATTTCCCTACTTTCTTTTAATTTCAATTTACCATGGGATTTACCCAGTATGGGATGTTTTGAGAAATAACAGGAAATGAGAAAAATACAATACAATTACAAATATGTGTGTGTGTGTGTGTGAGAGAGAGAGAGATAACTTTTAAGAAATTTGTTAAGTTCAAAGAGGGTAATTCTGCTAAACACTGCAGAAAGATGCCTTGTAATTCATGGGCTGCCACTTCACAAGCTTGGGGACTTTGGTGCAGCCATGGATAGCAAAACGTGAAAGGTGGTAGGCTCAACATAGATGCAAAATAAATGATTAGTACGTGTGTGATACTCAAATATAGATTACACCCTGAGTTTTATGACTGCCACTTTTGTAGTTGTTCAGTTTGTTTGCCTGCCTTCTGCTTGGATCAGTCAGTTGGTCCAGTTTTAGAAAATTATGTTGTTCTGAGTACTTGAAATTGCATTGCTTGAAACTAGTTTTTTGTTTGTGTAACTGAAATATAATCAACATATGACATTAAATTGGTTTTAAATGTACAACATAATGATTTACATATTTATACTGTGTGAAATGACTACTACAGTAAGTTTAGTTAATATCTGTCACCTCACATAATAATAAACTTGTATGTGTGTGTGAATGGGTATGTTTAACAAACCTGTTAAATGCAAAGTAGGGAATTTTGTAAACATGTGAATTGTAGTAATCAAAAAAAGTTTATAGATATATTTGGAACAACAACTGACCTCCCAATATCTTGCAAATTAAAATTGGTCACCAAATGAAACACATTTATACTTCAACTGTGGTATAATATTTTTAAAGACTTATTTATGCATATAAGAACTGGGGTGTAGGCCAGAGGTGCGGGTATGTGTGAAAGGTTTCACCAAAGACAGAATGGGAAGTGGATCTACTGAAATACAATGCAGAGGGTGCAGCAGGCAAGAGAAGAGGGAGGTCTACTGTACCATGTGGGTTAGCTCCCTGGTCAGGGATAGAACTCATGCCACAGTGGCTGTCAATAGCTTGAAAAGCACTGAGACTTTAACCCCTGTGCCACCAGGGATGCCCTACATCATATGTTAATAAAGAAACAGAAAAGCAGCATTGTATAGTCAAAGCAATCAAATCAAGACCAATTCCTTGTTCCTCAAGTAATTCTGTCATACTGTCTCCTGATAAGGGAGAATTGTCTTACCCAAAGGATTAATGTGCTCCTTAAAGATCTACTTAAAAGGTGATGGGGGGCCCTTCTTGGTGGTGCAATGAGTTAACCACAGCACTATGAAGCAAACTGCAGCCACTGCAGCACCAGTTCGAATCCCTGCCACTGGCTGGAGAGGGGACCCACATGGCACAGCAGATCTCTCCTGTCATGCCCACCACTGCTCCTCTCAGCAGTGTATTTCAGTAGATCTGCCTTTTCTATTCCCCACTCTGTCTCTGGTGAATCCTCTAACCTCCCTCATGCCCTCCCCCCCCCCCACCTCTGGCCTGTACCTCACTTCTTGTATGCATAAATAAACAAATCTTTAAAAAAAAAAAAAAAAGGTGATGAGGACTCTGAATGACCTTAAATGGAACCTCAGTCTACCCAGAGAACAGGGCTGCAAGGCAAAGTTAGTTCTAGGTACCTGTATCCAAGGGAAAGAGTGGCTCTTTCTGAATGAAGTAGTCTGCTGATAGTCTCTAAACTCCTATTAGTTGAATACATTTCTTCTAATCTATACTTCTCAGAAGTTCAAGGTTTTAATTATCTACTTTATTTTCTTTAAACAAATACTCGGGCTGTGTGGCCTTGTGCAAGTGGCTCAGCTTCTCTGAGTTTAATTTTTACTCTGTGATGTAGTAAGTAATGAGACTGTCATAATGTATCATAACCAATTTGGATTTAGCCAGGAATACAAAAATTGTTTATCATTGGAAAATCAGTGATTTGTCTCCATGTTAACAAAACTAAAGAAGAAAAAAAAATCATCAATGAATATTGATGATTCATACCCATTCTTCTAAAAAATTAAAATGATAGGGAATTTTCATATCGTGGTAAGTGGTGAGAATTTGAATATCTTACAAAGAAAACCTAGAATAAGCATTCTGCTTAATGATGAGACACATATTCCCTTTACGATCAATAATAAGGTGCCTTTATTTCTACTTCTGTACAATATTTTACTAGATATCTTAAACAAAGCAGTTAGGAATAAAAAATAAAAATAAAAAGTTGATGTTTATTCTTTGAATTTAGCTACTCAGGATTGATCCGTTGTTAAAATGCCAATATCCCTAGGAGAGTAAAACATTGTAATATTACCATTATAGTTAAGTACCTGCCTTGTACAAGGCAAGTCTATTAAACTACCTAAGAAAATAGAAGAGATGACTTAATATTTCGAAGAGTGAATACCTGAGCTTTTTCAATTTGACCATGACAACACCAGATCAAGGGAGACACAGAAGATGTTCAGCTCTCAGCTTGAAGGAGGTCAAAGGGCAAGTTTTCCCAATTGTTCAGAATATAAGTGCATCGGACAACCTCCTCCATGCCTAAATTCTACCCCAATAAACTTAAAGTCGTATACCTGAAGTGCACCAGTGGGAAAGTCTGTATCATGGCTGCTGTGACCCCCAAGATTGGCCCCTGGATCTGTCTCTAAAAAGGCTGATGACATTTCTGGGCAATTGTTGATTGGAAGGGTCTAAGGGTTACAGTAAAACTGACCTCTTAGAACTGACAGGTTCAAATCAAAGTGATACCTCTACCTCTCCTCTTATCTTCAGAGCCCTCAAGGAACTGCTAAGAAACAGAAACAGGGAAACAACCATAGTGGTATTATTGTTTTTGATGAGATTTTCAACATTGCCTGAGGACAGATGCAACATCCAGTTTAGGGGGAGAGTTCTCTCTCTCAAGCATTGAGTTCCTGGGGATGGCTCTGTCTGTGGGCAGCAACATCGATGGTAACTACCCTCATGACATCAACAGTGTGTGGTGCAGTGCACAGCTAGTTAAGAACTGCAAAGGAAAGTGATTCAATAAAGTATTATTCAACAAACACAAAATGAGAAATACAAAGTGAAGCATTGAATTTTTTTTTAACATTTTGAAAGAACTGGTTTATTAGGAAAAGGGGAAAGAAAAAGAGACACACCTGTATAGACACAGGTGTGAAAGAGAGCTCCCAGTATTGGATTTTGGCTCCTCCTATTCCCAGGAACATGATGGACCTTACCATTTAAGAAGGCAGACCCCACTCTTTAATATTGAATTACAAATTGCTCTCTATTGCCTGTAGAAGATTCAAATTCTCACCAGAGTTCCCTGTATCTTATTAAGCTTCACTAGGTTGGTCAATTCTTACTCTTCACCTTGGGACACACTTATCTCCATTTATCTCTAATGTGAAGATATAACTACATACCAAGGGACATGGCGTGGTCCAGGAAAATTGCCTTATTCATACCATCGATCTTAAAGATCTGTAACTGGGGAAAGGGGTATATGTGATGGAGAAATAACCCCAAGACCCCAAGTTAAATCATGTTAGCTGTGTGCTTAAGATGAACAAACTCAATGACTCCTTCATGAGTGATAGTCTCGATGACAGAAAATGATGAGGAGAATGGGGCAGCACCAGAGACCAATGTACTCTGCGTCACAGTTGGGACCAGCCCCAGCTCTGGCTTGGGCACCAAGACAAGAACTGTGAGGTAGCAGTGTCTCTTCCTGTCTTCAAGAACCTAGGGAATTTCACAGGAAGTCAATTATACAGACCTGGCAAACTTGGATGATAAACTGTAAATTCCTTTCCCAGGCAGCAGTCCAGTTCCCTGCTAACACCACCCATTGTGGAAACATTGAAACTAACCAGTGTTAACGGGAATCCAACATTTTCCTTTCTAGCCTGAAGTTTCCTTGCCTAAATCTTTTAGGAAACTCTGTTTTGGGGGATTAGGGAATTGGAAAAAGAAGGCCTTAGTTATCAGTGCCTAATTATTTTTAACTCTAAATGTGGAAAACAAGTATCTGATGAAAAATTTTTCGCATATACCAAGTGGCTAAAAAACAATGATGGTAAACAATCTATGCACAACAGCATAGAGAAATTGAGTGAAAGAAACCATACATAAGAAGACATATTGAGTCTCTAGCGGAAGTTAAAAAACAGCTTGGACTAATCCTGCTCTTAGAAATGGGGGTAAGGGGCCCTCCCTGGTGGTTTAGTGGGTTAAGCAATGCACTACGGAGCAAACTGCAACCACTGCAGGAGTTCTATCCCTGCCCTGGCCAGGGAGGGGACCCACATGGCACGGCAAACCTCTCCTGCCTCTCCGCTGCTCCCCTCAGTAGTTTCAGTCAGTCTGTCTGTTCTGCTCCTCACTCTGTCTCTTGGTGAATCTTCTCACCTCCCTGGACTCTGGCCTGTATCCCAGATCTTTTTTTAAAAAAAATTTTTAATTAGATTTATTTAATTGTATTTGACAACATTTGTAGTTGCCAGGGAGTCCCCACCACCATTTCACCCTCTCACCATCACCTCAGACCCTTGTGCTCTTTATGCCTTCCTCCCCATCTTTGCCCTCCCCTCTCTCCGCTCCCCACCCCCCTTCATGTTCCCTTTGGTCTATCTTTAACCTTTTGACCTTGTTGAGTTTGTTTGTTTGTTTTGGGTTGTAATTGCCCACTTTCCTGAGCTTTCTTTTTTTTTTTTAATGTTAATTCATATTTTTTTGTATTTTCAGCCTGTACATTCTCTTGGTGTTCATTGTTACTGCTGTCACATCCATCCTATTAATTGAAAGACAAGTCCTTTTTATATTAAGGGCTGAGATTTTAAAAGCAGAAATAATCAGTCACCTAAATGGTATGATTTTAAGAGTATCACGGACATTCCATCCCCTTATTCTTCCCTCCCCCCTTTTTATTTTTTGTTGTAGTTGTTGTTCTTTCACATTCCTCCTAAAAGTGCTCTTTCCACACCATGGTGTGGCTTCCCATGAAGGACAGGCCCAGGCTGGTTTTAATCTTAATTCTGTAAGTTAAGTCTCAGCTGTATAAAGCTATCTTCAGCCACTGCAGCACAAGTTCTATCCCCTGCCAGGGCGCTAACCCACATGGCACAGCAGACCTCTCCTGTCTCGCCCGCTGCTCCCCTCAGCAGTGCATTTCAGTACATTTATCTGAATGATTGAAATTTGCTCATAAATTTTCAAATATTTGAATATAGCATGAAACTTTCTAAAGCCAATGTAACTTTATTTAACATTTAGAGAGATCTTTTGGATATATTCTGTTTATGTACTTTCACCACAGTGGTAAATTATGAAAAGATTGACGCTATTTTTTTTTCCCCCCTTTGGACATCAACAATTTTTTTTTTCTTACAAGCTTTCCTTTCTTTTCTCAGTCCCCATAGAATTTCTATCACCAATTCACCCGTGCATCATCACCATAGTCCTTTGTGCTCTTCCCACTCCTGTTTTGATCTGATCCCAATCCCTCCCTCTCTCCTGCAGAATGTCTCTGATTTATAGTTGTTTGCTTATGTTTGTTTTGTTTTGTTGTTATTTTTTTCCCTTGATCTCCTATATTCCTTCTATAAGTGAAATCACTCGCTATTTTTCTTTTTCCTTCTGATTTATTTTACTGAGCATAATCCCTTGAAGCTATATGCAGTCACTGTTTCTGAGAATGGCATTAGTTTATTTTTTTGATTGCTGAATAGTATTCCATAGTGTATCTATATCACATCTTCTTGATACAGTCAGTTGATTCCAAGTCTTACCTATTATAAATAGTGCTGTGATAAACATAGAGTGCATATAGTCTTTTGAATTACTGTTTTTGTGGACATCAGCTATTTTCCCACTCACCCCACTATTTTTTTTTTCAATCAAAGCTTAGGATTTATAACACCAGGGGTATTTTTTTTTCTTGCTTTTACAATTTTATTATTTTAATTGAGGTGCCAGTGGTTTACAACACTGTGAATGATTTGGGCGTGTATGTACACACCTCTTCAGATGTATATTAAAACAACACAGCCCCCAATCAAAACACCCCCAAACCCTCTACCACAATCTGTTGTGTCCACTCCCCCCTTCTTTCCTCCTCCTTCCACTTTCCCACTGTGGTAGCTTCAGTTCTACAGTCAAATTTCTAGGGTTTGTTTTGGTTTTGTTTCTCTGTTCCTCTTTTTTATTGCTCTGTATTTCACATAAGAGTGAAATTGTCTGGTATTTGTCTTTCTCTAGCTCATTTCACTTTACATACTAAGGGGGCATTTATTTTTCTGAAATGAAAATAGCTTTATCATTTTTAGAATGATAAAAATTACGTTGCTGTTGTCTTTAATAATATAAAAATAATATAATTTTATTATGTTGTATAATATAATACACAATTGTATGTATAACACATACATACATACAAATGTATGAACTTACGTCTTATTTGTGTCATTTTTCCACTAAGTTCTACGCAAGCAGGCACAAGATTATTATTACTCCACATTTGCTACACAGTGTGTGTTCAATGTTTTATAATAATAATCACAGTAATATTGGTTTTCCATAAGTATCTGTTGAGTGGTTGAAGGAATACCATCTATTGCTAAGGTATTTGATACTGGTAAAATAGTGAGAAAAGCTCACATTGTGGAGGTCAGGCAAGCAGATTCAAAACTTTATTTCTTCCTCCTTACCTTTTGACTATTTTGCAGGGTGGGGAGAGCAGGGTAACACTGAACTCTGAGCCTCTGATTTTCCCTCTATGAAACAGAATTCATTTCTTCTTGTAGCATTGTTATATGGATTTGAGGTAATTGTGGTAATCGATAAAGAGTAGCTTTTTTGCACAAATACAGTCACCCCTTTGCATAACCCACAGAGTAACAAGATGTGGTACATGAAAACCCCATGAACGTGCAGCCTGACCAGGGCAGTGTGGAGCTCTGAGAGTACCTACATGTGGAAGATACTTTGCAGTTCATAAAAATTATAAAGTAGGCCTTTGTCAGAGTCTCGCAGGCTTGGATTCTTTGGGTTCATAAGAGTAATTTGGGGCTAATATCTCCAGAGACCTTATTTGCAGGTGATATTCTCATGGAAAATGAGACATAGCTATCTATATATGCAAGACTTGGGTTTAAGGTCAAGTCTCTTAAATTCTGTTCATTGTTCTCTAACACTCACTAAATACACTCCCTGGTGGCGCAATGGTTTAAGCACACCACTATGAAGCAGACCACAGTCACTGCAGCACAAATGCAACACCTCTGCCCAGGGAGGTGACTCAGATGGCACAGCAGACTTCTCCTACCTCACCCACTGCTCCCCTCAGCAATGTATTTCAGTAGATCTGCCTGTTCTGCTCCCCACTCTGTCTCTGCCGAATCCTCTCACCGCCCATATCTCTGGCTTGTAGCTCAGTTCTTGTATGCATAAATAAATAAATCTTTAAAAAAAAAAGTAGTTACAATATGTAACTAAACTAAGACTCAGGAAGTTCATCTTTATATCTAACTTAAATCCCCCTTGCTGCAACTGCGGTTTGTTTTCTCTTCTTCACCCCATCTCTCTCCTAAGAAACAGTAATTCCATTCTTCATTACAACTCTCTCCTGCATCCTGGGAGAGAGTCCATTCAGCTGGTACCCACAGTCAAGGTGGACTTAGAGAATACAACAGAGCCTTCTCTGAATCAGATGAATAGACTATTAGGCAATAACATGTTCCTTCTGAGTAAAAGTGAGCGCGCTTCCCCGAAGGTTCCTTATCAGCATTACAAAACTGAGAGCTAAATTTATTTTCATGTATACCAGCATACCCTGTTGTAGTGTTTGTTTGCATCTGCTATTTTTGCTGCTGGTGCAGGAATCAGACCCCAGCCCAAAGGTTTCCCCAGGATTGTCTTATGGATGTGATTGTAAAGTGTTTAATGAGTAGTTAGTGGTTAGGGCACACACAGACAAAAAAAAAAAAAAAAAAAAAAAACCCCAGCCAACCTAGGGACTGGCTAGAGCTTGACCAGAGAGGCTTTGGCAAACCTCAGGCTTTGCATTTCAATAGAACAGGAAGGGGAAGTGGTGGCCTATAACCTCAGGGAATCTTTCCAGATGGCCCACCCCAATTTCTCTCTTGCTCTGAAGAAGTGGCACAGCCCAAACAGCCTGCATATAGGAGAAATGCAAATCTAAGCAGAAGAAGCTTCTTTTACCTGGGGTCATAGTTTAGAACCACCACCAGTTTCTGCTCAAAATTTTAGTCACCCAAAGGCTGGCAAAAATAAATGATCTTGAGTTCACTATTGATGAGAACACCAGCCCATCCCCTCATAAAATCCACACAACCAGCCACCAAGAAACCTGAGGCAAACTAAACTAGAGATAAACTGACCGCAGTAAATCTTAGCACACCACTCCTAGCAGGAGAAACCCTGCCCCCAGCAGCAAATAACTTCAGCAGAGCCCCTCCTGGAAGGAGAGATCCCATGGACCTCACCCCCAAAATTCCTGCAATCGCCTACCTAACCCTTAAAGACCACTCTCCAAATTTCAAGTTGTGATTCTTATTCTGCAGCCACCAAGAATTGCCCTTCACAGGCACTGGTCAAATAGAGCCTGCTTTGATCTGATATTCTTGGCCTCCTTTCTTTTCTAATGATAACCAGACTACTGGCTTTCCTGTTGTGAAAGAGTCCATCACCTCTGTTGGCACCAATTCTCCCAGGTAAGTGAAAACATACTGCAGTTGCAGCAAGCGGGATTTAAGCTAGATACAAAGATGAACTTCTTGATTCCTAGTTTAATTACATATTGGAACTACTTTTTCAGGGAAAAACTATGCAGTATCCTCCTTAGAGAAGGGAAACAAATGATCTTACAGCTAACTATAATTTTACAGGGTTTTGATCCACACTGGCTTTTATTCATTCAGGTAATGAAGTATGTTGGTATAAGTAAAAATATTTTCTTTCAGTATGTTTTTATTCTTATTTACAGAACAAAAATAGATGGATTTTACTTTCATCTTGATTTAATCACAACTCTTATTGAGCACAAGCAGAAGTGGTTGTTAGGATTTAATTATTTAGCTGTGGCCAATATTTCAGGAGTTCATCATCTGGTAGAAGACTCATACACATAAATAAAATGTGTGTGACAGAGTGTGGCCAACACTAACCCTCATAAGCACTGTAGAATTTTAGTAAAGAAAGATTACTCCAATTTGGGGATTTAGGAAGAATCTTATTTCATGAGCTGGGTCTTGTAGGTTGGGCTAGACTGAAAATAAATGGAGATTGGAGAAAATGGAGGCAACTGCTCAAGCAGAGATTTGGATACAGAAAAAGCAGAGTGAGTTAAGGGAATAACAACTAACTTCCCTAGCACTTAAATCAAGGATCAGAGACCAGTGGGTAACTTGCTGGCCTGGGAAGGAAGGAGTACATGGTGTGGTGGTGGAGGGAATCAGTGGTAGTGTGTTAGTTCAGGTTTTCCAAGAAACAGGCAGACGTTCAAAACTGTGGGAAAAACACTGTGAAGGATAAAGTGAACAAATAGAGGTGGGTAGGGAGAGCCCTGTGAATGGGGTGCAAGCATGACACCTATAAAAGGGAAATGGGGAAGGAAAGAGAGATGGGTCAGAAGGAGCTACTTAACGTGGTAGTAGACTAGACAGTTTCAGCCAGGACAATCAAGAATCCTGGAGGCAAATTCATCCACTGGAAGAACCCCACACTCATAAGGAATCGCAAATGCTGTTAGTCAGCTACTGCGACCAGGACCAGGACCAGCCGACCAGCTGGAGACTTGTTTACTCAGAATATCCAGAGAGGTAGCAACTGGATTGTCAGTTAACTCTGCTCCCCCAAATGGGGGAGCTGAGATCATATTTTTATGGCCACCACAGTTGGTCAGTATCATTGAATGACTCCTGATTAAAAGAGGCATGGTTTCTAACAACTCACTATTCAGAGTGTTGTTTGTTTTAACTTTCCCTGGGTGTCCCTTTTTAGTTAAAGACTTTTTTTTTTAAAGATTTATTTATGCATACAAGAACTGGGGCACAGGCCAGAGGTGCTGGGGATGAGAGGATTCACCAGAGACAGAGTGGGGAACAGAACAGGCAGATCTACTGAAATACATTGCTGAGGGGAGCAGTGGGCGAGGCAGGAGAGGTCTACTGTGCCATGTGGGTCCCCTCCCTGGCCAGGGATGGAACTCATGCTGCAGTGGCTGTGGACGCTTCATAGTGCTGTTACTTAACCTCTTGCACTACCATGGAGGCCCTGGTAAAGGATTTTTCCTCTTCAATTTACTAATCTAATCTATTTTTTTTCCCTCTAATTTATTACTATGATGATTTATAGTTAAAGATTTTGTAATGTAAATGCTACTCTTATAGTCCACAAATAAACCTAAACTGAGCATGAGAGAGTTTTTGTTCCCTGTTATATTTAGCTTGTTAATATTATGTTTACCGTTTTTCACATATATTTGTAAGTGAAATTGGACTATGAATTTTCTTCTTGCAAATTCTTTATCTGATTTTTGAGTCAAGGACATTTTGACTTGAAAGAATAATTGGAAAATAGTGCTTTATTTTATGGTTCTAGAAAATGTTGAGTGTATTTGGAGAATTGGGGGAATTTTGATAATTATTACAACTCTCTGAGCATGATATTTTCTTTGTGAAAAAGAATTTAAAATCCAGATTCATATTCTTTAATGATCATGGGAAAACATTCAGGCTATTTCTTCAGGAGTAAATTTAGCAAATAAATTTTTCAGCAAAATTTTTTGTTTTAGTACAAAGTATATTTTGTTCTTTTAATGTTTTCTTAATTAAAAAAATCTACCTTTAGATCGATGCTTTTAATATTCCTAATTTTGTATGTTTCTGTTCTTTTTCAATTTTCCTTGATCAGTTGGCCTTTTAATCCTCTATTGTTCTTGGTTTTTATTTTTAGAAATGCTCTTAAATTTATTTTCTTCTTTTTATTTTCTTGTGGTTTATTCTATCATTATATTTTCTTTTTTTTTTAAAGATTTATTTATTTATGCATACAAGCACTGGGGTACAGGCCAGAGGTGTGGGGGGGTGAGAGGATTCACCACAGAGAGCAGGGAGCAGAACAGGCAGATCAACAGAAGTACACTGCTGAGGGGAGCAGCGGGCACAGCAGGAGAGCTCTGCCATGCCATGTGGGTCCCCTCCCTGACCGGCAGCAGGGATCGAACTCGTGCTGCAGTGACTGTGGTTTGCTTCATAGTGTGTTGCTTAACCCACTGCGCCACCAGGGAGGCCCTCTATCATTATATTTTCTCTAACTGTTTGTTAGGTGTTTAATTTTTAACCTTCTTAACCTTTCTAATATAAGCATTAAAATGATAAATTTTTCTTAAAATTTCTTTTGCTGTATTCCACAGTTGTTAGTATGTGGTATTTTTATTATCATTCATTAAAATAATTCATAATTTTCTCTATGATTTCTTTTTTGAGATGTCATTTAAATATTTTAAAGTTATTAAGTAACCTGGGATTTTTAAAAATTTGTCTTTTATTATTAACTTAAAACAAATAGAAAAGATTTGATCTGTTCTTTGAAATGTATTGACACTTACTTTATACTTATTATTTGACTTTTTCTGTACACGTTCCATGTGTATTAGAATTGGGTAATTGTTAAATGAAATATTCTATATATGTCCTTGAAATGAAGCATAGTTGTTTTTACATGATGATTGCAGGTAAATATAGTCTGATGTAGATAAAAATTCTGAAATCTGTAAAGTTGGAGTGTTTAAAGATATTGCAGCATGCAGGAACAAGCTGCAGCTTCTAATCCCTGGGCTATAACTTCCCTCACATCAAGTAGTCGCTTTTCTTTTTAATTCATTTGGCCATTTAAATTTCTCAGTTAGTGGGGAGCAAAAAATAACATTGTGACTCAAAGTTAAAAATTTGAGTGTTCCTCATAATAGAAAAGGTTGGAAGCTCTTCTTATGGTTATATGCTTTCCAGAGAAAGTTTGTTCAGTGACCCAGAAGGGATTAACAAAATGTGTAAGTCATATGTACCATCAACTTGCCTTCAGCCCATTACCTGTAGATCTATATGAAACTGACCACATAATCAAGACAGGTATTTTCAGAGGTTTCCCAGCACATTGAGACAGAGTCAGGGTCTCTGTTAAAAATCACATTTTTGAAACTAATGTCAGATTGCTTTTATTTAAGCAGTCAGAATTGGTCCAAACACCTATGTTTAAAAGTCCTTTGTTTAAGGGGGCTTTTCCCATCTCTAGGTCATTGTCATTTTCTCCATAAATCCAGAGTTGTTTGGATCACATTCTTGGGTCCATTAGTAATAAAGGAGCTATGTTCATGCAGGGGAAATATAACAAAGGAGGGACTTTCCTACAAGATCTTTGAAAAAGAGGAATATTTGCATAAACCATATTTAACCTGAATCTTTGTTTGATATTTTTCCTTTATAAATGCTTTGTTACACTCCCTTGCCACCTCCTCCCTTCTCCTCACCCTAGCTGGTCAGAGGCCAAAGTGTTCAGGGGTGTTTCACATTGGCATCCTCCGGCCCCACCCTAACCACTGAGCCTGAATAATTACATTTACTAGTAGTGTCCCTGCATCCGTTTCTCTGCCACTTATATGGCCTCAAACGTGTTCATCTTCCCAGAACGTTATGGTAATCTTGTCCCTGTCTTGCTCAGATTTTCCCAGAAACTATAGTATGAACTTCATAAGCTTTAGTCTGGGATTTAAAGTTTCCCCTTCCATATCCTGGCCCTTCAGCTCAGGACTCTGCTCCTGTGCGTCTACAACCTCTGGAATATTTCTTGCAAAATAAATAGTTAATAAATGTTTAATTGGCTTATGGAAAAGCACAATGTCACTCCTTGGGACTCTTGTACTAAGCACACCCACATAGTTTGTCACTCAATGAGCATTTTGAGTAGCCTTTGTTCTTCAGATATAGGAGTCATTTCTGAGTGTGATGAGAACAAAGACACAACCTCTTCTCCCCAGGTCCCACTCAAGAGTCAGTTTGGTGTGGATTGGGAAATGTTCACATCCTTCTGGTCTGCTCAAGAAGTCCGACATTAGTTTGGAAATCAAATTTACTCTGAGTAATTGTTTTCTCCTTTCCTCTTTTCTTTTTATACCATATTTTCTTACCCATTAAACAGACACTACCTATTTGGACTGAGATAAGCCATTTAATATCTCTGTGCCTCAATTTTCTGAAATTTAAAACTGGAATAATTGTTGTGGCCAAGGATTAAATACTATGAGGAATGTAACCCACATGTCAGGGAGGAATTCTCCACCCCCTAAAAATCCAGATACAATGGTCTTAAAATGCTTATTTTTGTAATCCCAAGACCCTCTCACGGTTCTCAACATTCCCAGAGAGCTTGATTCCCACTTTCACCTTAAACCTAATTTTCTTCTAAATATATTTTTCCTGCCAAAATATTTTGTTCCAACTTTTTTTTGTTGTTTTATGACTATTCCTGCATATCTGCTATTTTCCCAAACTAAGGAAGCAACCCTTTCACCTTAAACTTCTTCCAGGTCACCTAAAAAGGTCTGCATTTGCACTAGAATATTTATAAGAGGTTTATGCAACACTGAAGGAACACATAATTTAGTATCTATATTAGTCCTCAGAAATCAAGCTGATTTCCCAGAGTTCTTAATTTTCCTACAATTTTCCCAACTCTTTCTATCTTCATTGTTTTTGCTTTTCCACCTCTTTTTTTTTTTTTATGGCCCTGAAGGAGCAAGCAAGGAAAATTAACTTCCCTGCATTTCCTTACACAAAAGTTTCCACTGCATATTACCATTGAGTCTTGCCAACCCACTGACTCTTAACTTGCTGCTTTAGAAGCTTGTCAGGGAAACATAGTTTTAACAAATGAAAAAGCAAAACAAAAACAAACTCTTAGATTATAACAACAAAATAGTGGTAGACAGAAGAGAAGAGAAATAAGAGAACGGAAGATAGATGGAGTAAGAGGGGTCAATTGTATGGTGAAGGATGAAAACTAGATGTTTAGTAGGGAACATAATGTACTATGTACAGATGCTGATATATTAGGCTGTACACCTGAAACCTTTAGAATGTTATAAAGTTTAAAGAAAAAGACAGTTTTCTTCCAATTTAATTTAGATGCCAAATAAGATAATTGGATGCCAGCTTAGATATGTTTAAGATAATAAACAAAACCCTCTGCTGCCCCAGTATTATCATCACCATGAGGACTACTGCTATTAAAACTATTAATTCTGGAAACACTTCTACCATATCTGTTACTTGCACTAACTTCTTCCCAAGATGCTGATTAAAGCTTAGTTCCAGAGGCGCTCAGTGACTTTTATTTATTATATTTTAAGTTTATTATCTTATGCAATGCCAGAAGCTCACCAGGTTTCACAAGACTGCCAACACAAAAGGGAAGTGAAAACCTCATTATTTTTCTTAATAATTTCCCTGTTCCTTTTCATGAGTTACAGGTTGTTTTGGAGATGACAGTTTTTCTTTCCTGAATGGGATATACAAACAAAAGGAAAAACCAAATTGCTCAGGTCAACAGAGGGGCATTTTAGAAGAACTTTAGAGAAAGGGGAAAATGAAGAGATAAGGCAGCTAGTAGAGAATAGGAACTCTGATGGCAAAATGTATCAATGTCTAAAAAAGAACTTTATTATTTCTCCATAGTATGATTTAAATATGAGCTTCTTTTTTGTCTCATCTATTGTTCATTAAATCATTTGGGGGTAGGTCTATTTCAGACAGGTGTCAAAGAACAGAGCAGTCTTAGGGAGGCCAAGAGGTGAAATGGAGGGCAATTCATGGAATGTGTGTGCCATTCAGGGGCAGATTTTTCTTATCAGAGCTAAGGTCATACTATTAAATCTTAAGTTGATTATTTCTTCAAGAAACTAAAATAATATAACCCAGGATTACTGAACTCTAGTGAACAAATTCAGAGGAGTGGGTGATTCCATGTCCTTGAACTCTGTTGATTTCATGAAGCTGACATTCTAGATTATGGGAAAAGGGACTTAATTTACTTAATCTGGAGCACAACCGTGTAGGAAAGATGATGATATCCCCATTTTATAAATCAATCTGAAATTCAGAGACATTAATGATATATAGCATCAAACCATAGAGGTAGAGACAGGATACCAAATGGTGAGTCTGACACCTCAGTCCATGCCTTTGCACCTCACCCCATCAGGGGCCTCCCTTGTGGTACAAGGCTTGAATCAAAGCACTGTGAAACTATCTGCAGCTACTGAAGCATGAGTTTGATCCCCAGCCAAGGAGATGACCCGCATAGAGCAGCAGACCTCTCCTGTATCTCTGGCTGCTCCCCTCAGCAGTGTATTTCAGTACATCTGCCTGTTCTGCTCCCCACTCTGTCTCTGGTGAGTCCTCTCACCCCTCACACCTCTGGCCTGCACCCAGGTCTTGTATGCATAAATAAATAAATCTTCAAAAAAAAAGGCGGGTGCAAATGGCAGAAGTGATCTTCTGTGGAGAAAATCTGAGCACCGGTTTCCAGTTTTACCACAAGTGAAGGACCCCCTAGTTTCTAATTTCAGGGGAATGACTCAAACCTTCTTTTCAAGTCCTTGAATGAGATATAGAATCCTATACAAAAAAAAAAAAAAACATGAAAAGCAAGATGTGAGTGAAAAAAGAAATCTTGCATTTAAGGTTCAGCTCACAAAGCATGTTCATACCTGATTCAATTATTGCAATAACCTTGTGAGGTAAACAAAATGTATTTCATTCTTATTTTACAGACAAAGAAACTAAGTCTCAGGAAAGTTAAACACAAGGTCTTTGGTGAAATTTATCTTAATGAATTTTTATTAAGGGCTATAGCATGACATGATTCCTCAGATCCCATGATAACCTTAGGTCTTGAGTATAGGATTGTGTTTTCAAATCTAGACACATTATTCCCAAGAAGGGAACTCCATGTGTGTTCTTTGTTACTGGTGTCTTAGTTGAGTCAGCTGTTGCAATCAGGGTTGCTGTGTGCATTTCTGTAGGTCGTGCACTGCACAAGTCTCAGGGATGTATCATAAATGACATGAATATGAATGCACCTAATAGATGTGTAGTGATCAGCATGTGGAGAGTATTGTGCAATAACTCTGATGTAATACAGAAGCTGAGATGGCTTTAAGAAAGGAAATGTAATCTTTACCAATATTGCATGCAGATAATATATACAAAATTCTTGTTTTCATACAGCATATGAAATTTGTATTGGCCTTGGAGCAATGAAGTTTTTCTAGCTAGTTTTTACACAGGGGCCTATTTTTTTAATGAGGATGCACCCTTTGACATTGGTTATATATATGTTCATATCATCACATGTTATGGATAGAGAGCAATGTGTATCAATAGTACATTGTTTACTTTAAAAATTTTTTTGAATATACTACTGTCAATTAATTAATGAGACATTCTAGGATTGTGGCACACTCTCTGCTTTAATGAGGGAATTTAATGAGAAAATACAGAGTTTCACTGGGAAAAAAACATATATATAATGATTTTAAATATAGCAAACCAGGTAACATTTTTGAAAAACCCAGCCTCTATTTAAATGCAAAATTAGGGTCTCCCTGGTGGTGCAGGGGTTGAGGGCAGCACTTGTGGGGCTTCCACTGTCACTGCAGCACAAGTTTGATCCCTGGCCCAGGGAGGAGTCCCATAAGGTGCAGCAGAACTCTCCTGTTTCAACCGATGCGCCCCTCAGCAGTGTATTTCAGTAGATCTGCTTGTTTTGCTCCCCACTCTGTCTCTGGTGAATCCTCTCACCACCTGTGCCTCTAGCCTTTACCCCAGCTCTTATATGCATAAATAAATAAAATCTTTTTTAAAAATGCAAAATTACATGTTACATACTAATCTTACAGTTTCCAGGAACTTGAGACTACCATGGGTTAGACTAGTTCAGGATTAGTTATGAAGAAGAGGTAAGGGTTGGGTATGCCTGAGATGTGTCTTAAAGAATATCTAGAAACTAAGTAGATTTATAAGAGATTTGAGGGCAAGGAAAGGGGAGCATTTCAGCAAGAGCCAAGGAATCTCTTCATGTTTTAACTCTTTTATTATTTTTTTTAAATAACAGCAGTTAAATTTATTTTATTTTATTTTTCTTTATATATTTTTGACATTAATTGTGGTCCCCATGGATTTCCCACCATTTCACCAGTGCACCATCACTTCAGTCCCTTGTGCTCTTTCTGCCCTCAACCCATTCCCTCCTCCCTCGCCACAAAGTGTCTCCCATTTGTCCTTGTCTCTTTTTTTTCATGTGTTAACTCTTTTATATAATATCAAAGAGTTGTTGTCTGGAACTACCATTCCCGGGATGCTGTTCCTTTACCAACGATGTAATAGTCATTGAAATAAAAAGCTTCAAATACAAAAAAATCTAAGTGAACCTAATGAAAAGAGACTGCAAAATCTAAAACTAAGAAAATAGTGCTAGTAGCTTTCTCTCATCTCCTGTTGTAGTTATTAAATAGAATGGCTTTTACTTATAGCAAAGGAACTACAGTGCAAGTGGAAATTTCCCAAGATGAGCAGAATCCCATTACTTTGCTGGGATTGGAAAACAAAGATAACACTGATTTTACAAACTTTGTCTAAGAGTACAACACCCTTGTACACTGGGAGGTGAGGTGGGTAGAATATTAGCTGCAACAGAGTTGAGTCTGTATTTGCATATGTATTAGAGGTCAACCATGTTCAGAAGTGTATACCATCGGGTACAGTATTGAACTGAAACTAGAAACAGAGTCAAAAAAGAGCAAAATCAAATATTTTTATATTTCATGTTTCCTTTTACCCCCTGTGATCCTGTTACTTCATGGAAAACTGAATAAAAGGCTGAGCTGTATAAACCACAAGGGGAAGGCTGGGAGGGAAACTTGAGTACAGGATAAGTTGTTGGTCGCATAGAAATCTTTTCACAGGAGCAGAAACACGCATCATCTTCACCATACCCTTTAATAAGGGTACTTAAAACATTTATTCTTTTAAACTTCAGTATCCCAAGAATTTTCTTTTTTAAAGATTTATTTATTTATACATAGAAGAGCTGGGGTACAGACCAGAGTCCAGGGCGGTGAGAGGATTCACCAGAGGCAGAGTCGGGAGCAGAACAGGCAGACTGACTGAAACACACTGCTGAGGACAGCAGCGGGCGAGGCAGGAGAGGTCTGCTATGCCATGTGGGTCCCCTCCCTGGCCGGCGGCAGGGATCGAACTCGTGCTGCAGAGGCTGTAGTTTGCTTCATAGTGTGTTGCTTAACCCACTGCGCCACCAGGGAGGCCCCCAAGAATTTTCTTTCACACAAGGTGGATTAGTATGGGTCATCCATGCTGAGTAAAGAACAAAAGAATACAAATTAAGCTAAGGAGATTTAAAATGGCAAAAACTAAATTGTTTAGTAGTAAAGGTAAATATTCACTAATGGTGAGAAGAGGAAGAAAACATCTTTCAGATGGGTTGAACAAAATCCAGAACATTTACTAAGGCAATGGAATTTAGGGAACCTTAAAGGAGCATTTCTTTTAATTTTTTTAATGTATTTTATTTTTTTCTTTATTGTATATATTTGACATCAATTGTAATCCCCATGTATTCCCCATCACCATTTCACCAGTGCACCATCACCTCAGTCCCTTGTGCTCTTATCTGCCCTCAACCCTCTCCTTCCCCTTCCCCACCAAGTGTCCCCAATTTGTCCTGGTCTTTTCATTTTTTGTTGTGTTTTATTATTATTGTTGTTGTTGTTATTATTCTTTTCCTTGATCCTTATTTGGTTCCCTTATATTCCTTCTAGGGGGGAAAACATCTGGTATTTGTCTTTTGCCTTCTGACTTATTTCACTGAGCATAATCCCTTCCAGTTCCATCCATGTTCCTATGAATGAGTCTAGTTTATCTTTTTTGATTGCTGAATAGTATTCCATCATGTAAATATACCACAGCTTCCTGATCCATCATCTGTTTTGGGGCATTTAGGTTGTTTCCAGTCTTACCTATTGTAAATAGTGCTGCTATAAACATCGGGGTACAGGTATTCTTTTGAATCAGTGTTTTTATGTCTTTTGGGTATATCCCTAGGAGTGGGATTGCTGGAAAAGGAGCATTTCTTATGCTTCCACATGCTTACCCCCCAACCCCTAGAGATGCAGACTCTGGTTTGTTGGGGTTTTTTTGTTTTTTTTTTTCATAGAACTAGGGTGTAGGCCACAGGTATGGGGGTGAGAGGATTCACTAGAGACAGAGTGGAGAGCAGAACAGGCAGAGCTACTGAAATACACTGCTGAAGGGAGCAGCAGGAAAGACAGGAGAGGTCTGATACGCCATATGAAGGGTAGCTCCCTAGACAGGGATCAAACTCTGGACATAGCCCTGAGAGCACTGAGATTTAACTCCTAGGCCATGAGGGAGACCCCAAGATTCTGCATCTCTGACCAGCACCCTGGTTAACCTTATGCTCCTGGCCCACAGATCACACTTAGAGAAATGGCTACCTATAGGATTTATCTTTAGATCTAATGGATCTGAGGACATTTTGGACATATTTTGAACTGTGGAGGTCAGGAAAGTAAAAGTCTTACTCAAATGTTAAAAGAAATTGAAGAAAAAACTCATGAAAGATCTGGCGGTGGTTCTAAATGTGGTGGAACATCATTCTGGTGGGACATAATTTCAAGAGATGGTAACAAATTTAATTTTGTGAAATAAATGATATGTTTGGTGTATTAAAACAGTCTCCTTCTTGGAGCCAAATATGGTATGTCTTAGTACTACCTTTCACAGAGAGAACTAGATTCTGAGACTTCTCTCAAAATGAACTATGAGGGTAAACCACATAGTTCAGCAGCTGCAAATGTGCTTTCCACAACAGAAAAAAATTGTTTCCGAAAACAAAATTTCACATGTACCCTCCCTGAGGTTGGCATCGTATCTTCCTGTGTATCTTGGGTGTAGTTTTTTTTTACCTAGGCAGAATTTAGACACTAGAAACCAAATGAGGTGACAAACAGAACCAGTTTGCAGAAGAGTCAAAATAACCCAGCAAGAATTGAAACCACCTATGCCTAGGAGTCAGTTAAGACCAAAGTTAAGAGGAATAAGCACAAAGGACTATGCAACTCTGCTTTAAAAAAATAATAATAATATGCAGCATTCAGTGTGATAGTGTTCATGTTGCTTTTGTTTTATTCTGTGTTGCACTCCACCCTTATTGCCTTCACACTATGGTTTCAGTGTGAATGAATTGTTATTACTGTGGGAGGAGGGTATCTACAATGCAACCTGGGAGTCAAGAGCTCTGAGTTCTAGAGAATAAAGGTTAAGAGCATGATATTTGCATACAGATGTGTACAAGTTTCAGCTTTGCCATTTATTCAGGGAACTCGGGTTAGCTATTTTATTTCTTTGTGCCTTTGTCCCTTTACCTGTAACATGGTGTATTAACGGTACCTACCCACAGACTTGTAGGCAATATTTAATAAAGATATGTCAAAGGCCACAGTGCAATATGAAATTAATGTTTGAGAGATGTTTGTTATTATCGCAACTAACTCTGTCATTTGCTCAGTCTATAGGAAATATATTTGATTAGTTTATCAAGAGCATTTGAATGCAATATCTACAAAAATATTTGTAGAGCTAAAATTTTATGATTCGTGAATTCAAGTCACCGTGGTCAATAAGTGGGAGATGTAACAAGGCAGCAGCTGGGAGAATCAATCTTCTTTGCTGGTGCTTCCAGATTTTTTGGCGAGGCATTTGAAACCTATGTTAATCCCTTCAGCTTTGTTCACAGCAACTCAGTATACCACAGTTCTGTCTGGGTTCAATATGCTTTCATAGTCCTTTTATCATGTCATTTATATCATCTCCTGCCTGTATTTCCTCCCTGCTCCCATACACCTAAATCCTACCCGTCTTTGAAAACCCAACTTGGGTTCCACCTCCTTTATAAGACCACCAAGCTTCCATATTAAAATCTTTTTCTTCCATCCAGAATTCATGGATTATCACTATATTCTGCCTTGTGTTTTTCTGATTTTTTTCTATTTTTCTGTCTTAACTCCTCAACTAGACAATAATTGTCCTGAGGTTAAGGACAAGGACTTACTTCTCTTGGGGTCTCAGTCAAGCTTAGCATTGTTCTAACATAAAGGTGTTCAATAAGCAACTATTGATGGATTCATTATTTTTTTTTAAATCAGTGAAACTTTAAACTTAATGTGGCAATTCATTTAATATGGCCATTAGCTTAATGCTGTACTCTACTTGCCAGCATCTTTTCCTGTTTCCCAAGGACAGCTCAAAAATTGAATTGATCTACTTCCATCTAGTGGTAATTAAAACACAGGTGGTTCCTGTGGCCAGAAAAGGGCTCTGGGTAGATTGTGCCAGAAGAGACTTTCACTCAGTGGGTATGAACATGAAAGAAATTGTTAAATCTTGTGGATTTCCTGCCCACAGAGAGGGGGAGGCTAGCTCAGAGAAGGATCTAGAACCCTGTTACGCTGTCAAATGGAAGATAAGATGATAAAATAAGATGGAATTTAAAGATCTTTCACTGATCTTAGGTCTTCATCCAGTTAACACTCTTTTCCTCTCATCTGCTTCTAGCCAAATTATTTTAAAAGGAACTCCTTACATGTTTAGTCTTCTCTTTCTTATCCCCATGGCTTCCTCAGCCCCTTGCTATCAGACATCAGTCATGACCTCAACACTGAAAACAGATGCTCTACTGATGCTTTTAGTGCAACCAGTCAAACTTACTGGTTCTCCTGACTTTTGAAAAAGTTTCCATTTTCCTTAACATCACAACCCCATACTCTGCCCATTTTCCTACTACCTCTCTGGCAAACCCTTCCCATTCTCCTTTTCTTTATCTGACTTATTTGATATTGATGTTCTTCCAATTCTGCCTTCTCTTACATTCCCACAATGCACATATCCCTGGATGATCATACTACTGCAACCTCTTGTAATATGAGAACCCTAAAAATCCACCCCAGCCCTAAGGTAGTCCCTGTGCTAAAGATAGAACCAATGAAAGGTAAATAAGCCACAGACAACTTAAGCTCATGTACACAACTGAGTCAAAGATCCATACCACCAAAATGTCTAGTCGTTTTGTTTTCACATGCATTGCCACATGTCTGCATCACTTCTCATTATGTGTTTGTTTAGTTGCAGAAATCTGAAGTTTAAAACTAAAGTGAAAATTTGCCTACTTGGGGAGGTTGCAGATAGAATACTCCCCAATTTTCCATATTTCTAAAGGTCACTGTTTATCTGGCAGTAAGTAGTCTTTTTCCTTTTTTGTGCTAGGCATTAAGGACTTGGGGTCTGCAGTTATAAATACTTTATAGGATCTGGGATATACAAAAAATAAATGTTTGTTGAATTAAAAATTTCCTGAATATTATATTTAGTATTTCCCTCATGTGCAATCAGAAGCATAGCACAAATCTTCTTATCCACAAAAAAATTCAGAAAGCATTCCCTTTACGTAACTGCCTCTTCCTTGTAGGGCATTATTCATTCATTCATTTCAACTCTACTGGCACTAAAAAAAGCACAACTTTTAAGAGAGGCTAGTAAATTTATCACTTTATCCAGAAGCGTTATTTCAATGAGACCCTGTATAAATAACTATGAAGGAGTCACTGTGTTTAGCTGTAATAGGAAGTATCTTAAGAAAAGTAGAAAAGAGATCAACAGATGTAGAAACTCCTTACTGATAAAACTTACCTTTTCTGAGACTTTTTGCCTAAATATAAAAGAAATAGAAAAATGGTATCAGTAAAAGTAGACAATTTCAATTTTTTTAAAGAACGGAGGTACTTCTCAACACTGACTTTTAAAGTACACTGTGCATTGTTTTGTTTAATTTTTTTAAAACGTTTTATTTATTTCCTTATATCTTACTTAATTTTTGGATAGTATTTGATTTCTTACCTTTGGTGTGGTCCCTGTAGTTCTCCCACTACGACAGGACCCATGATCCATCATCACCATCCCTTATTCTCTTCCCTCCCCTATTTTGACTGCTCATCCTCCTCCTCCCCTACTGGATGCCTCAGCTTGCAAGTTTTGTCTCTTTTTTTTATTCCTGACACTTTGTTTGGGTTCTTTATATTCCACGCACCACACATAAGTGAAACCATCTGATATTTTTCTTTTTCCTCCTGACTTTTTTCACTTAGCATAATCCTTTCCATCTCCATCCATGTGGCTGAAAATGGCATGAGTTTATTTTTTTTGATCACTCTGTAATATTCTACAACATATATTTTATATATATACACACTCCACATCTTCTTTATCTAGTGATCTTTTTGGGAGTATTGGGTTATTTCCATATCTTAAGTATTTTAAATAATGCTGCAGTAAACAGGAGTGCAGATTTCCTTTTGAGTTAGTGTTTTTGTTTTTGTTTCCTTCAGATAGATCCCTAGGGCTGGATTGTTGGGTCATATTGTAGGTCCATTTTTAGTGCTGTTTTTTTCTTTCTTCTTCTTTTTCCCTAAAAGTTTATTTATCTATGCATACAAGAACTAGGGTACAGGCCAGAGGTGTGGGGGTTGAGAGTATTCACCAGGGATAGAGTGGGGAGCAGAACAGGTGGACTGACTGAAACACACTACTGAGGGGAGCAGTGGGTGAGACAGGTCTGCTGTGCCATGTGGTTCCCCTCCCCCACGGAGGATTGAACTCATGCTGCAGTGACTGCAGATGCTTCACAGCAAGGTGCTCAACCCCTTATGCCACCAGGGAGGCACCCAAAACATTTTTAGTGTTTTGAGGAACCTCCACATAGCTTTGCATGCATCAGTTAGGTGGCCCCATCACTATCAAAAAAGGGGATCTGAGGTAATATTCTAATTTGGTTTAGTGTTCTGATTCAAACACAGGTAAATACTCAAAACAGACCCATCAAGGCAGCTGCTTTTCAGAGCTCTATCCAGTTCTCTGTGCTGTTTTTATAGACAGAAGTCTCTGACTTAACTGAAAGTCGGACCCAAAATATCCATTCACCTGTTGATCACTCCCTCCCTGCCACCTCATCTTACCTGCAGAATCTTCCCAAAGAGACTCCACTGTAAGTACTGTAGGATCTTACAATGATTCATTGCATCTCACACCATCTTTGTGAGAATTCATAAAAGAAATTTCACACAGGTCCCAGTGGAAGGAATTATACACCTCATCAGAAAAATTGATTTGTTGTCTTCTTTCCTTTGCTTAACTTTTGTTTGTGTGTGTACAACATTTTAAACATATAATTGACATATAACATCACTTTCAGATGCACAGCATAACTATTTGAATTTGTATATATTGCAAAATGACCACAGTAATTCTAGTTAAGATCTATCACCATCCAGTGATTTTTATTTCACAAGCCACGGTGACTAGTATACTTGGTTATGCTTCCTTCTTTGGCTGCAAGCCAGAACTGAGACCTTCTCTCCAGTGTGTGCAAGACTTACCTACACATTTTTGTCTTAATTTTACCCTGGTTCAAATTCATTTTATCCTAAATTTCAGCCTTCCTTTTCTGATTTTTGAGTTTAGAAATGCTTCCTCTACATTGTATTAGAAAAGTTCTGGGCTTAGCCTGGAAACCTATTAATATTGTCTCTAGGCAATATTATTTGTGTTTTGTATTTTGTATTTGTGTTTCAAAATACAAATTTACCACTAACATTTTTTGGAAGACAAAGTCACTTGAAAGTTGGAGAGGAAGCCGTTTCGCCAATGAAGACAACTTAAATGTTTTGTGAGAGAGACCCTGACTTTCCTACACAGTTACTGAGCTCATGGGGCTTCTGCTGTTTGTTGGCATAACTGTAACTAGTCCAAATACCCGTTATCTGTTTCCTGTTTGCCCCACACTTATTCCCACAGCACTTTTCACGTTATCAGTTGAGATCTTCTACTGAAATGACTCCAAGGCAAAAAATATTTCAAAACAACCCACTGCTTTTCTCACCACTGTAAAACAGCCTTAGCCAACTGTATCAACCCTTCCCCAACACACACCCCTCACACTACATACATATGACTTCTATTCATTTGATTCTACTAACATTTATTAAACAAGTTTGGAAATTGGGAATAAATATCCTCTTCATTAAGGTGACTCACAATCACAAAGTCCTCTGAGGTCATTTATATAATAACTCCCTATCCTAAATGAGAGTAATTACCTACTCTGTTCTTTACACTCTCTGTTCTGCCATCATCTCCTAAGTATGATGAAAGAAAGGACAATTAGAATCAGGCTTGGAAGTCATAGTGGCAAGAGACAAATGTCATCCTTATTTTGCTTTAGTGCAATCCTTATGTATTTAGGATAGTAAATAAGAGAATGGGACCCAATCTCAGCAGAACAGCAGAAGAAGAGACATTTAACTGCTCAGAACTTTCACTTTACAGTTAAGAGAGTTCTTATTCACGAACATGCCCACCTTCACTGTGCCATGTTTAGAAAATTAATCTAGCACGCTTATTCTTAAATTTTGGGTGACAGGTCAGATTATAGTGGAAGACCATTGGGGATTAGTAGATAAAACTGCAATTGCCAGTGAGGGTACAGGGGTGGGTCAAGAGGACAGCTACTATACAACATATTTCATTGAATAGAACACTTAGGAATTAATCTGATGGAAGTGTTATTAAAATGGAAATCAACACCAAGGAAGCGTGGCACAGGGCAACTGGTTAGCCATTGTTTTGAGGTCTTCAATATGAAGCAGTGATATCTTAAAAGCTGCCCAGTATCCATAAATTGCATTGTCTTGAATGTTTCTTGCCTAATGTAATAACAATGCCAAGGTCTGCCTTTACTATGACTGACAGGTTGTTTCTATTTTAGGATTTTGGACACACCCAGAAGGGAGGTGAGTGGGGTGAAGATGCTGTTCTTAGCTGGCATTGTTCCACTGACTACTTCAGGCAGCAGATATTCACTTATAGCGGCAGTTGTCCTTATTCCCTTCTCCAGTCCAGGGTGGAGGAGAAGCATGAGCATGTGGTGCATTTGGTTAGGACTTCAACCATGGTAACTAGACACTGGAAAAAGACATGATTTTTCCTGGGGACAATGTGATCCCAACATGTCAGGACTCAGACAAACACTGGACTCTTGAGAAGGTCAGGAATTTGGGAGTGGTGCTTTGAAACTTTAGTGCACATTAGAATCACTTCCTACTAGAATTATCACACTGAAATAAAGGGCATGTATGTCATCTCTTAGAGGAAAGGATTATATATCCTTTTTGCATATTAAATGAGAGCAAAGGCTTACTAGAGTATCCCATTTGTCTGTTGCCATCCTAGTATGTCACCTTGAAGAAAATCTGCATTTTTTAAAGATTTGTCAATTAAAAAACAAAAGTTAGTCAATTTTTTTTTGACTTTTTGATAAAGGGTATACCAGGACCAATATCTATGAAACATGGGGCTTGTCCTGCCTGCTTCAGTTGAAAGTATCATACTTAATTCCTGTAGACTTCTGTATTATTTTTCTCTTTAATGTATTGTTTTTATATAAAAGTAAACTCACGTACCTTTCTTTAGTCGCCTTGCCAGCCAGATGATGAATGCCAGTCCAGCGAATGCAGTAACCATGACTGCCACTGGAATAAAGAGAGGGTTATAGTCACCCTCCTTGATCATTGTGAAGCTCCTGTTCAGTTCTGAAAGAGAAATCAGTAAAGTACATAGCATGAGGTCAAAACATTTCCTTAGTGTCATCTCATGATATTCCACTTTTCCCTCCTTATGTCTCCTAATAGTCCATCTGATGCTGTTTAACATATAAGGACACAGGCAAGGGGACACCCAAGATGAGTCTACAGCAGAGACAAAAAATGTACCCACTTAGCTAATTCAATGCCTATAGAATCTCAGTCCCCAGATTTGTGATTCAGGGAATTCCTGGGAGATGTACCCAAAAAGTCTGGGCAAGAAGTAGTCACTCTAGGGCCCTCCCTGGTGGCGCGGTGGGTTGAGCAGCGCACCGTGGGGCAGGCCGCAGCCACTGAGCATGAGTTCAATCCCTGCTGCCGGCTGGGGAGGTGACCCACATGGCAGACCTCTCCTGCCTTGCCCGCTGCTCCCCTCAGCAGTGTGTTTCGGTTGATCTGCCTGTTCTGTTCCCCACTCTGTCTGGTGGATTCTCTCACTCCCGGTACCTCTGGCCTGTACCCCCATGCTTGTATGCATAAATAAATAAATCTTTAAAAAAAAAAAAAAGAAGTAGTCACTCTATTTAGCCCCATGGCCGAATTCAACGGTCTTATTCAATTCAGAAAAACAGAGAACTGAAAAGTCTAATATACTTTTGGAAAGATTAAAAACCAGTGATCTGAAACAACTTATCAAAGGAAATTACTCCTGCTTTTACTTTAAAGCCCCTGTATACACAATTGTCTCTTGAATGATGCATTCCTACTTCTCCCCTCCACTTTCTCCAAAGTTAAGTAAAAGGATATGTACTTTTGTAAGGGCAAATTAAATTTATTTGGGGGGCTTTATTGAAAAAAAAATGCCTCCCTGGTGGCGCAGCAGGTTGAGCGCAGCACTGAAGCATCCGCTGCACAGCAGCGCGAGTTCGTTCCCCGGGCACGGAGGGGACCCACATGGCACAGCAGACCTCTCCTGCCTCGCCCACTGCTCTCCTCAGCAGTGTGTTCAGTCAATCTGCATGTTCTGCTCCCCACTCTGTCTCTGGTGAGTCCTCTCACCTCCCCTGCCTCCGGCCTGCACCTCAGCTCTTGAATGCATAAATAAATAAATCTTTAAAAAAAAAATGCCTGCTTGAAAAAATCTATCTTCTGATACCACCAATTAAACTTCCCTCTGTATATTGGCACATTCTGTTCCTTATTTTTCACATTACTTTGATAAACCCTTTCAAGTCACTTCCGTCCTCACACCCAAATATAGAAAACTAAAGTTCCCAGAGGATCCAAACAGAGGGCCCCTGTTGGCTGCCCAAGGACTGGGAAATGGGCACTCATTTATCTTTAAAACAGAAGATCCCATAAGCCCAGGATAAAATCATTCCATGAAGACTTCCCCCCACCCCCGCCACCTTCCTTCCCATGACCCTTTCTAGCCCCGGGCCATACAGAGATCAGCTTCAGTGATAGTTGCTACAAGTCATGCCATTTAAAGACTTTTGTTAATTGATCTCAAGGGCAAACATGGGTAACATTTTTTCACATGTTAATTTAATGTGTATTTATTTAGCGCCTATTGCCAGAGATTGTGTCAGTTGGAGGATTTACAGATATGAGGGAGACCTAGTTGTTCTCATGAACAGACAGATTTAGGATAATTGAGAAGTATTTTCTACTTTGGGAACTAGGTGGTCACAGGTGATCTTTGTAGAAGCACTTTAATGGAGTAATACAGAGATCATTGTGGAATATGTGAACAGATAAGAAATAAATTAGTAGAGATAGTGGGTTTAGATTGTAAAAGCTAAGATAAAGAGTAGAGGGGACCTCCCTCGTGGCAAAAGGGGTTAAGCACAGCACTGTGAAGCAATCCAAAGCCACTGCAGCACCAGTTCCATCCCCTGCATACCAGAGAGCTGACCCACATGGTGCCGCAGACCTCTCCTGTCTTGCCTGGTGTTCCCCTCAGCAGTGTATTTCAGTCTATCTGCCTGTTATGTTCCCCACTCTGTCTCTGATGAATCCTCTCATCCCCTGTACTTCTGGACTGTGCCCCAGTTCTTGTATGCATAAATAAATCTTAAAAAAAAAAAAGAGTAGAGAATTTACAGACAAAATCAATGGCTATCATTGAAGGAGGCAAGGATAACCAAGTGTTTTACAGAAAATTAATGTGTATAAATTTATTTGTAAGCAACACACATTTCACAAAATAAAACTTAATAGTTAAATATATCTTTCCCACTCTGCTCATCAATTAACTCCATCTTTAAGTATATCATATAGACTTGCATATATGAAGATATATCCATCTTCAGTACACTGGGGCAAATTACTCACTTTGACATATTGGACTGGGGTTGGACCAGATTCCAGGTGATCTACAAGTAGTTGTCTTCTCCCCAATTAATGCAGTTCCTTCTGAGCAGTTGAAGGTGCACACAGAAGTTAAGCTGAAGTTGGCCTGCGGGTGATCACAGTCTATAGTCCCCAAATCAGGTGCTGTTAGAGGCTCACACTGTATCGCTTTAGTGAAAAGAAAAAAGGCACTGAGCAGAGACTCTCTCTTGCTCAAAGGATTTTTGTCTAAGCTGCCTGACCCAACTGTGAAACCCATCCAAATGAATCTAGACATTTCTTATTTCTAGAAATTACCTCCAACAATAAGCTTTATTTTCTTGATTACCACAGAAGGTATCAAGTCAGAGTTGAAGCCAAGAGATCATCAGAGTCCTTAGGGAATGGAAGTTGGGGGAGATGCCCCCCCACACTTTAGTAATTCTCCAATTATAGGACATTCCATGCTACATGCATGACCTTTGCCTCAGGAGCTCGTAAGGATTATTCTCAGTAAATGTAGAGAATTCTCACCCTTTAACCTGTGCTAATGTCTACCCAACTACTTTTTAAACCATTCTAATTCTCTGAAACAAATTACTCAACTTTAGGAGGTTGGTCAGTTTAGTTGTATGGTTTCAATAAATGATTCTGATAAGTTCATTTGAGAATTAAACCACCTAAATATATGAGTCAGGGGCATAAATATAAAAACTGTCACCCAGACTTCACAAGTGTGGGTGCCACCAGTTTTCTCCCACGGAGGGACAATCTTTTTTTTTTTTTTTTTGAATGAGTGGGACATTCTTTATTAAATTCTTAAGAAAAAAATGTTCTATTTACCAACCTCTTTGGAGGGACAATCTTGATGGTTAAAAAGAAAACCCCACCACATTTCAAATGAAAAAAAAAAAAAAATCCAGGAGATTTTGAGACTTTGTTTTTGTTTTTTATAGTAGTTGGTTTTCTCCTGAGAGTTCATAGAGGGGGGAAAAGTAAAAGGTGATTTTAAGAATAAACCAAATAAAGCAATCAAAAGGATCTCTACTCCCCAAATAGGAAATTGGTTGATGATAAGTAGGACACCACATAAAACTGGCATTATTGAGAGCAGAGAAAAACCAAAATTTAACTGAAGTTCAGCAAGATAACTGAAGTTCATTTATGCCATGGCAATGAGAAAAATAAAACGAAAAATGCAGTATAACCACATTATGTTGCTGAAAATTACATACATATTATGTGGTGACTTCAGCATTTTTGGTGGTTGTTTTTCACTTGTGGTTTTTCTCTCATTTTGGTAACAATAACCCTTTTGAAAACCCTCAAAATTAGGATAAATCATGCTCCAAAAGTGAATATAGATTTCTTAGCAAAACTCTGCTACATTGTTTCAGTGTGTAAAGCTAGGATGCCATCTTATAGCCTCTAATTTGAAGTTACTAACAGTGACAGGTTGGTTCCAGCGATGACCAGTTCCCAAATGGTCCACATGTGGTTTCTTCAATCCCAATCATTTCTGTCCCCTCAAAGCAATTGAAGGCACACTGTGAGCTGAAGCTGAAGTCTCCCAAAGGATGAGTACAGGTCATGGATCCCTGCTCTGGGGCCTTCAAAGGTTCACATTGAGTCACTTAAATAAGAAAAGAAAAGGTATTAGGTAGTGTCAGGAGGACCTGAAATCTGGGTTTGAATCCTATTTGTGCACCTGATGACCATGTGCCTCTCAGCAAATGACTTAACCCTGCCAACTTCTGTTTCTTCATCTAAAAGACAGGAATAATGATAACTATGTTAACTTCCTAGGCTTGGTGTGGAAATTAAATTATTTAAATCAAGTCAAGTATTTTAAGCAAGAGATTGGCTCATAGAAGTCCTAATTAAACAGTAGTTATTTTTTTATTTTTGGTATTATCTGGGATAGGATTTTTAAGCATATAGTTTTAAGTGGGAATGATTAGCTCGGTTTGGAAATAATTGTCACATCAGTGATACTGAGTATACTAGAATATCTGGGGTGGGAGATTCAGAAAAAGAATGGATGCCCAGAATTAGTCTTAGGTAGAAAGGAAGAAAATAGAAAATTTTGGGAACATTTGGACTCTAGACTATGTTTGCCTCTCTATATCACTTCCAGAAATTTAGTTCTTATTTTGACAACCTTCTCTAGAAATTGTATTTATTTTCCTGTTCTAACAGGCGGGGTAGTAGAGCAAATGAAGAACTGGATATCAGTTATCACATTTTAGGTCTTGCCATGCCACTTGTGTTTCCTGAAATAAATGATCCCTGAATTGTGTTTTAAAGATGAATAGTATTTTAGTCATGTGCAAAATGAGAGGAGAAACCATGAACAAGTCAATTTAACAAGCCACGAATGAAAGACAAAACATGTAGTAAGTGTGAAGAACTACAAATATTTTCATGTTGCTAGAAGAGAAGGCAGGGATGATGTGAAAGGAGATTAGGAAGAAAGAGATGAGCTATGATAAAATGTTCTTTCTTTGTTGATTTAAGGAATACCTACTATTTATCAAATATTACTCTGGACTTTGCAGAGATTACAAGTCATACTTTAGGACAAATGTTAGGTAGAAATTAAAGGGTGGATGGTGATTTACGTGAGGTGTTTGTTTGATTGCTTTTAATTGATCAAACTGCCAATAGTATGAATAATATATCTGAAGGGACATAACTTTATTAAGATTTATTTAATTATGTTTGACATCATTTGTAGTTCCCAGGGAATTCCTACCACCATTCCACCCATGCACCATCACCTCAGTCCGTTGTGCTCTTTCTGCTACCCCAACCCCACCCCCCAATTATCCCTTTGGTTTGTCTTTGTCCTTTTGTTCTTGTTGTGCTTTTTGTTTGTTTGTTTTGGCCTGCAATTGTTCATTTCCTTGAGCTCTTCTTCTTCTTATTATTATTATTTTGTAGTTGTTGTTCCTTTTCATTCCTCCTAAGAGTGAAGCCATCAGATATTTTTCTCTTACTGTCTGACTTATTTCACTGAGTATAATTCTGAAGGGACATAACTTTAAATTTGTGGAACTTAGCTAAGAGATTATTGAAATAATTTAGGAGGGCAATAGTGCTGGAATTGACAAGTAGAAAACAAATTGGACAAATAATGTTATAAAAATATTTGGTATGTTGCTTTACATAAATATAGGAGAAAGTGAGAGAATCTCACAGGAACACCCATAAGAATGGTGGTATCAATTACTGACATAGGGAGTGCAAAAAGGGAAAGTGAGTTTTACCAATTTGGGGGCATCTCAAGGCCCATGTTTAGCATATCAAGTTTGGAAACAGATTTGTCAGTACAAAACTGACAAAGATCTCTGAGTCCACAAATGCCAGTAAGTTTAACCAAAGGAGACTTACAGATGCAGAGTGCAATTGACAAACCACAGAGGCCGAGACTAATCACAATATATGGGCTTGAATAAGTGCCCATGAAGAAATGCAAGGAGAAATGATCCCAGGTAGGAGAACCAGGAAAGAATGATATGATGGAAACTGAGACCAAAAAAAAAAGAAAGAGTAAAATGTTCAAAAAGGAAGCAGACTCAGAATAGACTTCATAGTTCAAGTGAAATGACTTATAGCAGTCCCAAATGGTTGACATTTAAATTGATTTTTACTTTAAATCTTTATTCTTTGCAAACATTCGCCCTTTATCCTCTTATAATTTTCCATTTTATACATGAGAGACTTCAAACATAGTTTTGAAACTTGGCCAACATCAATCAAAGGCTTTGGTATTTCTTTCAGTAGTGAGCTGACTGGGCCAAAGACGCCCTGTATTTAAATCTGTGTGTTCTCTCCTTTCTTATTCCGCCTTCGTAATTCTGAATAGTTTCAAGAGACTTCTAATGATTCTCTCCATCTTCTCTCGTGTTGTTCTCCAGTCCATACTATACACCACTTCTTGGATAATTGCTCCAAGTGAAGGTGCTCAGACACTGAGTGTTTTCCCATTGCTGAATAAAGGCCAGATTCTTTCATTAGGCAATCTCCAGAATCCGTAAACTTACTCCAGTTTATTTTGTTTTCCATTAGACTCAATTATAGCATATACAATTTTCACTTATTAATTCTAAATCCCTCAAGGCAGAACCTAGGATAGATTTTTTTTCATATCCCTTGAAATAAATGTGTTAAATCTATTATTATATATATCTGACATATACTTCATCTCATGATGTAAGCTTTTCTGTTTAGCCTTGACCTGTCATAACTTTGAGGATGACATTTAAAAACAAATCAACAAAAACAAGATTACCTTATAAATAGCTCATACTACTAACAATAAATGATATTTCTTTCAGACTTTAGAGTTCTAATGAATCCAACAAATTTATTAGATTACAAGCTCCATAAGCATAAGAACCTACCATGCCCAATTCATTGGCATCATTGCAATCCTTTATCCCAACATTTTCTTTTTTGTGATTTTCAAAAGGACTTGAGAAGTGCACTGTAACTCCATGATGACTTGTGAAATCTTTACAGAACGTTAACAACATTGTGCAAGCATGACCTGATTGAAACTTCCCATTTCTCAGAATGACTGGTATTATTTTGTCCCAACCATAAGCTACACTGTCTCCAGTGACTTTACATAGAAAGAAACAAAGAAAGGAGAGAGCTTACCAAACTGACATTGAGGACCATAGTACCCCACATTGCAGTTGCAGGTATAATTATTGATGGTTTCCACACATTCTCCATGTCCACTGCATGACAAGGGATGGCAAGAAGCTTTAAGGGTATCAGAAAAAAAATTGTTTTAATGTGATTATTTTTTAATACCAATAGTCATTTCTTTAGATATACACAACTTTTTGGCTAACACTATTTTAATAATCAGGAAAGATGTATTTGTACATTCATAGAATTTTTTACATAAAAACCATATTCTAAAATTTTTATAGACTATACCAACTAGATAGCCATGGATATTTGTTTTTAGAATCAATTTATTGATTATATCATTTTGGGGAAACTTAGTGTCATGCTAAGAAACTCTTGAAAATTATTTGTTTTTAAGGTAATCAGTAATAACCTGATCTTGATCATTTCTGCTATGCTTAGTATTCCCTTCTTTTATAGAAAGTATTAAAGATGAAAAAAGTTCAAATTTGCTAAATTAGTATTGAGCCCAATTTATAAGCCCAAACTGTCTATGTCTCACTGTTAAAATATAATTTGGAAAAATCCTGCTTTGGAGCTATGATAATAGTTTTTTTGTTTTGTTTGTTTTTTGTTTTGTTTTGTCTCGAAAAGTTTATTTAGGAAAGCTGTGATAATGGTTTTTACAGAAACGTTTGTACATCACAGATACAAAATCAGGTAAGATTAGGCCAAGAAAGATTTGACTAAGCCCTATACTTTTTAAGGAGGAAACAGAAGAGATGTGAGCTTTAGCTCTTGACTAGGAGCAGGTCTTTGCAAACACTTCCCTGACATATTATCAGGGACACTGGTCCTCTAGTTCTCCTATCTTCCCTCATCTCTTATCACCTTGTACCTTCATTGAGAGGGATAGTTTTTGGCTGTTGGACCAGCCTCACACACTAGACGTGTTCAGCAGTGATATTATTCTGACTTATTTAGAGGCGTAGAAGTAATGAAGATCATGCTAGCAACTGCTCCCTTCCCCCAGCACTTCCACTACTCTGGTTATTCCCTTCACTCAGGCCCTTCCTCAGCGGCATAGTAGCTTTAACTCCCACCTGTGTAACAGAGGGCTCTCTTGGCTTTGTGGCAGGCGTCATCATTCCATTTTCCTGCATCTTTTTCCCTCTTGATATAGATCTCTACACAGTCCTCTCTTGACTTCTTGTTGTTGGGCTCCCCGTGTCCCCAGTTCTCTGCTTCTTTGGTGAGAGTCTTGTTGGTTCCCACCCAGGTCCACATGTTTCTTATTTTCCGAATTCCTATCCAGTAGTAAGTCTGACTCAAGGGAAGTTCCCTGTTCAGGTATTCATTTTCTCCCTTGTTTTGTATGGCCACCATGTCTGTGTAATTTTCTTTGCAGAACCTTCTAGCCTTTTCCCAGTTCATGGAGTTAGCAGAATAATGGTAAGTCCAGCAGTCAGTTCCATGATGAGCAAGGAAATCTGAAAGACATGAGGTAGGCTGGCTCTGTTATAGCTAAAGCTATAACACAGGCTACTAACACAGGCTGAGAGTCACTTAGAAATAAGGAAACTGATACCTCAACTATGTAATTACCTCCTTGTATCACAAAATTAGTCATTTGCAGGTTTGATGACGTTGATCTCCTTGTCCTAATTTTCACCATAATAGAGCATCCTTTTGCTCACAGCTCTATTTTAGTCAAATTTATTGGCTTTCTAGATTTTCATGAAATAGTTTTCTCAAAGTTCTTTGAAGAGAAATTTAACCAACATATTTTAGAAATTCATATTTCTTTTTCCTTAATGGCTCTCCATCATTTAGAACTAATTTAAGTACATTATCACACAACTCTAAAATTTACTGTCTGCTTTTTAACTTAGGATACATTCTTTTTTTTTTTCAAAGATTTATTTATTTATACATAGAAGAGCTGGGGTACAGGCCAGAGTCCAGGGTGGTGAGAGGATTCACCAGAGACAGAGTGGGGAACAGAACAGGTAGACTGACTGAAACACACTGCTGAGCAGCGGGTGAGGCAGGAGAGGTCTGCTACGCCATGTGGATTGAACTCATGCTGCAGTGGCTGTGGTTCGCTTCATAGTGCGTTGCTTAACCCACTGTGCCACCAGGGAGGCCCAACTTAGGATACATTCCATATTTATGGTCTCAAAGGAAAAATGAAATAAGAATGGGAATTATGACATCATTTCAAGTCATTGTTCTTTTCAGATCAAAAAGATAATACTTGCCATAATACTATATAGGAAGGAAATGCCTAGATACACAGTCTAAGCCTTCTATATCTAACTACTCAATAATAACAATTTATCAAATAATGTAAGTTTAAAAAATTGACTTAGATCATGTTCTATACACAAAGATATTTAACTGACAGTGTTTAATAATCATATGAGTGCTTCAAATATTAGGACTTTTGGAAGAAACCCAAACAAACACATAAATAAAGTATGGTTCCATAATCATAGCTACCATCGTAAGCATAGTATGATCTGGGTAAAACATTATTATGCTGTAAGGTCAGTCTTCACAGCTATTAACATTTATTAAACTTTCACTATGTAGGGTCAACACCATGGAGGAATTCCAAAGATAACACAGACCTTATTTTTACAGTCTCCTAACAGTTTTCTGAATGAGGAAGAACAGGTGCTAAGAAAATATAATTAATCTTGACCCAATTTAAAGATAAAAGAGCTGAAAAGAGAACTGGGAAATAGGAATGATTAATGAATAAAGAAAAACATCAGATAAACTTTTGGAACAGAATTTTGAAGATTCAACCCATTAGCACGTAAATTCTAAGAAGGAAAATGCTGTTTTGTTCACTACTGTATCCCCGGGGCCTAGAATAGTTTCTTGCACATGTCAGGAACTCAGAAAACATTTCTTTAATAAGAACAGCACTAGGTACCCAAGTAGTATCAGGTAGATATTGGAGAGGCACATGTTTGCTTGAGCAGAGCTGACCATCCATGCAGAGAGTAAGACCTTACTTTACTTAGCAATGGGAAAAAAGTTCAAAGCAATTGCTGTACAGTGCTCAAGAATCAGACACTGTCACATCAGTGGGAAAAAGATCAGAAAGATATATAAAGATCTGTCTGTAAAGAGTTCACACTTTAATTTCAGAATGAGATTGAGGTGCCCACAGAGAAAACAGAATATGCAGTCTAAATATTTGAAACAGATTGTAAGTGCCTTGTTAGATATTTCTTTATTGACTTTATTCCTTCATCATTGTGATCTTATTGGGATTATTAGGATTTGACCCATGGCAAAGGGTGGGGCAGGATTAGGAGACTTCTGGGGGAGGACTAAAAGTGAGAGGAAGAGGAGATAGAAGTAACTAGCCGTCTACCTACCAATTTCCCCGTTACTATGTACACACAGTGAATACTTAAGAAAAAAAGCATTAAAAATGGTCTTAGTAATATACAAATACCACAGCTCACCACAGCAGAGCATTGTCCAGACCCACAGTCTGAAGACATCCCATATAGCTCTCTGAACACTCCGACATTTCCCTGGAAATATCTGCAAATAAAACAGAATATTATACTTAGATTAAATCACAAGTTTACAGCACCTTGAGGAGGTTCCCACTTTCTTAAAGCTCAAAACATAACATCTGCTTACTAACGCTGTTCTCGGTAATAGATTTCTTAGACAGGAGTGAAAAAGTAGCATGATATTTGCCTCAAAACTGATGCATAGGGCTTTTTAAAAAAATCTATATTTTATTCTTGCATTGCTGATTATCACCGTTCTGATTATTTCTACATTTTTAGTAATTGTTGTACTAGTTTTCTACTCAGCTGTTAGATGAAATTATTTGATATTTAGTATGTATATTTTTAAGTGTTCTTTGGTGCTTAATGAACTGCTAATGTCTAGATTGATTGCTTAAAAGTTCACATTTGCTTATGACAGCTCAGTGATTTAAGTACCTTTAAAGAATTAAGTAGCCAAAAGACACCTGTAAAGAAAAGTAGTTCAACTGAAAAGAAATGCATGTTTGTGCAACCCAAAAGTCAAGGCCACAAATTTTCCGCACACCTTCAGTATTTCACTTCTCAGCCCCAGTTTTAGTTGCCCCCAAAATGGTAATTTTAACAAGTATACTTCTTCAAGAACGTCAGCAAAGGTAGATCAAATTGGAAAAATAAGCACATGTGAGCAGATTCAAGAACACTATTTTGGACATTTTTAATTCTTGACTTTTTTTAACCCAAAATGAAATGATTGCTCCTGTCTCTTGCCACTTGCCTTGCAATCCCAAAATGAAGTTCTGTCTGAACAGCTGAACAAATTTTAGACTGAAAAGCTCACCATGTTTTTGCTGGGTCCTTCTCTAGATCTCCCGTGGCCCTTCAGCTTCTCAACTTAGCAGCAGGGTATTAGGATCCTTGCCTGAGGCAGGTGAACTGTGCTACAGGAGACAGAGAGAATGCTAGTTTCACACTTAGTCTCAGACCCTCCTCTTCCCTTCCCCCCCTCGCCTGCCACATGACTTGCTGTTCTTGTCTTGCTTACAGGTGTAGACCGTCTGATTTTTTAAAGAGCAACTGACCAGTGTCTAGTTGCTAAATTCTCCACTCTATCTTTTTCCTCTTCCTCCTCTTTCTCTTCTTTCCACCTCTTTCGTCTCTTCTTTAAAAACACTCAGCTTTCTCTTGGCTACTCATGTTGGAGGCAGAGTTGCATCCAGCTGGGGAATCTCTAGAATGCAGGAAATTTTCACTTAGGACTCAAGCACAATAAATGAGTTTACTGAAGGAATCCACATTACAATAATATAAACATACAATTCAATTGGCAGTAAAAGAGGCGGGGAGGTAATGAACTCTTGGCAAAGTTCCAGAGACTGGCACATAGAATAGGCAGGAACAAGCTGCTAAAATCCATACATCTGTAAGGAGGAGACTGCCGTGTTTCAGGGCCAGAGTCCTTGGTTGGTCTCACCAAATCTTGGAGAAGGCCTCAGGGCTTCCAGCATGGAGTCCACAGCATCTCAGTTTGCTTCAGTGCCTATATTTACATGACTTTACAGAGACCTCTTACTAGGAAGACCTATTAATTTTAATTTAAGAGTGGACTTTCAGCACAAATAGGTTTTCACCTGTCCTTGCCTTGCACATGTCTGTTTATCAGTGTCTTTGTAGACAAATGACTTTCCTTTATTTTAAATTCATTAATTTTATGTCATATTTTGTCAACTTGTCATTCATTTATAAAGCTATGTAATTGTGGAGACAATGTTGCTTTTCAAAACGTGTACATGCTCACACTCACTGACTTGCTATTGTAATCCAGGCTCTCATCTTTAAATTCCATCTAAATGCTGATAACTCCCAAACTTCTATTTCCAGCAAGGACCATCCCTTGCCCTAATTGCACGCTTTTGCCAGAAAGTACACTCTCACATTACCCCTTCCATCCTTACCTTCTTCCTACCCCATTGCTTTTTAAGTGATAACTTCAGTCCCTCAGATTTTCCCACCTTTCAATCATTTAGACTCAATACAAATTGCATCTTGATCTGTCAGGATGATTACAATATCAATACATATGACACCCTCATCATTGTAAAAACTGCACAGTTAAAACAGTATCTTGAACAAATGTATAATGTCTGTCAAACTTCAGTGGAGCTAACTACACACTGGATTAATTTCAGTTCCTTCTCCTCCCTCTTTTCTTGCTCTCCCCCTAGTGGAGTCTCTTGTTAATGGAATCTCTTAAAGTCAAGCCCTGAAAAGAGCAAAGTACTTCAGTTTATTGCTTGCTCTTGGGAATTTGGGGGCCTACATGTACTCTTATATTTTTGGAGTGTAAAATGTGAATGAGATAGAATATGATGAAGGCCAATGGAAAAAAAATCATTGACATAACATATTTGCATTTTTAAGATAATAAAAACACAGTGGATATGGAGTTCAACTGAAACAGGGGCAGAGAGGGCTCTGAGACCAGAGAGCCACCAAAAAGCCATAAGACCAAAGGCCACAAACCAGAACAAAGGGCTATAGCAATAGGGGCTATAGCCTAACAGAGGACAGTGCCCAATACAGGTCACTGTCCATGGGTTCTCACCAATGCACTTAATTGCAAGAGATCTCAGGCCTCCGGAACAACCATGGGGTTTTTTTAAACAGTGGGGAAAAAAGCTTACTGTATCCACAAGTGGCTGGCTGCTTCATCCAGATAGTGTCAGTGATGGTCATCACCGATCACCAGGAATGCTGGACAGCACTGGCCAGTAGTGATGGCCACCACTGGTCCTGAAGAGGAACTTTCAGAAACATGCAGTGTTAACAGCTCTTTGTGAGTTGTTGAGTTATACCAACAACAAACAGGACTTTGAGACACCAGGCCCAGGGCCTTTGGTGCTCCTTTCAGTCAATGTCAGAGACAGGACCCAAGCCAGTCAGGACCCAGTCTCTGACAAAGTCCTTCAGCTTCTCTTCCATCCTCAGAGAGAGATGCTGGATGCTTTTTTTCTTCTTTCTTTGAAGGCTGGAACCATCTTCTCTTCTTCAAGGGCTGGTGTCTTCTTCTCTTCAGGGCTCTCCTCTTTGCAGGGGCTCTTCCTCACGGCTCCTGCTTCTCTGGGGGCTATGGCTCCCTCGAACCCTGGCTTATATCCAGTTTCAGGGTGCCCACCCACCAGTCTGATTGGACCATTTTTCAGTCCTGTGGCTGACTGGTCTAGTGCATAATCCAGAAGTGCACTTTAAAAGAGCTCTGCCACAACTGACTTGTGGTGAGAGGCAGGGTCCTGGTAACAAAGCACCAATTGGTTCATTCCATGATCCAGGAAGTCTATTACATAAAAGGTCTCTGAGGATGAACTGACACAGTTGTCTTATGGTGGAGCAGCAGGGTGAGAGAACACTGCTCCTGCAGCTCCCACCACTGAGGTGGCTGGGTTCTGGTAATAAGACTGCTCTCAACAAGGTCCTTCATTTTACTGAACAACCAGTTCTCTAACCTCATCTTATTTGACCAGTCAGCTTCTGATTATACTCCTTCACTGATTATTCCTTTTCTGTTTAATTCTCCCTCATCTCTTCAACCACCAAACCTCTGGAAATACTCCAGAGCTCAGTTGTTTTCCTCCATACAAAGCTCTCCTCTAACCTCATGGTGCTAACACTGAGAACTGCTTCCCTTGTCACTTCTGTGCTTACCACCTGCTCATGCCCATTTGACTTGGACACCTTTGTCCCTTCTGGATAAAATGAATTTGTTCAACTTATTCTCTTTTTAGACCTGGAAAAACCAACATTCACATTGTCTGTATGTGCCAAACTAATATCTCAAGTGTGGGTCCTTTTCAGTCCTACACGAAAGCAGCCCTAATTACTAGAATCTATCCTTTTTTCCATTTTTTTTAAAGTTATACTTTTGAACTACAATAGAGTATAAAATCAAAATGAAACCAACAGTAGCCTATGGCAGTGTTATAGTTACAGTTTTGGGTCAGGTGGGGAGCCTGGGTAGTCAAACCAAAAATTAAACTATGTTTTCTTAGAAATTTCAGATATTCCATTTCATAGATAACAGTGAGCTTTCCAGGTGCTGTGTAGGGTATACCCCAGGTTCTTTGATACCTTTCCAGAAGAGAGAAGACACATATTTAGATAGAAAAACTCCCTCGATTCTATAATTGAGTCAGGAGCATAAGTGAAGATGAATTGGTTAATTCAAGCAACCTGGAGTGAGTCTAGCACAAGGCAGACTCCATAATAAAAACTTTGTTTCTGGGGCCTCCCTGGTGGCGCAGTGGGTTAAGCAACGCACTGTGAGGTAAACCGCAGCCACTGTAACCCAAGTTTGATCCCTGTTGCCGGCCAGGGAGGGGAGCCACGTGGCATAGCAGACCTTTCCTGCCTCACCCGCTGCTCCCCTCAGCAGTGTGTTTCAGTCGTTCTGCTCCCCACTCTGTCTGGTGATTCCTCTCACCTCCCGCGACTCTGGCCTGTACCCCAGCTCTTGTATGTATTAATAAATAAATCTTTAAAAAAAAAACAACTTTGTTTCCCTAATATTAGTGATTTTTTTTTAAAGATTACTAATATGTTTTCAGATACAGACTATACATATAGGCTGCAAGGGCCTTTGTGAATATCACTTCACTTCCACTAATATGGTGATAATCAAAAGCAAGTATTGGACAGAATGTGGCAAAATTAGAACCCTCATGCATTGCTGGTGAGGTTGTAAAATGGGTCAGCCTTTTTTTCTTTCGGAAAACAGTTTTGGTGCTTCCTCAGAAAATGAACATGTAGTTCTCATATGACCCAACAATTCTATTTCTAGATGTATGCTCAAGAGGATGGAAAACATGAGTCTACACAAAAACTTGTACTTAAATGTTTGTACAAATATCCTGAATATCCACCAAAGGTCCATAGCCACACAAGAGAATATTATTCATCCATAAAAGGGAATGTAGTACTAATACATGCCACAAGATGAGTGGACTTAAAAGCATTACATTACCTGAAAGAATGTAGAAATAGAAGGCCACTTATTATAGGATTCTATTTACATGAAGTGTTCAGGATAGGTAAATCCATACAGGCAAAAAGTAGATAGTGGTTATCGGGGATTGGGAAAGGGAAGAATGGAGTATGGCTGTTGATAGATTTCTTTCGAGGATGACAACATGCTCTGAAATTAGGTGATGGTTGTATGACTTTATGAATATACCAAAAAGTATTACTTTTAAAAGGGTGAATTTCCTGGCATGTGAGTTTTATCTAAATGAAATAAAAATTTTAAGAAAGAAACTATAAGCAGTTAAATATAAACATGTTTATTATCAAACTTTATAGTGTCACATCAAATACAGTAGATATGACATAACTTAAATAAATATACACTTAAAAACTGTAAAAATATTTTAAATCATAATTTAAAATACTTCATAAAACCCAAACACTTATATTCCACATAGCTTTTTCCATTACAGTATATATAGATATTTACAACTTTTACATAATTCAGAGAAAATAGTTCTCCATTTCAGAAATTGCCTGATCACAATAATTAGTTTTCTCTCCCTATTTCTTTTGCTCCTTAAGTACCTCTGCTGTTTTGATCCTTACCATAAAATTCCTGTTTACTTTTAACTTTGACTTCACCAAAATGCAGTCAATACCTCTGCAAAGCTTTCCTTTCAATATGTGCTACGTTATGGGAAGTGTGAGAGAGTTTGATTCTCATACTCTATGAGTTTGGAGCAGCTTAAACTATTACTGTCAAAGAATTTCTCATCGCCAATTACTCCTATAACTGGAGATTCCTTAGGAATTTTAAACTCCCTTATAAATAAATATAAATAGGTTCCCATACAGGCTTTCCTTTCTTTGAGCACTATTGTACAGAATAAAACAAGGAGGAAATAATAATTGGAAATCTCACATTTTTAAGAAAATCCCCTGGATAAATCCTTTATGTAGTGAGTTCCTATCATGAACTTAAAATTTTTTGTAATATACAAGAATTACACAGTGAAATGATACATCTGACACATAGCTTTGTAGTAATGCAAAGCACATTTAGATGACACATATTTTTTTCAACAAAGATATTCACAAAATTGTACCTTCATTCACTTGCATTTAAGCTTTTATCAACTCTGAACATTTGGCCTTATAAAAGTTTTTCAGCATAGAGACTGCATATTTCTGGAGAAATACCAGAATAATATTTTTACTATTTATTTAGTGTACAAGTGACTGTCATTCAGCTTTTACTCTCCTGATACTGTTCATATTTTAAAAAGCAACTATAAAACATTCATAAGTTTACCGTGGCTAACAATATACATTGCTGGAGGATCATTTTTGCCTTTTTTTGAAGAAATTTACTACAGATTTACAATATTAGAATTTGTTAATAAAGAGAGAGGTGGTGACCTAAAACAACTAATTTATAGTCCTAACATTTAAATATTTCAAAAGTCCTTACAACACTTGTACTGCATTAGAAATTATGGAAGATTATATTAAGTAAAAAGAACACCATCTCTAAGAAGACTTTTAAAAGCACTGAATCCCATAAGGGTAAAAGTGATTTAAAAATGTGCTTAGGAATCCTTGCACAGAGTATTAATAACATTAACAAAGTTTCTTTTGCAGTTACTTATGAGCATTAAAATTTTGTCTTTTTTTTTTCAAGTTAGTAATTGATTATCTTTGGCCAATTTGTTTCCTCTAAATTCTTGACAATTATTATTCTTCCCTATGACAGTAGCTACATAATCAACAGTTGAAACACTGTGAGGGAAACAAATAAACAATGCCACAAAATATTATGTTTTACCATCGAGATTTCACAGTGAGGCAAAGGGATCTAGAAAAGGGATCCAGGGACTCCAGAGTCTTGATTTCTTCACTTTTGCCTGGAAGAGACTATCCTTTCCCTCGCTAACCAGTACTTTCCAGATCCTGAGAACAGAAAAGAGAAAACTGCATCTCTTGGTGGGCAGGCTGCCTTGCACACTGGTTTGGGTTCCACTGAAGTCCCTGTGAGTGCTGCAGTCCCAGCAATATAGGCGGAGGTTACAGCAGGTCAGGAGGCCTGGGGATCCCAGTGAGCTCTTGGTCTCTGCCATCTTCAAGTTTTGCCCTACTAGTTCCCTGGTTATGCCCGTGTTGCTGCAAATATAAAATGCACACGATCAGGGTATTTATCATACTAATAGAGACAACAAAGTTCACCTTCTAGCACAGAACAAAACACTCCTAGCACAGTCTAGCACAGAACAAAATGCCTATAGGTAGTTCAAATATAAACTTCAAAACCCTATAAGTTAAATCAGTAAAATTATTTTTGTTTAATCCTTATCATGGTAGAAATATGTCTTCATACATTCATCATAACCCATAGATGAACCAAGAGTAAACCCTAGTGGAAACTATGGACTATAGTTAATTGGGAATCAATATTGGACCATCTATTGTACCAGAACAGCATACTGATACAGGTGTTGATAATAGAGGAACTTAGAGGATGGGGTTAAGAGACTATGCTGGAACTGTTTGCTTTCTGCTCACTTTTTCTATAAACCTAAAACTATGCAAAAATGTTAAGTTCATTAACTTTTAAAAGTCTACTCTTTAACCTTCCAAATTCTTACAGAGTGGAGTAAAGTTGGTCAAGAGCACAGATTCTAGTGGCCTCCCTGGTGGCGCAAAGGGTTAAGTCACAGCACTATGAAGCTATCCACAGTCACTGCAGCATGAGTTAGATCTCAGCCAGGGAGCTAACCTACATGGCACAGCAGATCTCTCCTGACTTTTCTTGTATGCATAAATAAATAAATCTTAAAAAAGAAAATAGATTCTAGAACCAACTACCTGGATTTGAATCCTAGATATACCACTTGTTAGTGTTGAAATTTTTAGAAAAATTACTGAACTCAATGCTTTATTTGCTTCATCTGTATAATAAAAATATAGTAATAGTCCCTATCTAATAAAATTCCTGAGAATAATTCCTAAAATGTGGTTAAGTGCTTTTTAAGTGTTAGCTATCATCATCATAACTTTTGTAAATTGCAAGACTCACTAATGGTCAGATCCCTGTTCCTTTCCTTTCCTCCTATAAAGAAATGAAACAACTTTCTATAAAATACTGTGAATATGGTGCTCTTCCTTTCTCTCCCTGCCCCCCCCCCCCAAAAAAAAAAAAGATACTAGCAGATTTGGAGGTTTCTAGGAGCAAGAGAACATGAGAACATGTAAGAGGATATCTTCTCTCAAAATCATGTGTTTTTCAGGTCTTACCTGATTTAAATTAACTGAGAAGCCATTTGGTAGGATCCATCTGATTCAAGACTTTGGCAGCTGCTGTGGAAAACATGAAAAAAACTAAATAAAGCACTATTTTCCCATATGAAAAGAGAAAAATTTATAGAATACTCATTGGCATGCTTTGTGCAAGAATGCAACTTACCTGGCAGGAACAAATTTCTTTGCTGCAAGAGAAAGAAAGGGGTTAATTTAGACTGAATGACTTTTACAGACATATCAAACAGAGACAAAAAAATTCTATTCATCAGGGTTGGCAAACTCAAGACCGTCAGGGACTTCGGTGATAATCAAAGCACAAGCAAGAGCATGCCCAGTATACCCCCATCCCAATGGGAGTAGTGACCTAATGTCAGATTCATCTTCTGAATTTTTGATGAGAAGTCCCAAATCTAGATTTTATGTGAATTTTCCTGTTTGTGTAGGTTAGAATTTAATTTAAAAAAGAATTTCGATGCTCTGTTAGCTGATTCATGAGTATGGCCCCATGTGCTTGCATATTCTCTATTAGATACTCCCAAATTTAAACTGTATTCCAAAAAAGATTTGTAGAAACAGTTTACCCATTTTTTAAGGAGCACACACCATGACAATCTTATGGTACTATTCCAAGGGGCACAAGCAGAATTCAGTGTGTGAATAGCTCCCCCTGGAGTTGTACAATGTCAGCATAATTAACATTGAGCTTTCCTCACACTCTTCCCACTTCGAGTTGCTCTATAAACTCTCTTCCTAAGACTCCTGCTTAATTATAGTGCAATTTATTAGTGTTTATTTAGCAAGTAAATACTGTTGAATCTCGAGGAGATAAAACAATGAGAAAAAATACTTTTGAAGTGCATCCATAAACCCCTTACCTTTCTTCCGAAGGCGTTTCAGAAGCCAGAGGAGAAATGATGTTAATGTCAAAAGGGAGGTTCCAACAGCAGAAAGCCCAACTGCCAAGGGAACATTGGACTCAACGGGAGCTAAGGAAACAGAGGGAAAGAGTTGTCACAGGAAGGAATTGAATTTAAAGTCTTTCTATCCTGCCCAGTTGCCCTTTTATTTGATTAGTGGAAATAGAAGCATCATCTAGTTCAATACATAAGGAAGAAATCTGCTCCAGACCCCCTTTGCAAGTTTATGGCAGAACTAACTTGTCAAACTACATCACACCTTGTTTAACATTGCTCTCTCTCTCCCCCCTCTCTCTCATTTTTCTTTTCCCTCTACCTCTCTTTTTCCAATTGTAAAAATTCTCTCCATTCTATCATCACATCACCTTTTCTGCTGTCCCTTATTCCCATAAAATTAAATATTTGCCAGCTCATTAACCTGGGCAACATATCAGACCTTTATGATTTGGACATAATGGGTAGTTCAATAGTTTAGTTAGATAACTCCCCTTCATTTCTCTAGTCCCCCAGACAACAACTACCAATCAGTGCTTCACCTTCACAGGTGGGCGGCATCCCTGACCAGTGTCCTGTGGCATCACATGTCAGAGCTGCAGAGCCATTGAGTGTCCACCCTTCAGGACATGCAAACGTGCACATGGTGCCAAACACAAGCTCTCCGCTGCAGCTCACGTTGATCTTCTCAAGACCCGCCAGGCTCGAACATTGCACCACTGCAAATTGATAGGCATGTGAGTAGAGGTTTAGAAAAATCTACTGGAAAACTTCTAAAGCTGACTGGGAAGTCACCAAGGAACATTATTTATAAGAATTACTTAGTGTTCAGCATGCAGGAAATTAGGATCAAGTCTCTTGGGAAAATAGAAGTTCAGAAAACTACAAGTACTTCACCTATACTGCTTAACATCTGAACTCAGGGGTCTCGCCATTGTTGCAAGGGGTTAAGCACTGCGCTATGAAGCCTCTGCAGCCACTGTAGCACGAGTTCGATTCCCAGCCAGGGAGGTGACCCAGATGGCACAGCAAACCTTTCCTGTCTCATCCGCTGCTTCCCTCAGCAATGTATTTCAGTCAGTCTGCCTGTTCTGTTCCCCACTTTGTCTCTGGTGGATCCTCTCACCCCCCACACCTTTGGCCTATACCCCAGCTCTTGTATGTATAAATAAATCTTTTTTTAAAAATATGAACTCAGTCCTACCTTGGCAGGAGGGCACTTTCTGTGTCCATTGTCCCTGAGGTGTGCACTCGAGTTGAGCTGATCCATGTAACTCAAAGCCTTCCTCACAGCTGAAGGCACAGGAGGACTGGTAGGTGAAGTCTCCAGAAGGGGAATGGGAGCATGTCATTGAGCCTCTCTGGGGATGGTGGATGACATCACATTTCACAGCTAGAAGATACGAGAGGACATTTAGAGGTTTGTCTGTATCAGGCAGCAGCAGGTTTCTCAAGGAAACAAAGTTCCTAGTTCTTCAATAGTTTTCTCTTAAAATAAAAACAAAAACTGTACCTTCACATGTAGGCTTCTTGCTGTCCCACTTCCCTGTGGGGCCACATTGAAGTCTGGTGGATCCTTTCAGCATGAATCCCTGCTCACAGGAGAACTCACAGCTGGCCCCACTTTGGAAATTTCCAGAAGCACTAGGAAGACAACTCATGTAACCTCTCGCTGGTCTGAACAACTCTTCGCACTGGAAAGCTAAGACAGCAAAAGCATAGTCAGAAAATATCTTCAGTAGAAATGGACAGGACTTGGCACTTGATGGGTGAGCTCAGTTCATTCTGGACAAAGTATGGCTTGTCTTTACCCCTGGAAACTGGGAACAGGGCTGGGTTTTCTCTGGATTCTAGTTCTTTCATTGACAGTGGTATTATTTCAAGGACAGCTTTTAATAGGACCAGAGGTTCCTCAGTGTTGTGCTGACGTGTGAAAGAATTTAGGTTGAAGAGAAAGGTTTTATGTAGTCAGAGATCAATTTATGGGTCCTGTATGCTTTTAGATGATGCTGAAAAGAGAGGAGGGGATGAAGGAAGCCACTAACATTTGTCTGTTTTACAGTTTAGTTTTGGTCCTGTGGCTTTTTACTCTATTGTACTATAAGAATGCCAGTATCCAATAGTGAATACCATTTGTTTTCTGTAACCTTGCCTTATTAAATTTTAGTGCTCATATGTATCATATGTATCATAAGGAAATCTTCAAGACACCACACTTGACACATTCTCATCACTGTTAACTATGATCAATTTTGGAAGAATGGTATGCAAGAGTTCTAGAATCAGTCATGTTCTCATGATCCTATTTTTCAAATTTTCTGTGAGTTCCCCTTCAATAAAGATTTCTGCCTACTTCATTCCAATGTCTGTAAAATTACATTATCACAGCACAGTAAGGAACCAGCAAAGCACCCACATTTATTGCATACCAACTTTCCCTTGGACAGGTATGTTCTTTTATATAAATCTCAAACATGTAAGAGAAATGCTGCTTATCAAATCTGATTGATTTTGATATTTCCATATCAAAGTGGGCATATGGTTTCCTTTTAATTGTCCAAACTTGAAGACTCCTGCTCTTTAAGAAAGGGAGAGTGGAAAGCACAGAATCTTATTCTTACCTTCACAAACTGGAGCTTGCTGTGTCCATTGGCCTTGTGCAGTGCATTCCACCTGGGCTGACCCCTGCAACATGAAGCCTTCCTCACAGGTGAACTCACAGGATGACTTAAAGGTGTACTCTCCAGCAGGCGAATGGCTACAACTCATGGAGCCGTTCTGAGGCTCATGGACAGCACCACATGTCACAGCTGTAACATATACAACCATCGACATTAGCAGGCCTGGCTTGCCAATTTCAAGTACAGGTTGAGAAGAAGAATGTTTACAGTAAGATTTGAAGTGGAGCATCTACCTTTACACATCGGTTGCTCGTTGTCCCAGTTTCCAGTTGAGGTACACTGAAGGCGCTGAGCTCCTATAAGTTTAAATCCTTCCTCACAGTCAAATGCACAGGTTGTGTTCCATGGGAAGTTTCCAGAGTTTTGAGAACAGTCTATGGATCCTTTGGCAGGTTTTGTCAGAGTATCACATTGAACAACTGGGGAGTTGGAAAAACAACATGAATTTTACAGAATATGTTCATGTCCTGTTCAACTGGAGTTTATAACAGAGCGAGGGAGCTGCCTTCAAAGGGTAGATATCCAAACCTGTGTTAATTCTTGGGCTATGCACAAACCCCAAAAAGCTTTTATTTTGATATTTTCATCTTTTCTGATTTTTTTTTTGTACTTTGCCTATGCTGGGGGGGAGGGGGTCTGTGACCTATTTTATCATTTTCATAAGCAAAAACAAGTCCAGAATCTAGATCAGGGTTTATGACTAGTGTTAAAAATAATCTGACATACACAGGACATTCATTTCTTTTAGTTCAGCAGGACCTGCAAGATGGATTTTTTTTCCCCCCTCTGGGCCAGAAAGATAAGATTGAAGGTGGGAGGTGGGGGGAGGAAGTAGATATGGAGACTGCTTGATTATTGTGGTGTTAAATTTGCATAGTATAAGATAAAGAAAGAAGATGAATCTTTAAAATTTCTAGATGTGGCTCTGCTGTTGTGTATATCCCCTTACAAGTCATTAGCGCCTCAGAAACACCCATTCCAAACACAAAATAAAAAGTCCTTTCAGGCCCCAGCAGGTACCGTTTCTGACCTTACATACTGGTTGAGAGAATATGTATTTAAAAACAACAGCAAAAAGAACTCTCCTGAAGTGTTTTGGAAATAGGATAAGTTAAATAAAAGGGGAAGTTGGTGAGGACTGGGAGAATGTGCTGGTATTTTAAGAGAAATTTACCATTGCAGGTTGGAGGAGGGGCACTCCATTCCCCGGAGGAAGTGCACCTCAGGAGCTCCGTGCTGCTGGGGACATAGCCTTTCTCACAGCTGACAGTGCAGGAAGAATTGTAGCTGAAGTCCCCCAAAGGGTGAGTACAATCCAGGCTTCCATGCTCAGGAAATTCCTGTGCTTGGCAGGTCACAACTGAAAAGGGAAACCAAGTCAATTCTGCTCTCCCTCATCTTTTGAAGATGGGAAAAACACTGAAAATTATAACTACCGTTTGTTGAGTGCTTCCGGGGTGCCAAGCGCAATGAAAACCTAAATGGTTAGCCCTTGTGAGGGTTAGGGAGGCTGACAGTCACCCATGTGGTCGAAAACCCCACATATACCTTGTAACATCCCCCTCCCAAAATTTAACTATCAATAGCCTTCTGTGACCAGAGACTCATGGATAACAAAATCTATTAACATATATTTTGTATGTGATCTATATTATATACTGCATTTTTACTATAAATCAAGCTAGAGAAAAGAAAATGTTAAGAAAATCACAAGGAAGAGAATGTTCATTTACAGTTCTGTATTTATTGATACTGTGAATTTATAGCATGTGTTTACAAGAATATCCACATATAAGTAAACCCAGCCAGCTCAAATCCATGTTGTTCAAGAGTCAATTATATCTGCATTTGTTCACATGATCCTAACAGATGAAGTTGGTACTATTATCCTCATTTTACAATAAGAAAGCTGGGACTCAGACAATTTAACTACCTTGTCAGGGTGCCATAATTAAGAAATAATGTGGTTTTATAGCCTAAGAGGGTCTGAGTTCCTAGCGTTAGTTATTAACTACCATTGGATACCATATGCCAAGAGGAAAGGAAGACCTGCACACTTGACCCCAAAGCCAGCTAGGAGTGAGTTGGTGCTATCATCTCAAGTGAAGGAAAAGGTGAGACTTACCTTGTTCACAGTTGAGTCCACTGAAGCCGGGGTGACACTGGCAGGTGTAGTTGTTGATGGTTTCTACACATTCCCCATGGCCACTGCAGGATGTGTTGGTACAGGCGGCTGCAGAAAACAACCATTGAAGATGATTGTTGTGATGCTTATAATAAGTACCTTGGAATTTAGGATCAACAGTATGTAGCTGATGTCACCAGTGATACTGAGTGCCAGAGATTGGAACTGAAGCCTTACAAAATGCCAAAGCTGAGTTTTAGGCTCAACCTTTCTAAACCTCCATGTTAATGCATGAATGTCAGTGGTACAGTTGTAACTGGCACCAAGCACAGAAAATTCGCTATAAAATAAAACAAACTTTAGAGTTGCCCTACCATAAACAAGTAACTAAAGCATGTGTCGTATGTGTCTACACCCTCTATAGAAGTGTAGGCCCATACATATATGCATGTATGTATACACATATACAACCTCCTCATCTCTATTCACTCAAAGAAGCAGACTTTAGCAAAGACTACATTTTGAAATTCTTTTAGAACATAAAATTACCACAATAGAGAACAATTTTTGCTAACGTCAACAATTAGATGCCCACACACTGCTGCCTCAAATCCCCTCACACTGCTGCCTCAAATCCCCTACCTGTGTAGCACAAAGCAAGCTTCTTTTTGTTGCATCTCTCGTCATTCCACTTGCCGGAGTCCTTATTCCTCTTGATGTAGATTTCCACACAGTCCTCACCCTTTTGCATGTTGTTTGGTTCACCTGGAGCCCAGTTTCTGGCTTCTTCAGTCAGAGGCATGTGGGTCCCTATCCAGGTCCATGTGTTGTTGATCTTTCTGATTCCAATCCAGTAGTAACTCGGCGAATGACTGAATGTGGAGTTCAGGTATTCAATCTCTTCTTGGTTTTGAATGGCAACCAGGTGTGTGTACCTTTGTTGACAGTAAGCACTAGCCTCATCAAAAGTCATATTTTCTGTGGAAGCACTGTAAGTCCAGGCTCCACTCTCTTTAAAGAGGAGAAGCACTGGTGGGGACAGGGGGAGAGAGAGAAAAAAATGGGAAATTTTAGTCCCACTCTGGTTTGATTCTGTTAGCTGCACTACTGTCTTACTTTGGGTATCAATGGCCTTGGGGGGAGGTGACTCAAGCTTTTTAACCTTTTTCAAAGTAATAAGGGCTTTGGATGGAAAAACTACTACTTATTGTGTCTCTTTTCTGTGATTGACACTCCAAGTGTTGCTTTGTCTGCACTTACTCACCAAAACCTATCAGTATACCCACCTGAGAGTAGACTAATAATCAGAACCTAAACTTTGTGGAGCACTTAAACATGCTGCCTAGTCCTGCCTGAAAGCACTTGATATGAACCATGATACTGAACCTCACTATGCTTCTGAGAAATAGGTTATTTATGACCAATACTTCACAAATAAGGAAACTGAGACACAAAGAGGTAAAGCAAATCACCGCTAGCCCAGGGCATAACACATTGGGGCTAAGGCCAAAGTTGCTGCTAAACACCCTAAAACACGCCAGCCCCCACAAGGAGGAATAAGCCCACATGAAATATCAACTCATGACATTGACTTACCCAAAGTGAGTGCAGAGAGAATCTGTGAAGCCATTATGAGTCCAATAGTTCTTCCCGTCAAAACACTAACTGGAGATGCGTTTCTAGGGGGACAGAAATTACAAAATTAGTTATAGAGTTCAATTCTAGGTGTCCAGCTATTCACAACATTCTAAAGTGATGTTTTTTAGCAGCAGTGTACAATTTTAGGTAAAGGATTACATTGTCTCAATCTTTGTTTAGTTTAAAGCAAATATTTCAAATTTGCTCAAAAGAACAAATAAAAATTTAAAATGTTCATCATTTAGTTAAAGGGGAAAAAAAAGTCAGCTTTTAACTAATATGAATTCAGTAGAACTTGCAAAAGACATATGGTCCAAGGCTGCTCTTGTAAAGACTCTGTGCTTACTGTTTTGCGAAAAGGTTGCTTTGAATTTCTCCCTCCGGTATCACTGCTACTTCTGTATCGTCCACGTTACAGATCTGATGTGCAGATAGCCAAGAACAGCAGAGCATTATGCCTGCCCAACTGCCTTTATAGGAACGTGCTTCCTGTGAGTAATAGGAGGATATGTCCAAATCCAGGAAAGAGGAATTTCCCAGGAGCGTCCAAAACTTTTCCCGGGAATATCCAGAGTGATAAAAATCAAAATGATGTCAGAAAACTTACTCCTGAAAGCTAATTTTTCTTTGCTCCTATCTTTTCATTTTATACAAATTCTAACAACATAAAATCTATTTCTTTGAAAAGTAGACACTAGTTTTTAACAGTAACTTCCGTAATTGTGCTAGTAATCAGAATTTCATAAACATAGTTTTGTCATTTGTAGGCTATAACCTCAATTTTCTCATTCATAGCTGTCAATAATGGCCCTCCAGTTATTTTTTTTTCCTCTCTCATCTGTTCAACCCTTTTTATAGTAACTTGTCTCACAGAGGAATGAATCACAAGTATACATTAACTCTCCCATTCTACGGATAGATGTAGAAATACTCTCTTGCTTAAAAATCAGGAAAATAAAAAACAGACTGAGAGGTTCACATCTAAGAGACATTTGTGATTTGATCAATTAAAAAAAATGAAGAAAAATATATATACTCATGTTTAGTTGACCCAAAAAATTTTAAAAATTTTAAAATATGAACATGCAAAGGATAATAAATATACCAAAATTTTTACAGTAACTACTTCTAGACAGAAAAATTTGGGGTAATTTTTATATTCTTCACAATTATTTTAATAATTTTCCAGTATTTGCCATGGTCCTGCATTTCGTTTATTGTCAAGGTATAAGTTTTTAAAATCCTTCCCTAATTCAAATTGTAAAGCTAGTCAGAAATCAAGTGAAGTTATTATTACAAATTGTAATTATAAATTTTAAACCAGGAGATCTAAAAATGTACTCTCAGCAGTTAGGAAGGAGTGGAGGGTAGGTTACATTATTTACTCATTACTTTGTTAGCCCTGGTTCTTCCTCTGTACAGAAAAATAGGGAGGACTTAAACCAAAAGGGAAAAGATAAGAAAAATTCCAATGAATAAAATGATATTTTTAAAATAATGTAATTAGCTACTTTAATTCAACTCTTATCAAAAACCCTGACTTTTAGCAGAATATTTATACCATCCACCTTTCTTACATTAACCAGATATGGACATTATTTCACTTCTTTATCTCACTTACCTAAATGTGGTGGTTGTTGCTCAATAAATGTGGAAGAGTAGTCACACAGTACTTATTTAGATTTCAGAGAAAGATGTAAAGCTGAGTTAATACATAACCTGTATATATTTTGATTTTTAATAAATTGTGAACACATTATCTGCCATTAGAAAGGTCATGATCAAATGTGGGTTGGAGTCAGATCTTAAGTGAAATTTTATCTGACATATTAATGAAGTACCAAATGATTATTTTGTAAATAAAAATTAATCTCGTGCCTCCCTCTTCCACCCACATCTCCAGACTTCCCTCTGTCCTGTTCGCCCAAAGACCATCATAATCATCCCAAGTCTCTGCTGGAAGGTCTGTATCCTGGATTCTAAGACACAAAGACAGAAAGGAAAATGGGGACAGTGAGCAGCAACAGAGGATGTAGTGAGACTAGACCCTGGGACCTCAGCATATGGGGAGAAAGCAGACAAAGAAACAAGCAAGGCTAACTGAACTAGGCCAAGGAAAAGCTGTGGACCCCTGTGCACACTTCCCAGGAGATCCTGACTCAAAAGCAAACTCTCTCAATAGCTAAAAGGAAGATGATTATTTTTAATTTACATTGAGAGACATTCAGGGTGAGAACCCAATACCAGAAGGAGGGATTCGAGAAATAAGGAATGGAAGATATTTTTAAGTAAAGATAATTAACTACATATTTACTAAAATGATGGGGCCTCCCAGGTGGCACAAAGGGTTAAATCGCAGCACTATGAAACTCTCTGTAGCCACTGAAGCATGAGTTCCATCCCTGGCCAGGGAGGTGAATGTTATGGCACAGCAGACCTCTCCTGTCTCACCCATTGCTCCCCTCAGCAGTATATTTCAGTAGATCTGCCTATTCTGCTCCTCACTCTGTCACTGGTGAATCGTCTCACCCCCCACACCTCTGGCCTATACCCAGTTCCTGTATGCATAAATAAATAAATCTTTAAAAAAATATAATGATAATATATTAACTAAATATATTTAATATATAGGTCATATATTTATATATTATATAAATTATATGTATAAATTATATATAATAATCTGTACATTATATAATAGGTCACATATTTATATATTATAGAAATAAAATAATCATATCTATTATATAATTATTGATAAATTACTGTTCATCGCAAATCTCTTCCAATATAATTATATTATTATATGATCATGTTTTATTATATATTAGTGTTTAGATATTAATGACATAATAGTATTGAATTATTATATATTATATTTGTTAATAATAATATAATTACCAGAGATTTGTATTCCAATCCCACATATCCCTATCATGCCTAAGGACACTATCATGCCATCCCCCAGGATAATTTATAAATTCCTGCCCCTGAGATTTGGACTCAAACCAGGTTTTCTTCAGGCTCCTGGGTTGCTGAGGAGGCCACAGACAGACTCTCTCATTGAAAGACCCCAGGGCAGGGAGGGGCAGGAGTAAGCTTGCAGCCAGACTGTTACTTTCTCACTTGCTTTTTCCTATCAAGTTCTGATGAAGGGCACCTGCCTTTTGTAAGAGATGGAATGAGTTGAAGAAAATGGGTGAAAGGTGAATGGAAATGTTTACTATTATCTCCCCTTCCCCTAAATAAATCAACTTTCCCATGTACCAGACTGATTAGAAATGCCCAAGATCCCATGGATTCTCCCTAGCTCTGAAGATGTAGCCAGCTGTCTCTGAATAGCTGGATTTAAAACCCCCTTGATAATCTTCCTCTTGTGAGGAGGAAAAGAGAAAGGTAGAGAAAGTGTTGAAAACACAGGAACACTCCAATTCCAACCAGCAAACCTACTTGGTCTCTGAGGCGCCACACTTTCCTGCCTCATCATCCCTTTTCCTGGAAGTTCCTGGCCGGTTCCTTCAAACCCTGTAATTCCAAAGGGACTTTAAACATGTTTGCTTCTGTGCTCAGACCAGTTCAATCTCACTTTTGTGGTGTAAGGGCATCCCTGAAGGATGAGAAGGAGAAGGCGTCCTAAAGAGAGAGTCCCAAAAGAAAGAGTCTTAAAAAAAAGGTGTTGGGGTACTCAAGACAACTGTTACAATTTTATTCAAGGTCATCTTGTTCATCCTCAATAGCTAGGGACAAATATAAATATGGGCAGGGGGCTCTCCCTGGTGGCACAAGGGATTAAGACACAGCACTATGAAGCTATCCTTAGCCACTGCAGCACCCATTTGATCCCAGGCCAGGGAAGTGACCCACATAGCGCAGCAACCCACTTCTCCCCTCAGCAGTGTATTTCAGTCTATGCACCTGTTCTGTTCCCTACTCTGCCTCTGGTGAATTCTGTCATTCCCCCTACCTCTGGCCTATACTCTGGTTCCTGTATGCATAAATAAATAAATCTTTAAAAATTAAAAAAAAGAGACATGGGCAGGTATTATTAGTTTTAATAAGAGGTAGCCTGATAACCACGTGTGGCAAGACCATCAGTCAAGATGTGAATGTAGCTTTGGTTATTCCCTGCTGAAGGGAGTTGCAAAGCTCAGGTCTTCCTGAAATTATCGATTCCTTTACTTTTGGACTGTATTGCTGGGTGCTTATTTTTGAAAGTCTAGGTATTATTCCCCCAAATCCTATGTTGTCAACATCTAAATAACAGGAGTCCATGGCAAGAAGGAAAAAATTCCAACAAAGATTCAATTCTATTTGCAGAATATAAATGTATTTCTTATAATAGTCAACCCTATGACATAAAATCAATGTCAGCATACATCACATATCAATGTCATGTTGTAGAAGGACATTCCTTCTTTGGTTAAAACATAAACACAGTCTATGGAAAAGTAGTCAGTTTCCCTCTAAGTATATGAGTGAATGTTTGTTAACTCATTTGAAATCTGTGGACATCTTAGAAAAATCTGGAGTCCTGGAATCTCTGGGTCTGTGTTCCCACACCCAGAGGGAAGAGTGGAGTTCTCTCATAACAGAAAGGCTCACCTGGAGAGCTCATTTTAAATGCACATTTTTAAATGCTCAGAGACTCGGAATCAACACTATACATGAATATCTCAAGTGATTCTGAGACACAGAGGCCCAAATCCTACTATACTTTGAGATCTATTGGTCTGGGGCCACTTACTGTGAAAGAGAATTTCAAGAAGACCCTGTGGCTGATACTCAGCTCAGGATACCAGACTGTTGACCCAAACATCACTGTAACCAACCCAGACAACCTCTCTACTGGAAGGCTAGAGGCCTCATCTATAACAGTGTTAGGGAAATATAAGGAATATTGAGAATGAGTTAGTATTGTGAATTCTCGTATATGCAAAGTCAATGAATTTTGAGTGGGTAATTGGGTAAAGAGTATTATCTATTCAGGAATAGAAACTAGACTTTTAGGATTGTAATGGATAAGTATATGCAAATGTTGAACTTATAAATGCTGTACACTAAAAACCTATACAATGCTTTAAACCAGGGGGTGGGGGTAGGAGGCAGATGGGGTATTGGTAGAGATGGATTGGTTGAGGGTGAGTGGAATATGAGCATATATGGAAGGAAAAAAATATAGCCCCAATAATGAAAATGTTTTTTTTTAAGTTTATTTATGTATACAAGAACTGGGGTACAGGCCAGAGTCCAGGGCAATGAGAGGATTCACCAGAGACAGAATGGGGAGCAAAACAGGCAGACTGACTGAAACACACTGCCGAGGGCAGCAGCAGGTGAGGCAGGAGAGGTCTGCTGCACCATGTGGGTCTCCTCACTGGCCATCGCAGGGATTGAACTCGTGCTGCAGTGGCTGCAGTTTGCTTCATAGTGCATTGCTTAGCCCACTGTGCCACCAGGGAGGCCCAATAATGAAAATGTTTTTTAAAAAAGAAATGGAAATCTTTTAAAAAAGTTTTTCTTTCAACATTTAGATTTTTTTTTAAATGAAATTTCTCTCTTATTTTGTGGTTTTTTTTTTTATTTTTAAAGATTTATTTATTTATGCATACAAGCACTGGGGTACAGGCCAGAGGTGTGGTGGGTGAGAAGATTCACCACAGAGAGCGGGGAGCAGAACAGGCAGATCAACTGAAGTACACTGCTGAGGGGAGCAGCGGGCATAGCAGGAGAGGTCTGCTGCGCCATGTGGGTCCCCTCCCTGGCCGGCAGCAGGGATCAAACTCGTGCTGCAGTGGCTGCGGTTTGCCCCACAGTTTGTTGCTTAACCCACTGCGCCACCAGGGAGGGCCCTCAACATTTAGATTTTAAAGTAAAAACTAATAGTATTTTAAACCAATGTTATGTCAACAAAAACTCTTTAAGGAAGTAAATTATTTTTAACCAAAGAAAGAAAACAGTTGCTTAAGAATTAACTAAGCTATTTTAATTCGGTCTCTTTTCTCCTATGACTCAAGTTGAATCTGTAATTTCACTAATACCCTTTCTGAACTACCTAGATGATTTGGAGACTGAAAAAAAAATTTTTTTTCTCTTTCAACTGAAGGGTAACATTTTATTTATTTATTTTTCTCATTAGATTTATTTAATTGTATTTGACAAAATTTGTAGCCCCCAGGGAGTTCCCACCAGCATTTCACCTGTGCACCATCACCTCAGTCCCTTGTGCTCTTTCTGCCCTCATCCCTGTCTTTGCCCTCCCCTCCATCCTTCCTCCCTCCTCCCCCCACCCATGATCCCTTAGATTTATCTTTGACCTTTTGATCTTGTTGAGTTTTTTGTTTGTTTGTTTTTGGTTGTAATTGCCCATTTCCTTGAGCTTTCTCTTGTTTTTTTTTTTTTGTTTTCTTCTTTTTTATTTTTTGTTGTAGTTGTTGTTCTTTTACATTCCTCCTAAAAGTGAAGCCAGCTGATATTTTTCTCTTGCCTTCTGACTTGTTTCCCTGAGTATAATTCCTTCTAGCTCCATCCATGTTTCTGTATATGGCCCAGTTTATCATTTTTATTGCTGAATAGTATTCCATTGTGTATATGTACCACATCTTCTTGATCCAGTCATCTACTTTTGGGTATTTGGGTTATTTCCAGGTCTTACCTATTATAAATAGTGCTGCAATAAACATGGGGGTACAAGTACTCTTTTGGATCAGTGTTTTTGTGTCCTTTGGGTACATCCCTAGGAGTGGAATTGCCGGATCATATGGTAGTTCCATCCTTAGTTGACTGAGCAACCGCCATACGACCTTCCATAGTGGTTGGATTAACTTGCATTCACACCAGCAGTATAGTAGAGTTCCTTTTTTGGAGACTGAAAATTTAAATGCACTTCCTTGCTTCCGACTTGGCAGAGCTTTATCTTGAAGCTTCCGTTTTCTGTTCAGAGATCTAAAACCAGCTAATGGGAATATCTTCAAACTGAGCCAATGCTGTTGAATTCCCAAAGCGGAAGAAACAAGTGTGGTGGTTAAGTCAACAGCACTTTTCCTGAAGTAGCCAGACTGCTTGCCGGCGGTTGTTAACAGAGAGTTTGTTAACAAATGCCCCTGGATCTTAGAAAAGCCCCTTGTTTATTTTCCTTGGCCATTACACTGCTTGTTTTGTAAGCCAGAAGTTTCCCAAAAGACTAATATTAGTTCTACTCCCAGTACCTCACATCAGAAAAATCCTGGTTGGGTCATTTTTGGAATAATAGGGGATTCTATTTTATATTAATAAGCTCTGCACCATGGAGCAAGCTTCTTTGCTTCTTCAAGTCTCAGATTTCCCATCTGAAAGTCAGAGATGCTTGACTATAGTCCCTGCCAGCAATAACATACTATGATTGAATATATAGGAAAAGACCATCGTCTACATACAAGTGTCCATTAGTTTTTCCTTGCTATGATGTTTTTAGTTAATAGATGGAAATATGGATGGGTCCATTTAAGGATGAAGAGTCATTTTCTACCACATGATATTGGCTATACTGCAGTTCTGTTTACTGTCCATTCATTGCTGGTGTCTACCTTTTTGCTGAAAATTGGGGTACTTTTGGAAATCATAAGGATACCTTCTCAATCTGACTTTAAGTAACAATTAAAATATTTGCTAAATGAATAAGCCCTTTGAGATATGGAAATATGGAATATACTTGTTCATGTATCCCAATCATAAATTTCAGACCCACTGGCATCCTAAAAAGAAAATGTCTACATATTTTTACTTTAATATTTCTTTCCTTTTTTTTTTGTCTTTTTCTTTCTACTTTAATTTTTTATAATATAAAGACAGAAAAGCTGCCAGCCTCAATATCTCCTAGTATCAAATCAAGTTGAGAGAGGCGACTGGTGAGCCTTACCTATACCCTGGCATGCTGAGAGCTTCCTGCATGGTCAACTCACTGGACAGCCAGGAGCAACCCTCCCACTCACTTTTCTACCAGGAAAATAATGAGGCTTACATATTGGATACACAAATAACATGATTTTAGGTTTAAAGGCAGCAAATTTTTCTCAATAAGGAATCACTCTGACTCACAGCATTTGCAAATTCCCCTTCAATATTTTATTTTATTTTAAAGATTTACTTATACATACAGGAGTTGGGGTACAGGTCTGAGGCAGAGGGTGAGAGGATTCACCAGAGACAGATCAGGGAGCAGAACAGGCAGATCTACTGAAATACACTGCTGAGGAGAGCAGCGGGCGAGGCAGGAGAGGTCTACCCCACCATGTGGGTCCTCTTCCTGGCTGGGAATTGAACTGGCACTGCAATGGCTGCTGAAGCTCCACAGTGTGGCGCTCAACCCTTTGTGCCACCAGGGAGGCCCTTCAAAAATTTAAAATTCTATAGGAATATAAAGAATTATCCCAGTTAATTCTAGGAAGTTACAAACATCTTATCAAAACTGGGCAGTGCTAACACAAATTAGATAGCCAGTGTCTGTTATGGTGAGTACATGTAGAAAGAAGAGCCCTGGTCTAGAAACCCCACCAGAACTAGTCTCCCTGTTTCTGCCTGTGCGTATCAGTGTCCTGTCTATGAGGAGAGCCTCCTATCAGTGATATAGGATGCAGGGAGTCAGCCGCATCCTCTTTACCTTTCTTGCCAGTGTTAGTGGTTGAAAAGTTAACATGGATGTAGAACAGAGCATTCAGGATGATGAAATGCTAAACCCAACAGTGAGGAACATGCATGCATTGTGCAGAAAGGGGACTACGGAAAGAGACTTGGAGCTGAATTTCAAAATAGAACACCCTTGATTTCTGGGTGTTGGCTTCCTTGACCTTTGATAGTTAGAGGTTCCTTTCGTTGTTCAACAATGTTGATTTTGGAGAGAAAACAGAGTTGAAAACCCCACATACCATTCCCCAGGGAATGTTCCAGGAAAATAGAGTAATTTCACGAAGCCAGCAAGGCCTCATCTCTGCTTCTAATAGATAGGAAGAGAGGAAGAGATGAACAATGCCTTTTAAGAAGTCCAGCTTTATCGCTTTATCTCATAAAAAGATGCCTCCAGTCAGTCTGGCTAAGGTAATCATCATGGGAGCCTCTTTAGCTGTGACTCCTAACAAGTGGAATGTTTCCTTCGTTTAGAGAGCCTTGTCTGACTCTGGGAAATGAAACACTTTCTCTGTTGTGAGTGGATCATAATCCTGCTCATAAAACACCCAGGAGAAATAAGTATCAGAAATCTGTTCAGAAATTAGTCACTTTGGGGTTGTCTTTGTCTAACAGATAGTTGACTATGTTCTCTAGCTTTGCTAAATGACTGGGAAATTGTACATCACAGAATAGAAGAAAAACCTGATCCTGATCGTTGTCATTATGCAAATGACTACAGCAAAATAAACAAAACATTTTGGGTATTGCCCCTGGTTATGTAAGCTTGAGCCAGGTATTAAGTTTCTCTGAACTTCAGATTCATCATTTGTAAAATTGTACAGTATCTGTAAAGTAAGAATCATTTTTACATCATAATGTTGCACTGAAAAAAGAGAATATGAACAGATGAGTTAACATGAACAGAGCACCTGGCTTATTATAGTTTAATAATGCCACCTAAAATACTATTAAAATGCTAATTTTAAGTTGAGCTATTCAGAGATGTTTAACCAAAGCTGGCTATCCATATGGTCACTGAGATTTTTCCTGGCCTTTAGAGCAAAAATAAATTGTTAGCTTTGCCTCAATTCCAAAATAATTGTAGTTCAGACCCAGCAAGGAATAAACGTCCATGCTAGCTAGCACCGTGAATTCATTTCTCAAGAAACAGATGAGTGAATGAGGGAAATAGGACACATTGTCCATAGTAAGGCAATAAATCTCCCTAGAGGTTCTGGAGGAGATGGATTGAATTCTGAAATGTAAACTAGAGACACTTGACTATCCAATGAAATGGGTACCAGAACCCTCTGCAGTTCTCAGTAGTAAAAATACCACCACAACAAATGATTACAAAATAAGTTTGTGGAACATTACTTGTAGAGAAAAGAGGTACAAAAAGAATATCATAGTCAAATAAGTTTAGAAACAACGCAAAATATAGCTTCCTTCTTGAAAAGCCGTAATGCCATTAGAATGTTAAATGCACTGAAAAGTCCTTCAAAGTGCAAATGTGTTTCACATCTACCTGAATATTTGCCTAATTACCTGATTGTACTTTTTACCTTATAACACCACTGTCCAGTGCCTCATTAAATGTGAAAAATAAATGTACAAATTTACTCATTACAGCGTAATTTTTAACAGCAAAATATTGGGAACAATCTAAATTGAATTGTGCAGCATTTGCCTTCCCTATAAGCTACATCGATATAACTATATACAGGACCCTAGAGAAAATGACTCAATTACTAGTTAGGGGACATTCTAACCATTTACCTTTCTGTGTGCTGTGTACACAATTCAAATTCCAGTCTCAGCAACATTACACATTACCAAATGTCACATCTATTCAACACTTAAAGCTGAAAATAATGTCTTTGTAGGTCAAGGGTCCATTGTATAGGCAATTGTTTCTATAAGCATTGGTTCTCCTCCAAATAAAATAATCCTGTTGATAAAGTTGAGGAAAACATTTTGTACGAAACAGCCTTCTACCTACCTAAGCATAAATCTAAGTTGTTTTACGATCATTATTTTCCATCATCTTATAACCTCTGGTGCTGACTTAGACACTTGTTTTCCCTTTTGCACATACTTGTATTGTATAAAAGGTCAAGGTAGAAACAACTTGTATTGAAAATTGTTTTGCTGAGTGATTGATCCAAAAGAAATTTAGCCTTGCTTTTGCAACATTCAGCATGATATTGTGTGAATTTTTCAGAGCTAATCATTTTTAGAACTGTTTTTATTATTTAGATATTCTAATAGTAGAAGCAGAACCTTCCTGTCTTAGAACAAACTGTTTACAAATAAGCAGCTTCTCTCAAAATGTTTAAATGTAAAAATTCCAAGGAAAATATAATATACTGCCAATTTGCAGTATTTCTGGAGATTTAACAGCACCAAAGAAAATCCTGACATTATAAAAATAATGGGAGGTAGGAAGAAGGAAAATAGAGACCATATGAAAACAAATTATGTAAAAGGGAGAATTCTCTGCAAAAACTTGGCAACAGACTCCCTTGGTGAGGCTGAAGGGAAAGATTACTTCCATACATTGTTGGTGTGGTTGTAAAATGGTACACTGCTATGGAGAGGAATTTGGCAATATCTAGCAATGCATTTATTCTTTGGTCAAGCAGCCCACTTCTAGGAATTTGGAGTGGAGATACACTCCAACAATATAAAAATACATTTATTCATGGTGGTGTAATTTTAATAACAAAATACTGAGAACAACCTAATAGGCAAAATAAGAAACATTAAATAAACTGACACATCCTTTGAACGGAGCAGTTTTGGTTTTTTTTTTATTTTTAAATGAAGGAGTTTATAGTATGCTACCTTTGGTATAAGAGAAGGGAAATTATGTATTTGTGTCATCAAAAACAAATAAAATCGGTTATCTTCTGGTATTAACGGGAAGAGAGTATAATAGAATGAATCCTCTGGGTATGTATCTATATAAGGTTTTGACTTTTGATCTATATTCATGTTTACATATTCAAAATAACATACACTGAAATAAATAGTTTTTAAAAAGTCCTAAAGTTGAAAGCTAAAAGAAACCAATTGAACCTTAGCAACATTAATAGCATAAACTCAGAGAATAAAAGAACCAATCCAAATACCAGTGAAATATAAGGAAGTGCAAAAATATCTTGAACCTTGGCTGGTAGGATTGTTGGTAGTACATTAATGCATTAATCCTAAAACTATTTGTTGTGTATTACAGGATTGAGTAATTGAATGAGATTGTGTGCTGCATACCAACAAAGATATGAGGACTGAGACAGTTGATTTTTGTTGTGCAAATATCATAAAGTATAAATATACAAACCTAGATGGTACAGCCTCCTACATACCTAAGTTACATAGTCTAGCCTGTTGGGGACCACCATTGTGTTATATATGCTGTCATTTTGTAACAAGGTCATCCCGGGAAAAGGGAAAGTTCCAGAATCCCGGTTTCTCCCTAAGTGAATAAAGCTAAGGAGGGAAAAAAATTCTGCCAAAAAAAAAAAAAAAAAAGAGGAAGGAAGCAAAATGGAGGGCAGCAAGGAAACCTGAAGGCACATAGAGAAAAGCAACATGTGAAAAAGTTGCACTTGCTTTTTGGTCTTAAACTAGTTAAAACAAATGTAAATAAAAAACCCGCGGTGAAGTTAACAATGGCAGCTTTCATCTTAATTTTAATTTTGCTCTTTTCCTCCCAAATTTGTCTAACTCTTTCTAACCCTTTTCTATAAGTCTCTACTAAAAAGTCCTTTATGGCAAACTTTTAAACCTTGTTTTAAACCAATCCTATTTAACTAAACTTTTACCCTCAAGGAGATGGGTAACTTTAAATGCTTAACTTAGTCACTATGTTCTTTATCCTTTCTATATTATACCCTAATTATATTAAAGTTCCTTTCCATTAAAGGTTTTATATATTTGTCAATGCAGCAAATAACAAAACCCAATCAAAAAGGGCAGGTTTGGGAGTTCTAAAGTACTCCTCTCCTGCCCTGTAACACATTGTTAAACAGAAAAATCAATAAGCAACTCATTAAGCAACTCATGGCTATATGTTGATGTTATTGGAAAATTTCAGAAGATTATCACTATGGAAGAAGAGAAATATAAATTTGAACATGACAGATGAAAGACCCTGTGATCAGGCATCCATATAAACTCATTATTTTAAAAAATAGGTCTTCTAGATGTACATGTCATTGTTAAACCAATTTTTTTTTCTCTTATAAAAAATACATCTTCTGGGACCTCCCTGGTGACATAAGGGATTAAGTAGCAGCACTTTGAAGCTATTTGCAGCCACTACAGCATGAGTTGGATCCCTGGCCAGGGAGGTGACCCACAATGGCACAGCAGACCTCTCCTGTCTTGCCCACTGCTCCCCTCAGCAGTGTATTTTACTGGATCTGTCAGTTCTACTCCCCAGTGACTCCCTGGTGACAGGACCTGGATTCAGTGATATCCTAGTAGAACTAAGCATTCCTATTGCCCAGAACTTAATGTCTAAGTGCCATTTTCCACTGAAGGGAGCAGAATTCTCTTGGGAAAAGGACTGATTCCAAATATGGGGTAGATAAAGTACAAGGTAAGCCTGAAATTTTTTGTTATATCAGAAGGAAGGACATACTCATCAAAAGAAGGTAGCTTTAAGTACCCTTTCTGACCAAATTTAGGACAAAAATTGAAAATATTGAATTATAATACTTTAAGTAGAAAACAATCTTAGAATCCATGGAATAAGAAAGAAGTTCTTGTTTACAGAAGAATATTAAATAATTAACAAATAAATGAAGAATATTAGAGAAAATTTCACAAATCACAATTATAATAACCAATTCAGGCAAGTATTTTTAAGGAATTTAAACACATAGGTAAAACTTTTGAATATAAAAAATAGACAATATTATATTCAAGATTTTTTTATGAGGAACCTTATTATATATGGAACAGAATCAAAATGTAATGCTCAATGAAATAATCCAAAAATAAAGAAAAATATGGGATGGTTTCACTTATAGGAGGAATATAAGGGAACCAAATAAGGGAGCAGGAAAAAATATAATAAATTAAAAAGCAAAATTAATAGACACCTGTTAATCAAAGACACTGCAGGGGAGGGGGAGGGAAGAGCACAAGAAACTGTGGTAAAGGTGCACGGGTGAATTGCTAATGGGAATTTTACAGGAACTACACTTGAGAGAAGAAAGCAAGCATTGCACAAAAAGGAAGAACGGTGTAAAAAATATGTTTAAAAAATATATATTATAATAATAATAAAGGAATTAGTCAGATAAAGACAAATACTGGATGAGTCACTTAAATGGGCAGTATAAGGAAACTAAGTGGATGAACTGACACAGCAAAATAAAAACAAATTACAGGACAGTGATAACCAGAGACTACCAGAGGTGAAGAGGGTGGAGGTGGGGGGTTTGGAGACAAGAGGAGGGGTTATAAGAGATGATGGTAAATATTTTGGTTTTGCTTTCTTAAAATGTGGTTTTGACTTTTGCTTTTTGAAAGAAGAAAAATAAATAACCTCTCTTCCACTGGAAAACAAAAAGATTAATGGATCAGGTTGACTACATTGGCACCTACTGACTGACCTACTGACTGACAACTAAACATTATGTGTCTCTTGATGTGGTACGATAGGAGCTACACAACGTCATGGATGACGTATTCTTGCCTAAATTAATGAAACCAAATCTAACACAAGTCTTTAAATCTGTTAGTTTAGGAGAAATATTATCTCATATTCATTAAAATAGTACTTAAGAATCTCGACCTTAGCAAATTCGGTAAAGATGTTGAACATTAGACTCTCTCCAACCCTGTGTTAAGAGTACAAATTGGGGCCTCTCTGGTGGTGCAGTGGGTTGAGCACCGCACTGAGAAGCACCCCTGACACAGCAGCGCATGTTCGACTCCCTGCCAGGGAGGGGACCCACCTGGCGCAGCAGACCTCTCCTGCCTCACCCGCTGCTCCCTTCAGCAGTGTATTTTGGTCTATCTGCCTGTTCTGCTCCCCATTCTGTCTCTGGTGAATACTCCCACTTCTCACGACTCTTTCAATTGGCCCATGCAGTTTGAATTTGATGGAAAAAAATCACCTTCTTTCAGGCAACTATTACTAAGGGATGTATTGGAATTGGGTAAAAACATAGGGAAAAAGGGTACCCACACGATCTCAAAGTATCAACCTGTGGATAATTTATTAATTACAAACAGGAAAAGACGCCTTTACCATGGAGAAATCTGGCAGATACCCCCTTAAGCTAGTGCTCAAACTTAACAACCACAATAATGGATCAAATTAAATCTTGTATCTCCTAATAGGATGCACTGGAAAAGATGCATGTTCCATGTAATATTTTTATGTGATGAACAGACCCCCCCAAGGTAAAGCCACTGTTACTTTTCAGGGTTTTTGATTTTCATCCAATTTAAGGGGATATTTGTTTCCTTATTTTCCTGTCAGCTCCAAATTCACTTAAGGAGATGGCTTTTATAATTTTTAAATATCTTAGTTGTTTTCATTTAGATTTGTTTCTTTTAAAAATGTCTTACCCTACACTTACTTGTATGTGATTTAGACTCATACAGCCTTTTTGCCTAGTAAGTGGCACCATGTGGCAGGACTGTAAAAATGTTTATAGCTTTTTATTCAATAATACCACTCTTGAGAATTTATTCTAAGGAAATAGTAACAAAACATTATTAGCACAAAACATAGCAACATGATTTGGGCAACCAAGTACTGGAAACAACCTAAAAGTCCATTAGGGAAATATTTACTATATAACCAGTAAAACACGCATATTAAAGATTCTGGTAACACGGAAAATATTTATATTACTAAACTTTAAAAACTGAACACAGAATTTGTATACATGCTAATTGTAACTTAAAGAAAAACGTGAGCACATAAGGGTAATACATAAAAGAAAGTTATGTTAAACTGATGGAGTTGTGGTTGATTTTGCTGTTTTAAATTTTTCTTTAGTGTTTTGGTGTGTTGTTTTAATTTTAAAATGTAAACGAATTCACCACAGGTCTTTGGCACTTAAGGGGAAAAGTGAAATTTTGATTATTTCATTCTTACTGGAGTCTTGGCAATTTCCTCATGTATAAAAGGGGCTAAAAATTCCAGTTTCAATGAGATAATATTAAGAATCAAGGCCAGTATTTGGCCATGGAAGATAGTTAATAAATGGTTGTTGACTTTTTCCATCATAACCAAGAATAGTGAGGCAAAGGACAAAAGGTCGGGGGATCAGTGTCCAGTGTGGAACTAGCACCCCAAACCTCGGGGGAAGATATTAGAAAACATGGTGGTTCCAGAACAGAGAGCAAGATAAGCATTTAGGAGCAGATACCTACATAAGAAACAGCTTCTCACTAGCTGGCTGTATGGCCTTGAGAAAGAATCTGTTATGAAGCAGCTTTAGGTTTATGGCAAAATTGAGCCGAAAGTACAAAGAATTCATCCTTTTCAGATGGAATTCTTTCACTCTAGTTTTATACAGTTGAGCTTCCTTCATACATTTGAGTTCATTTATTTTTTAGTGCTGAGTGATATTCCATTGTTTGTATATATCACAATTTATTTATTCATTCACCTATTGAAGGACATTTTGGTTGCTTCTAAGTTTTAGAAATTACAAATGCACTGTAAACATTTGTGTGCAGGTTTTTATGTGGACATAAGTTTTCAGTTCATTTGGGTAAATACCAATGGCTATGATTGCGGGATAATCTGGTCAGGGTCTATTTTTGGGGGTGGGGGGCTGTTAAAAAACTACCAAAATGCTTCTGAAGTATTTATATTTTGCATCCCCACCAACAGTGAATGAGAGTTCCTGCTGTTCTGCCTCCTTACAAGCATTTGGGTGATCAGTGTTTATTTGGACGTAATTTTTTCTGAGTTTTATTTTCCAACAAAGTAATTTAACAGATACAAGAGAAATTACATATAACTACAGAGCTGTCTAGTTTATAGTTCATCAATTAATGAGCTGCTCGGCCACAATTGTTATTTTCAACTCTGACACTCTGCCCCTGTCACCAATACTAGTACCCCTGCTGTTCACATGCATAAGAAGGAAGTAGTTTGTACTGGCTGTGCCCTTCTTGGTCTCCTCGTGAGCTGTAGCATGACTTTTTCTCTAATTAAATGAACTATTGCTCTGCATTGATACCAAATTGCTTGAAGTGCCACATCTTCTAAACTAAATTGTGAGCTATTGTAGAAGAAAACCTGGATTTATGTGTACTGGTGTAACACCATAGCACACATCACAAACTCTCATGTATTATTACAAGAGTTGATTCATTCTGAATTAAAGGTAACTCTGTGGCAGTACTTCCACATTGTTAATTCCTTGTTCCACACCCAGTCCTTAATCTGTGTAATATGAATCAGATGATCGTGGGAGTTAGAATGATTATACCCAACTACTTGATTGTCTGAGAGTCTCCTATGGCATCAATTCCTTCCCAGGTCTCTCCCCCTTCTTGACAATGTTGGCTCAAGAGAAAATCCAGTCGGTAAATCTACTCAATGCACAAGTTCTTTATCACCACTCACGTTCACAAGTGAAATGTGACAGAGCATCCAGTGCCTTGGAATTGTCTGGTATGTAATAGGAACTAAGTAAGTATCAAATGAATTGATGAAATAATAAATGAATCCTTGCTTTTAGATGATGTAGTAGGTGGACTAATGGACCCCCCAAAATGACCAGACTCTAATCCTTAGCACATGTATATTAGTTTGTGCCCCAAGAGTCTTTGATGATGTGATTAAAGGTATAGACTTTGAGGTGTCAGATTACCTTAGATTAAACATGTGGGCCCAGTCTAATCACATGAAGTCTTAAAAGCAGAAACTTCTCCTAGTTAATTTAGGAACTATGAGAAAGAGAAAAGGAGAAAAGAGATTTAACGTGAAAGAATTACTTTACAGGGCCTCCCTGGTGGCGCAGTGGGTTAAGCAACGCACTATGAAGCAGACCACAGCCACTGCAGCACGAGTTCGATCCCTGCTGCCGGCCAGGGAGGGGACCCACATGGTGTGGCAGACCTCTCCTGCTGTGCCCGCTGCTCCCCTCAGCAGTGTACTTCTGTTGATCTGCCTGTTCTGCTCCCCACTCTCTGTGGTGAAGCCTCTTACCCCCCACACACCTCTGGCCTGTACCCCAGTGCTTGTATGCATAAATAAATAAATCTTTTAAAAAAATTACATGCTACTGCTGACTTTGAACATGGAGAAAAATGGCCACAAAACAAGAAATGTGGGTAACCTTGAGAATGTATGAAAAGCCCTCAGCTGAAAATCAGAAAGAAATTAGGAATCTTAAACCTCTAATCACAAAGTAATGAATTCTTCTAACAACTCAAATGAGCAAGGAAATGGATCGTCCCTTAGAACCTTCAGAAATTAATGCAGCCCTATGACTCCTTGACTTTAGCCAAATGAAACCTGTGTCAGACTTCTGACTTACAGAACTATAGTATAATACATTTGAGATGCAAGCTACTAAATATATATAGTAATTTATTACAACAATGGCAAAATGGATAGAGAAATAAAGTGGGTAGGGTGCTCCTCTGCCTTCATTTTGCAAATATCTGGGCCTATATTAGACAAGCCTCCCAGAAGAGTAACTGATTATATAGCAAACTATTATATCTAGGCTCATTGTATATCCAATATACCCCCAGGAAAGTCAAAGTTGGACCCCGGGAAAGATCGAAGAGTAGATGAGACTGGAAATGAGTTGTACTCCCAGCAAGAAGACAAATGGTAGGAAAATGACATCACTTGTCCTGTGTCTCGGGCTGTTATCTTGTGAGCTTTTCCCCTTTCAAATCTTTGTTAGCAGTCACCATAGGCTGCTGGAACCTGGATCATAAGGAAGGAAATAACAGTGTCAATGGCCCTAACTTCCAAGGACTCTCTTGTCCCATAGCAGCAGCTGAACAAAGCTGGTTGGAAATGAGCTTAAATGGGGAATTTCCTGAACACATTCCCTATTGTTCCAGAGCTAGGTTGACTTCCTCATCTGCAGTTATAACCAAGCATTCATATTACACAGTCTCTAAGGACACAATATAAGGGATTTCTTTTTAACACAAGCAATTTCTTAATAGATACTTATACTAAGAATAGAAGAGCCAATGGCTTACATTCTACCAGAAGTGCAACTGGCTACCCAACTGCAAGGATAGACAAGAAGATTGTCATCTCCAAAGAGCCACCAAATGAATGGACACTTGACTCAACATTGTACATGTCCTTATTTTACTTCTCAGTACTGGCAGGGCCTTTATTGCAGAATGTCAACTTGAGGAATATTAGGTCATGTCTCTGAGAATTTGATCCAAGAATAATTTTTAAATTAATTTATTTTTAAAGATTTACTTTATTTATGCATACAAGAGCTGGCGTGTTGGCCAGAGGTGGCAGGGGTGGGGTGGGGGGAGCGGTTTTGAAAGGATTCACCAGAGACAGAGTGGGGAGCAGAATGAGCAGATTGACTGAAATACACTGCTGAGGGGAGCAGCAGGTGAGACAGGAGAGGTTTGCTGCGCCATGTGGGTCAGCTCACTGGCCAGAGATCAAATTTGTCCTGCAATGGATGCTGATAGCTTCATAGAGCTGAGACTTAACTCCTTGCACCACCAGAGAGGGCCCCACTAAGGATAAATGTTTTGCTCAGGCACAGAGGACCTAGTTTGATGTCTGGATTCATGTGGTTGACCTACCTAGGTAAACAATAATGAGTAAAAGTTGTAAGTGACAACTCTCAGATCCTGTTGAACACAAAGCTGTGACCAGGAACATCTCACAAACAACTTGAAAATTTCCTTCAGAAATCTTGTTTGTAGATACTTAGAAACTAAGCTAGCAAGTTACAGTTTTTATTAAGTAGACTCGTAGGTGAGTTTTAGGAACTAGTCTACTAATTATTATAGCTAACAGTGCATCAAGCCAGTAGAACATGCCATATATGATTGTTTGAGAATATCCACACTACTAAAATAAGATATTTTATTAACATAGTAGAATTCATTTACTGTTTCTACTTAAATCTACATGTAGTGGTCTACCAAGAATACATTCGTGTTCCAGGCTACTTCTACATGAGGGATTTGAGTTCATATGACAAGTTAAATCTGCATCTTTGTAAATAGCAGGTCTATTTCACTGCTCTATGCCTTAAAAAATAAAATGCCCAGCCTCCCTGGTGGCGCAAGGAATTAAGTTACAGCACTGTGAGGCTATCTGCAGCCACTGTAGCAAGAGTTTGATCCCAGGCTAGGGAGCTAACCTACATGGCACAGCAGATATCTCCTGCCTTGCTCACTGCTCCCCTCAGTAGAGTATTTCAACCAATCTGCCTGTTTTGCTCCCCACCCTATCTCTGGTAAACCCTCTCACCCTGCATCCCACACCTCTGGCCTGTATCCCAGCTCTTATACACATAAATAAATAAAATAAATCTTAAAAAATATCAAAATGCCTATCAACTCTATAGTACCTGCTCTTAAGTTAATAAAAACGCCTCATTAAGAGTCCTTATATGAATACTTAGATGGTCATAATTACTGGTGATAATGTCTTCTCTCCTATTCGAAAAATGGTGATGGGTTTATTGTGGGAGTAGATAAGAAAGAAGAGTGAAAGTTGATTCGGCGTCTGGTATGAGTAGTAAATCATTATGTTAGTCAAGACAGAAAATAAGGAAGGATTACTGGTGTGTAATTAATTCAAGTTTTAACAAACTAAATTCCAGAATGTCAAACACCCAGGTTAACTTACCAAAAGACAATTGGAAGCAAGTCTCCAGTTTTAAAAAAAGAATCATAACTTAAAACAGGCAGGATTGTAAAATTGTACAGACATTGAACTCTTGACCATTTATCCCAGAGAAATAAATTCTGTTTACATAAAACTGCAAAATCCTAATGTCCTTTAGTGGGTAAACAGTTAAGCAATTGTGGTATAGGCATTCAATGGAATACTACTCAGCAATAAAAAGAAATTAATTATACTTATGAACTATAATTTGTTACATCTTAAAACGTGGATAATCTTAAGGAAATTAGTTATGGGTGAAGATAAACCATTCTCAAAGTCATTGTATGATTTCATTTTTATGACTTTTTTAAAAAATTATGGAAATAGAGAATAGATTAGTGCTTGCTGAGATTTGGGATGGAAATTGGGAAAAGTGTGGGATGTAATTATAAAGGAGTAGTAAAAGAGAGATTTGTGGTTGAAGAGTTCTGAATCTTGATTGTAGTGATGGTTATATGAACCTATACATCTGATAAGATTGCATAAAACTACACACACACAACAAGCATATATAACTGCTGAAATCTGAATAAGATCCATGTATTATATGCCAATATATCAGCTTTGATATATTGTCATTCACACCAGTAGGGAAATCTCTGTCAGATGTATAAAATACCTACTGTATATATGTATTTTATAACTCCTTATAAATTTATAATTCTCTCAAGTAAAAAGTTAAAAATAATTGACATATGTGTGAATATCTTTAAAAGCTACATCTAAATAATTGATGACTTTATTTAACTTTAGTATACAATTTTGTTAAAATCTACTCTAAGATTACTTCAAATGAAGTTTATTTAGGTACAAGTTTAGAAAACTGCCCCTCTCTGTCCTAAATAAAATGAAGAAACACTAACTGCCAGCAGTAATAAAAATAATGAATAGTTCTTATCCCCTATCACTGTACTAGCATTAAACCCATTATTTAATCAAACACTAATATAAGTTTTTTTTGTGAAGGTATTTTATAGACAGGGTTAATATTTGCTATTAGTTGTTAAATAAATAAGATTATCTTCAATAATGTGGATGAAATTCATACAATTAGTTGAAGATCTTAAAGGAAATGCTGTGACTTTCCAGAAGGGAATGAATTCTGGCCTACAGAATACAGCATGAAGCTCAGCTTAAGTTTCTATTCACTAGTCTACTCTGCAATTAGAATTTCCAGGTTCTGTAATCCTATGAACCACTTCCTTAAAATACATTTTTATATATACTGATACAATGAGTAACTATGGTGACATTATTTGTAGTAGCTCCAAATTTGAAACAACCCAAATGTCTATTGATCAGTGAATGAATAATTTGTGATTATCCATAACATAACACGGAATACTTTTATTCAAAAAGGGATAAACTATTGATTAAAAAAAACAAGAATCGATCTGAAAACAACAACATTGAGTGGATGAAGTTAGATATAAAAGAATGCATACTATGCATTATGTATGAAATTCTGGAAATTAAAAACAAGACTATAGTGACAAAAAAAAGAAGAACTAGTCATCTGCTGGGAATGAGGTGGAGGATAGAGTGGTGAGAAGGGAAGGATGCACTCAAAAGGGCGGACAAGAAAACCTCTGGTGGTGATGGATGTGTTTATTATCAATACTGTGTTGTGGCTTCCTGGGTGTATACATATGTCAAAACTCACCAAGTTGTAGACTTTAAATTCAAATATTAAAAATATAAATATCTATTACTTCATTAAAGCTATTGGGAGCGAAGATGGATAGAAGGAAAGAAAATCCCTAATCTTAAACATTGTAGAGTCTTGATTTAGAATTGATGAAGTACACTGAGATGGTACATATAAAGAACTGGGAGAAGAGTCTAGAAAGACTGCCAGGAAGCCCAGTGCATTTTCCCGTTTTAAGGAAAGTACTACACTTTATCACCTCCCTAACATGCTGCATCACTTCTGTGGCTGCCAAGGTACTTGCTTAATATATCTTTTCTTCCTTCCTCACAAAAGACTCCAAACTTGTTTCTTAAGCTCCAGTTCCTCCTCTTCTAATGCATGCTACATTCCATGACAAATAGTTTCCTTACTATCCTTGAGGCATGCTACTTCTACCATTAAAGGTTGTTAATGTTTTCCAATTGTCTGTAAGAAAAGCCTCTGACTCCTTAGCTTGGGAATCAAACTCTCCTTAGTTGGACTTTAACTTGACTTTGTGGCACTAATTTCACTGCAGTATTTGTCCACTCACTAGCCCTAAGGGGTATGGTCTGAGTCTTCTTTGCCCCTAACTTTTTCTGGAGTAGAGCCCTCTCTCTATCTTGGCTTCTCTCAAGTGTGTCTAACTTCCTAGACTATGATCCTCTCCCACTGCCAGAAGTGTCCCCTGACTGCTTCAACCACAGTGCTTTTTACAAACTCTGTATTCCAGAACAGTCTTCTAATTCTGTAACTCAGATTCACTTACAATTGATCTTGTGATATTACATGTTGATTTGTTATTTTTATTTTTCATCTAACAATTCATGCATTGAACATTTAAATGTCAAGTCAGAATAACACTGCCTCTAAGATTACAATAATTTTTGAGATTTTATTTACTAACTGATAAGTAGAAAAATAATGTCATAACATGATAGGAGAATTATTAATGTACTGAACAAGGGAAACCATCCCTAGAATTTCAGGAAAGAAAATTGTAAGAGCAGAGTAAACTTACATATATGATAATACTTGCTTATATATATTTACAATCTATACTATATTATAGTGCCTGAAATTATATGTAACTGTTTCTCCTTCCTCAGTTGTCTGCTTGGGAGATGTATTTTACACATGAAAAACTCTTACTTTCAAATTTGAGGCTATGTTCCAGTTTGAATTAATCCAATATCTGACTTTGACTTAGAAATGAGCTCATGAGGGGCCTCCCTCCTGTAGCAATGGCTTAAGAAATGCACTATGAAGCAAACCACAGTCACTGCAGAACGAGTGACTGCCACCCACTGGCTGGGGTGTGTGTGTGTGTGTGTATGTGTGTGTGTGTGTGTGTGTGACCCACATGGTGCAGCAGACCTCTCCTGCCTCGCCAGATGCTCCCCTCGGCAGTGTGTTTCAGTCGATCTGACTATTCTGCTCCCCACTCTTGTCTCTTGGTGGATCCTCTCACCTCCTATGATTCTGGCCTGTACCCAAGCTCTTGTATGCATAAATAAATCTTTTAAAAAAAAAAAGAAGAAGAAGAAAGAAATGAGCTCATGAAATTTAGTGATTAGAGACCATGAAAAGGGATGCTAGAAGTAAACTCAACAGACTCCATTTTGTGCCTGAAACCCCATGTTACTGAACTTTTAAACTTATCAGGAGCTATTTAATAACTGGCAATAACTGATTTCCAACTGGACAGAGCCTTCTCCAAGAACTGTGCAAAAGTAACCAAGGCCACTGAAGTTTAAGAAGTATAATCTATAACGAATTCCAGTCCTTGATAAACATCTTTGGATCCTGTCCTTCTCCCGCCTTTTTCCTTTTAAATCCTCCTAAACAGAGATCCCAAAAGGACACAATTTGGGCTGATACCTGAGCTTGTGCTCCCTGACCTATAAATCCGAAACCCCAGATAAACACTATAATTTTAGTTTAGCCTCGTCATATTTTTCTCAGTAGGCAAGACCAATTACCAAACATGATCATTCCTTAGAAAATACGCAGTTAAGATGTAAGGGCCCAAGGGCACAAGGATAAGGGACCCAAGCCATCAGTTTGCATAGGAAACACCTTGCTTAACCTAACCTTTGAAATTTTTATTACTATATTAGTCACTACAACTATTTTCTGATTGCTATGGTAATAGACTATTTAAAAAAAAGCCTTCACTAGGAATTGTCACTCCATTGTCTCCATCAAAATCACTAACATTTTTCTTGTTACTGACATTTATGGAAACATCTAATTCCAAGAAGTCGAGAGTCCTCTGAACATTTTAAGAAAAAAAAACTGCAAGCTTCCTGGTTTGAAGAAGAAACAGCTTGACCAGGTGACCCTAATACAGAGAAAATGGTGTCCAAGTTAAGACTTAAAAAGTAAATAGACACGAGCAGGGCAAAGATGTAGATATCGGGGGACAAGAACATCCACATAGAGAGAACAACATATGCAACAAAAGAGAAAGAGTGACAGTGCATGGCCAAAGTCAAGAAGGATCAGAAGGAGGTGGGCAGTAGAAGATAAGACTAGATAAAGAAGGAGAAGCCAGCTGGAAAGCCCTATGAGTTATCTTGGACCTTGTCCTAAATGCAAAAAATCATGGCTACAGGGTCTTTCACGCAGTCATTTAACAATTATTGATTAATAGGCTTTTATATGTGGGATCACAATAAACACTCAGGATAGAGGAGTGAATGGGGCAGATAAAGTGCCAGATGTCACAGAGTGACATTCCAGAGAGTAAACATATAATTGAACAAATATTTCTATTGTGAAGAAAATTAAACAAGTTTATGGACAGTGATAAGGCAAGGCTGCTACTAACATTGGATGGTTAGGAAAGACCTGTCTCGAGGAGGTGACCACATTTGAGTAGAGACTTGAAGGATACCAAGAAGCTAGCTATAAAGAAGTGGTGCCAGAATGTTTAGAGTGAAAAGCAATGCAAATGTCCTGAGGTGGGAGCAAGCTTAGTGTGTTCAAAGAACAAAAAGATCAATGTGCAGTGGTGTAGTGTGTAAGAAAGGGGGGAATGGTATAAGCTGAGGTTAGAATTATAAACAGGACTGGATAATACAATTCTTTATATGTCATGATAAAGAAACTAAATTTTATTCCAAGAGTAACTGAAAATTATTAGAGATTAAATTAAGACAAGAAGTTTGATTTATATTTTGAAAAGATAATTGTGGAGAACAAATTATGACAAAGTAGAAGTGAAATATATTAAGGTCTACTTCAGTAGTTCAGACTAGGCTTGGGCCAGAATTGTAGTGGTGGAAATAAATAAATCATATTTAAGATCTATTTTGGAGGTAGAGTCAATGCAATTGTTTATAGATCAAATATAGGAGTAGGAACAAGGAAGAAACCTAGAGTGATTCCTAGGTTTGTGTCTAACAAACAGGTCCTAGTAATTGAGATGAGGTGATTTGGAAGGAAAAAAAAAATATCCAGCTTTGTTTTGCCAAGTTAATTTTGGGAGACTTCTTAGATATATAAGAGGACATTTCAAGGAGGTGGTGGAGTCCAGTAGAAAAATAAGGGACAAAGAAAATAAGTTGAGAGTTTAGTCATTGGTGTATGCATTGTATTTAAAGCCATAGGAATAGATAAAATTCTCAGAGTAGATAAAGAAGCAATGGGATCCTAAAACTCTGGAGTGCATTTTGACAGTTACTAGAGGAGTAGAAACTTGCAAAGTTATTTCCTTTAGAACAGAAAGTTTGAATCTTCTATTTAAAAGTTCCAAAGCTCACTGGGAGTCTTAAGATTAACTGTTTCCAAGACTCTGTCAATAACAAGAAAATCACAAGTAAACTTAACAGGTCTAGACAACAACAACAATAAAGCAATTCTCAGATTAGTTGTTTTAAGACACTTTCCATAGCAATCAGACAACTGTCTTCAGTGACTAACGTGGGAAGGTGAATGATGTTTCCCCCAAACTCTTGGCTGCACCTTTCCTCTCCACCCTTTTTTCCTGACATCGTCAAATTCATAAAGCTTACAAAGGTTTGACTGGCCTCTAGAGAATCAAAAACTTTTATAAGATAAGATAATAACTGACTAATAGGAAATACCCTGAACAGAATATGAGAGTTGACCATTGGCAAGTAAGTTCCCTTTCTCAAAGCAACTACTGGGAAAATGTCATGCAAGCAAAACTAATCCTTGAAGTCTTTCTTTCTCATGTTTTGGTGTCTTCTTTTTATTTTTAAGATTTTTTTATTTATGGACACAGAGCTGGGGTGTAGGCCAGAGATGTGAAGGGTGTGAGGACTCACTAGAGACAGAGTGGGGAGCACGACAGGCAGATCTACTGAAATACACTTCTGAGGGGAGCAGTGGGCATAGCAGGAGAGGTCTGCTGTACCATGTGGATCACCTCCTTGGTCAGGGATTGAACTCATGCTGCAGTGACTGCAAACAGCTTTATAGTTCTGCAACTTAACTCCTTGCACTTCCAGGGAGGCTCCTTGGTGTCTTCTTTTAAAACCCCAAAAGTACCACGATTTCTATGTATCATCTCTACAGAAAAATAAAAAAAAATTTTGATAAAATAATTTATAGGAAGGTATTAGTGTCCTAATGTAATTGGACATCATTTTTTCAAAATGATCCCAAGGAACATCACTACAGGATCACAACTTCATTTCCAATGTGTTAGGCCCGAGATGGGAAGGTGTGTATGGGTAGAGACCTCCTGGGTTCCTCCAGTCATACCTACTATGCTAGTCACCTCCATAAAGTAAGCCTCCCTACTCTGACATTTGAGTTTGTTTACTCATGATGCCAAATCTTAGATAAAAAATTTGCTTTGTAATCCTCCATTGGTTTGTTTTATTCCAAAAGTGCCAGGAAAAACTGCACATGGCTGGCATTTAAGGGACTATTGTTCTCTGTTGACAATATTCACTCAATTAATATTTATTGAGCATTTATTATGTGCATCATGTCTGGGACTGGAACTTAGTAAATGTTTCTCCTGTTTTATTTCATTTAATCCTTATAATAAAGCCTCGGTCCATTTGTTTTATGACTACCATTTCATAAATGAAAAAAAAAAACATGCCCAGAAACAGCTAGCTATCTGGTTCAAAGTTACAGATTTGCTAAGGCACAGAACTAAGTATAAAAGCATGACAAACCCAAAGTTTTTCTACTTTTCTGTATTGTGTCTGTATGTGAGAGCTGAAATTTTTCAGGAAAGGAAATGTCATAGACAGGTGAAGACGAATTTTCAAAGAACGGGAAATATCCCAAGTAAATAGCTCTTCTATCAAACAAACATATTACTATCTTAAAACTATACTGGCAAAAATCTCATTCACTTTAACAATTAAAAAAAATTGTATGCTATATAGGATAAATGAAAGACACTTAGAAGACATGAAGAAACAACAAGTCTTTATAAAACTTGAGTAAGTGAGGAAATATGCCATATTACAGGGCTAAAATATTTACTATGCTAGTAATTTTCACCCAGTTGATCCATATACAAAATATATCAATTAAAATACTAAGGGAATTTTTATACATTTTCAAAATATTTAGATTTTTTATCTATGAAAATAAAAACAGGTGAACAGTGACTAACGCCCTATACCACCAACCAAAAAATTTTTTTTGAAAAAAAAAAAAAAAAAGAGTGGGTCTCCCTGGTGGCACAAGGGGTTGAGTGCAGCTCTGTGGGGCTTCAGAAGCCACTGCAGTGCCAGTTCAATCCCTGGCCAGGGAAGGCACCCACATGGCGCAGTAGACCTCTCCTGCCTCAGCCGCTGTGCCTCTCAGCCATGCATTTCAGTAGATCTGCCTGTTCTGTTTCCCACTCTGTTGCTGGTGAATCCTCTCACCCCTCACACTGTGGCCTGTACCCCAACTCTTGTACGCATAAATAAATTTTTTAAAATCTTAAAAAAAAAGAAAGAAAAAAGTGAGGAAGACCTATCTACCAGATACGGAATTAGATTATAAAGGCTCAGTGTCTACTTTGGTCTCTGATCCTGCAAGTTATTATGATTGGAGAAATCACTGGTTTTCCTTTAAATTTGTAATTCCTAACTTCGAGTGTACCCTCGTATTGCTGCCTGCTTTCCCAAGTTCTCCTTCTAATTCCACTCTCTTAGATAACTGTTCCATACAATTGACTTTCTTTAGCTCTCCAGAGTTTCTTCCTCTCCTCTCACTGTTAATTAATACCATTTTTATTTCACTTAAAAAAATAAACTATTGGAAAAGAACTTCCACAAATTTCTACTGCTTTCTCTATCCCTAAACCAATACTTTACATTTCCTTTTATGACTATGGATGTACTCTCCATCTGTGCTTTTATTTAAGGTTAACCTTCCATATGAACCTTGAATCTAATCCTTTCTTGTCAACTCACGGTCATCGCTTCAGTGATTCTTTCTTTCCATCTGTTCCAGCAATCCTTATTCTCTGTGGAATCAATCTATCACCACATAAATATCCTGTTGTTAAATTTCACCCAGTTCAAGAAACCCTTCTCCAGATCCCACTTCCTCCATCTGTCACTTTCCAATCACTCACCCAAACCTCTAATTGACCTCCACATTGCTCTAAGTGACACTCACTTACTTGATTAATTGATAGCATTAGACATTGTACTATCAGTCTTTCATTAATCAGTCCATTTTCAAGCACCACACTCTTATAGCTTACCTCTCTCTAAAACATTCTTTTGGTTTTAAGCTTCTTTATAATTTTGGGAATCAAAAAGAAAAGGAAGTCCACATAGTTAGAATGAATGACTAACCTTTGGTAATGAAAGATAAGAGATTGGTTAAGGAGGAATAGCTATAGCAGTATTAGAGTAAGGGTGGAAATGCTAATTTTGGCTAACTTAAAGAGAGTCTCGAATACAGACTAAAGGACTTGAGCTTTATTATTGAAATAACAGAGAGCTACTAAAAATTTTTGGGTATAGGAATGTTGAGAAGTACTCACCTTTTCTTAAACCTTTCTCCAGAAGACCCATGGGTTGGGTCACAAATTTAGATGTAACAAAAAACTGGTACCCCATACACAAAGCATAAAGAAAAGCCACAGAAAAAGGCCGACCACTCTGTATTTGTAGGCACCACCTTTAATTGTCATGGGTAGATATAAGACAAGTAGTATTCGGCACCCTCCCCCAAATCTTCACTGTTTTTATAGAGGCTTTACTGATTTAATCATTTGCTTCATCTAGATGGTTTAGCAACTTGTTTTATCTCTAGGTGTGCCCTTGGGCAGTTTTTGGGAGCTGAGAAGGCAGGTGAAACATAGATTTCCAAGGGAGGTGGAGGGTCATAGAGATGTGCAGTGAGGAATGCCTAATTGTTCCCATAATTGTTCCCGTCCAGCTCCCAGGTCATCAGGCTATCTCATTCTTTCAATTGTCTTCGCCAATAAGCAAACTGCCCATGGAAAACAACGCCTCAAAATTTCCTCTGGAAAATCTTCCATGATGACCGTAATTTTGTCACTTCTTATGAAGATATCATGAGTCCTCATCACTATAACCCTGGTCTGTATGGTCCTGAGGTAATGGAAATAAATTCATGGACAGTTATGTTGGCAGAGTATTAGGAGAATGTACTAACCTCCTGGTGTATTTGATGCAATGGCAATAAATCCAATCAAAATTGATGCCAATATACAACTTAATATTTTCTTCAGTTAGTACAATGAGGCTTCTTGTATGTCCACTTTGGAGACTGCAGTCTTTGAAAATGAGAAACTTTTAAATATTTCAATCAGGGAAAACATGAAATAGTTATGCTATGAGTACTGTTTTCTATGACTTATGGCTTGACATTGGTTGAATTCCCATTGGGTAAACTAAGGGAATTTCAGAGAGATAAACAAAGGAAACAATTAACTGAATAATGGCAGCAACAACCCTAGAAAAGTTTGTTTGAATTAAGTATGGGAACCAAAAAAAACAAAAACCAAAAACCCCAGGAATCAAGGAAAATAGTTCCCAATAAAACTCATGCTACAGACTTCATTGAAACTTTAATATACACTACAGATACATTTGAGACTCCTACTTCAATGGGGATAACAGAAGAGATGCCAAGGTTTTAAGGAAGACAAATATGTTGTAGCCATAGAAATTTTCATCATTTAATGAGGCCATGCTCTCAGTTACTAAGGGCAAGAGTGAGCTCTAGAACTCAGGGTCAGTCCCATCCCTCTTCCAGGGTCCTTTTCCCTACATCATGCTATCTGCCTCTGTCATGGATGCTGAATTTGCTCAGTGTTCCTGATTCCAAGATTTTCTCAGTGATAGAGAAAAAACAAAGTTACAACCTGCTGATGTGAAGATGCCCACTTGTATTCAGACTTGTAATGTTCTTATTGCTTTTCCTGGGTGCTCTACTGTCACCCCCGTTCCCACCCACTCTGCAGCCAGGTTAAAAGATGCATGTAGCCTGAAGGGTTTATGTTCAGAAGAATGTTCACCTGCTTAACAGAAACAAAAGGTGGCACTTGGCTTCAGTGCAATTTAAAACTAAGGTAGCAGTGTTTTATTATTTTAAAGGTATGCTCATTTTGTACTTGCCTATGTATAATTTAGATTGATAAAATGAACTATTGAAGAAATTTAATTGATGGCAAATTTTCTAATTTATTTTTATTTATGCATATAAGAACTGGGGTATAGGCCAGAGGTGTGGTGGGGGTGTAGGGGTAGTGTTTGAGAGGATTCACCAGAGGCAGAGTGGGGAGCAGAATAGGCAGATCTACTAAAATACACTGCTGAGGGGAACAGCAGGTGAGACAGGATAGGTCTGCTGTGCCATGTGGGTTAGCTCCCTGGCTGGGATCAAACTCAGGCTGTTGTGGTGATAACACTGAGACTTAACCCATACATACCAGGTATGCCCCTCAGAGCAAATATTAACAGGAAAATTACTGAATTTGGAAGCTCTTATTAGCAAATGAGTCAGAGTCATGGAGGTCATGTATGGACAGGTTTTGGAATTTTGCCTCTTTTGGTGCTTTTCACCATTTCACAGCATTGGCATTGCCTGGGGATTTGTTAGAAATGCAGAGTCTCCTCCCACCATAGCACCTAGAAATTAGTTTGATGGAGGAAGAGTTTGTGCTCAATAAATAGCCACTTTTATTTAACAGACTAGTCCTTCTGCTCCCTTTCCAACCCCTGCTCTCCATCCCCCCAATCAATTCTAATGAAAATCCACTTGCAATGGAGTCTAATGTGAGGTGTTTTCTCTCCTGAGAAGTCTTTCCTCACAGGTTCAAAGGAATTTTTCCTCGAAATTTGCACTGTCTCAACATCAACAGCCACTACTACTGTTAGTTATTTGCTTGCACACTTATATAAGAAAACTAATAATTTCCCCTAATAAAAGAAAATAAAATCCCTGACCGTTGGGGTTGGCAGTTCAGGGAGATTCTCATTAGGAAGAGGGAGAAGCGTTTCTACCTCATATTCCCACTCTGAGACCTAGGTCATCCCTCTTCAGGCTATAGCCCCCAACCATTGGCCTCCACTAGGCAGAGACCATCTGTGACACCCTTAGGAACTGGGTCAGTTCTTAAAGTTCAGAGTCAAAAGAATGAAAATAAGACCCTAGCTCTGGTTAGTCTTCCAAGTTCTATTTCTATCTTAAAATTGACCAAGTTTTCACCAAATGATTGATACTAGGAAGCATCTGCCCATCCTCTTTCCCTTCAGCTTCCTCTCTTGTACACACCGTGTCAGATATCTGGTCTAACTCCATAACTCACAATCCCACTTAGAAACCTGCTCAGCATGCATAATATCCTCACAAAGAGGTTCACTAATTGTGATCCTCTTTCTAACCTAGATTGGAGTGCCCTAAAATCACAGACTGTGTCATTTTATCTCTAGACCCCATTTTCAAGATCAGTGTTTGACACTTGATTGAAAGTTAATATTAATTTATTGAGGGCTTTATAAAATTATGACTTATTCCATAAAATTATAAGGTAAGTGTAGTGTTATCAGATTAGTATGGTTAGTTGACAGAGTAATCATCATTCAAATCAGTGCACTTTTGAGAGTGCTAGAATGTTAAGCCAGATGGAACACTGGGACAGCAGGCATGTCCTAAGCTGGGAAGTAGGGTTATTGTAGACAGAAAGCTCAGCAATGTTGTCTCTTTAAACAAAACTGCAACTGGGATAAAATGCTAGGGGTAACACAAGGTCGCTTGGACTGTCATCAGATGTTTCCCCTTGCCATCTTGGTTACATAATCCTATCCTTTGGTTGTCTCCTCCGTCATGAGTTACCATCTCCTATCAGTTCTTTGCAGGTTCATCTATTGTGTGAATTTCAGGCATCCTCTTCACTCCCTGATTGTTTCCCCTTGGGTTCCACCATTTTACCTTTTCCAGAATTCTTTCTGCTGCTCTCAACTTTAACTAATTTCATTTTGTTTTGAGTCATTCTTCATTTTGTTTCTCCCACTCTCCCCCATAGCTTTGTTGGATTTTTCCCCCCCTTTCATACATCTCTCTTCTGAAGTATGCATTCATAGCTATCAGTTACCTATTGTTTTGTTTCCCATTACCTCTGATCTTTCATAAACTCATTTGAAAAGTTCTTTGACTAATAAAGGAAATGCATAAGTCACAATAAAAGGGTCACACAGAAAACAAATATATGTGGAGACTTTTCTACTTATTACATTGCTTGTAAAAAGAGATGATTGGAAGCATGTTCAGTTACTATACACTCAAGAGAAAACTTTTTCTTACAAGTGTTAAACTTCTTTAACAAAAAAATATTAACAATGGAAGTTTCTTTTCTATGCACAGTAAATATTCAGTAATTTCTTGTTGGAATGAGACTGTATTAGGGCTTTAGAGTAGGGTGAAATTCTGTTTGATATACAAGTCCTGGAGAGAATTAAACATGGCACCTACGGAGATATCACTCAGGAAGGGCTCATCTCTTCCTATTTTTTTTTTTATTAGTTATATTTGACATCATTTGTAGTCCCCAGGGAGTACCCACCACCATTTCACCCGTGCACCATCACCTCAGTCCCTTGTGCACCCTCTGGCCTCTTCCCCGTCTTTGCCCTCCCCCCTTCCCATCCCCCCCCCCTGCCATGGTCCCTTTGGTTTATCCTGGCTTTTTGGTCTTATTAAGTTTTTTTGTTTACTTTTGGTTATAATTGCCCAATTCCTTGAGCTTATTCTTTATTG
>JAGFMF010011697.1:4150434-4178428 GCA_019455555.1 Galemys pyrenaicus | reverse complement strand
TTTACTTCCTCTTTTCCTATTTGGATTCCTTGTATGTCCTTTTCCTATCTTATTGCTCTGGCTAAGACTTCCAGTACTATGTTGAATAGCAGTGGAGAGTCATCTCTTCCTATTTCTAAGATACTTCTCAATTATAGAAACCTTAGCACATGCGTTTACAAATCATCCAATAATGGGCCCAACCAGGATATCTCCTTAGAACAATTGTGAGTAAAATAATTTGCATTTAGACTCTGACATTTGGCTTTGACATGTTTTAAACAATTAGTGAAATATATATGCATGTATGTATGTATGCCTGCATGTATGTATATGATAGTAATAGATAATTAAAATTGCTAAAGCCAGGCATTTCTAATGATTTTGACTGGAGCTACATTTATTTCTCTTTATGTCTCTTATGGAGACAGATGTGTTTCTGAGGTATTTTGGAGGGTTGGGACATAACAAAATAAGATTTTTCACTCTGAAAAAATGAGAACCACTTATGTAATTAAGAAAGGGGTAGTTTAATGTACAAAGAGAAGATTGAACACATTTCCTGTTGAAAGAACTAAAATTTTAGAGAGCATTAGAAACATCTGTGCCACTCTTCGTAGAAAATGACTCTCTGAGGTATTTTCCTCAGAAAACAGGACCTTTTTGGTTCTTATTGTAAAAATTGTAGAGAAGCTCGAAAATAGCAAGGCAAACAGGAAACAGAGTTCAATGTGTGGGAAGTACAAGGGAAAGAAGGCAAATCACAGAAAATGTGGTTCGCTCTGAAGATTCTTAAACCACACAGGTGGAAAACAATGATAATAAAAAAGCTGGCATAGAGGTTGGTTAATGAGAATGTGCTGTGACAGTGACAGATGGGGTGTGTTGAGTTTTTAGGGTTTATTCTACTTTGTCACACAAATTCTCTCCTTAAAAAAAATAACTCATGCTATTTAAAACAAGTTCAGAATCAAGTTTACAGAAACTGATCAGAAGTTAGTTGGCATAGAATAGCAGAGACTAGATGAATTTTCAGTTCTAAGACATTTTAGACACGTGAAGAATTTGGACAACACTTGATCTTTCCTACCTCACATATCCATCAGCAGAATGATGGGGCAATACATTTTTCTTTCTATTTATTTCTTTGAGGAAATAAATTTTGCAGAGTGAATGACTTTGTTATCATGTCCTGAGACACATTGACTTTTCTGTAGCTTCAGATCTGAGAGGTGATGTCTGGTTACATATGATCTGTGACAACTATATTAGGAACGAGGGTGAAACATCATTGGTGGGGACCTAATGGAGTTTTCAGAGAAATTTCTAGACAGAGAAAAGGCTGCTATGTAGCAGCCAGAACAGTCGAAGAATCTCTCCCACCCCTGGATGGGGCAGTAGGGATAGTCTTCTGTAGCCATCTGATCTCACTGCTCCCCTCAATTACCTTCAATGCAATCCCAACGTGCAAGGGTGTCACATGGGCATACTTGCTTCTGTAGCTCTAAGCCCCTGTTCACATATATTATTGGAGTTCACTTGCAGCACAGTAAGATAACTGAGACCTTGAATCATCTGCCTTTCTGGTTGCTCCTCTTGCATCCTGTATTTGGTGTGTATCTCATAATTCTCTTGATGTTCACCAGTCTGTTGCCCATTACCCTATATTTTATCCGTCAAAAAGTTGTCGAAAGTTGCAGGACTAAGCCATGGGGCTACAAAGGAGCTCTGACTGGGCAGAAGCAAATGGAGCTGAAAGAATACTTTATTCCACTTGTCCCATCGTGTTCCCTGAAAGAGGACTATATCCACCTGGGGTCTTTTTCTTTGCATAAAGGTACCAACCACACAGGCCAGCAACAGCATGGCTAAGGCATTTGGGGTCTAATGAGACTGAGTGCATCTGATTTCACTGTAAAGGCTTAAGATATATACTGCTCAGGACAAGCCTTTTCATTGACTTCTTTCCTCCTCCCATCAGGGTACACCATGGCAAAGAGTAGCCGCAGACCCTCTTCCTTACATCTTTGCAGATTACAACTTTGTGTGCCGCTTATCCTAGTCTGTGAATATTCTGTATTCTAGTCATGGGCTTATTGTCTGTTTTACATCATTTCCTTCAAATAGAGAATTAATCTTCCTTTAAAAAGCACTTTCTTTTGACAATTTCCCACAAAGAGATGAACCTACTTTTAAGGGTTACCTGACTCCATTTTAGATTCCTTAAAAAGAGACATAACAGGGGCCTCCCTGGTGACGCAGTGGGTTAAGCAACGCACTATGAAGCAAACCGCAGCTACTGCAGCACAAATTCGATCCCTGCTGCCGGCCAGGGAGCAGACCCACATGGCCAGGGAACAGACCCACATGGCCCAGAAGACCGCTCCTGCCTCGCCCGCTCCTGCCTCGCCAGCTGCTGCCCTCAGCAGTGTGTTTCAGTCAGTCCGCCTGTTCTGCTTCCTACTCTGTCTCTGGTGAATCCTCTCACTGCCCTGGACTCTGGCCTGTACCCCAGCTCTTATATGCATAAATAAATAAATCTTAAAAAAAAAAGACATAACAAAGCTGTGAGAGGATATTTCCTGGTGAGAGTGTGCTGTGGTTTCCCCCATCACCCTATACATAGACGTGCTTCTCTGGGCGGCAGTGAAGTCTCTTTCATAGCACAAAGCAACTTCTCTGCTGGGCTGCACCCAAATTGTGATGGTGATTTTGCATGTGCCCTTGTATTCAGAGAAAAGCTTTACTATCTGCATTACAACGGCCACCATATGACAATAAGTTCAGGAACTTCTGGCTGACACAGAGACAATGAATCAAGTTTGCCATGTTAGTTTCTTAGCTACTCCTCTTTCAAATAGCTTTTTTTCTAAGTAGCTGAATAAAACACTATGGCAGGGACTGAAAAACCACATTTTCTCCCCTCAAAAGTGTACTCTCTGAGTGGCTGACACCCTCTTCCCTGAGGACACTACAACACGTGTCATTAACAATTGCTTTTAACACAAGGAAGTGAGTCAGTTCCTGGCAGCGTGAAGACAATTCCCCAAGCCCCAGGTTTCTGAACCTTCTGCAAAAAGCAAGTCACCTAAGGGACATAAAACTAAGGGTACAGGTACAGCTGAGAAAAGGGAAATTTAAAGGCAGAACACAACATAGGCGTTTTAGGAACAATCCTATAAGATGCAGTCATCTTTACTCTTAATGATCTGCAACAAAGTAACATCCAGAAAGGACTGGGTAGAACTGGAAGGTGGAGTGAAGGTGGAAATGGGGGTGGCCTGGGGGACATTGGAGGTTGGACATGGGCAGTACAAGTGTTGGGGGTAAAGGAGCATGGGTGAGAACTCATAGTCAGGCCAACCCATTTCACACTGGGGTTGCTCTTTAACACAAGGTTTGGTACTTACTTTTTCCCCCTGGGTTCTGGGCTGTGATTTGTCAACTGTAAAGTTATAAATCCAGTATCAGCAGGGCATGAGATTTCCTATTTGACTGACCAAATAGGATGGCTAAATATTATGTGAATTCTTGGACATAATAAATTTTATTATACATACGCACATGTGAAAGAAGCCATCATAAACATTCAACATTAACTATATTCTATGAACTCTGTAGGAGATACTATTATAAGCCCTGCTTTACAGATAGGAGAAATGAATTTTAACCAAAGTATTGGACTTCAAAACTCACCGCATTAACATATGTGCGTTCTTAAATGGTTGTTAAACAATTTACATAAGAAAGCATACTATGCATCCTCTTCCTGGATCTGTAGCCTTAATTTGTATTGCAAATCTCTTGCTGTCAGTTACCTTAGGTAGATATGTCCTCTTTCAGAATTAGCTTTAATGCACCAAATTATTAACTGGGCTTTAGCTCTGACTCCTGCTTTCATAGCAACTAATGGCTGAAGTTGTGCTCTGAGCCACTGGTTAGGTTTTTCTACTCTTGAACAGGCCTCTGAAATAACACCTCATTGGGAGTTTGATTCATCTTGGAGAACTTAGATAGCTGTTTGCCTCAAAATCATTGATGCTATTGCATCATGAGATTCTATCCAATGCTTTGTATAGAATACCTCAATACCAAACCAGCTGACAGGGCCTGTTCTAATTTATCTAGCAGTTTAGTCTGGAATTGTAACTGTGAGACTTGCAGTAATGGTACCCTGGCGGCAGCATCTATCTGACTTCTACGTTCTCTGTGGCTATAATTGTTCATTTACCTGATGAGAAATGAACTATTTGATTATAAATGACTTTTTTTTTTTAATTTTTAAAAGATGTTATTAAGAACTGGGGTGTAGGCCAGAGGTGCGGGGGTGGGCAAGAGGATTCACCAGAGTGCAAAGCAGAATGGGTGACTTTATTGAAATACACTGCTGAGGGAGAAGTGGCTGAGACAGGAGAGATCTGCCATGCCATGTAGGTTATTTCCCTGGCCAGGGATCAAACTTATGCTGCAGTGGCTGTCAATAGCTTGATAGTGCTGGGACTTAACCTCTGCACTACCAGGGAGGCCCATAAATGACATTCTTTATTTTATATAATACATCTTATATAAAGTTTTATGTAGTTTTATATATTTCAATTTACTAGGGATTTATATGTAATAGAAAATTTTCAACAATGTATATAAATATATTCAACTATGACTTTCAGAATTAAAAGTTGCTAAGAAACATTTGTGACAAAAGAAACACTGGTAAGGTTAAGATCACTGGGGTGATGAAAAAAGCAGTTTTTAGAGATTTCTGTTCAGATTCTAGTTCAAGGTGAGGAATTTTTAGGGCTTGATTACTTCCTTGAATTTCAATTTCTCTTTTTTCAAAAGGTTTATTTATGCATACAAGAACTAGTGTTGGCCAGAGGTGGGGGGGGTGGGGGGGGTGGAGTAGGGAAGAGGATTCACCAGAGACAGAGTGGGAAGCAGAATAGGCAGATCTACTGAAATAATTGCTGAGAGTGAGACAGGAGAGGTCTGCTGTGCCATGTGTGGGTTAGCTCCCTGGTCAGGGATCGAACTCATGTGGCAATGACTAATGACTTGATAACACTGTGTCTTTAATCCCTGAGCCACCAGGGAGGCCCCTGAATCTCAATTTCTTTGTAAAATGGAGACATTCTTTAGAATATAATTCAGAGCTACTATGAAAATTGTTAGTAAAGTTCTTCTGCCTTGCATATAGTAAAGTTGAAAACTATTAACCAGTAAGATTATTAAAATGGGAATGACATATGTACTTTATAAGGTTACATTAAGATGCTAGGCAAAATGCCTAGTTAAAAGATGTGTACATTTAGTTCACATTAGATCTGTTGTGCCATTATTTTTGTTATCTGCAAGGAAGAAAAAATTATTCACAATTACTATTATCTAATTGAGAGAAGGCAGATTCCAATTTCAGATGTTAAATGTAAAAATTTTCACACTAGATTCAAAATACTGTTCCCCTCTCATACTATTAAACAGTGAAGAGTCTAGTCTCCTTAGAATCTGGAATTATTTTAAAATCTTTATCCTCCTTAGACCCTATAGGGTATCCAAATTTTGGTTCCAAGGGGTTAACCATATTTATATTATAAATATATTATAATATATAATTCTCTAAGTCATTTTCATACTCTTCAACACAGTTCCCCTTTATTTCCTCCATCTTTCAATGTGAATTCAACTGATAAATGAATGTAAATGGAGATTAAAAAGGAAAATTTCTTCCTAGTTATCTAAGACTTTCAACCTAGTACTTAGATTTAGTAACATTTATGACACATGTAACTGCCCTTAGTTAATGTAACAGTGCTATGACCAGGTACATCACATGAACAAAACCTAATAAAAATTGGGAAGAAATCAAACTTAAGAACAGGCAAGTTTTCTGGAACAAAGGTATGTGTCAAAAGTGAGAGCAATAGCATGAAGGTGGAAAACAGAAAACTTTCCCACCAAATGATCACCAAATCTCAGAGACATTATTTCCTCAGTCTCCCCTAACAACTACAAGATTGTCACTATCACTGGCATTTTGTTTGGATAAACATAATAATGGCAGAAAAATAATACTCTAAAACAAAAATCAAACATTCATTTTCTTCATTCTGTTTATTCATTTAGGACACTAAGTTGACATTAACTGGGGCACCTGAAAGTCATTTCAATTATAAATCTCTTTAGTCCTGCATCAATCATTTCAAGTGTTTTAGTCTCAAATACACCCCTTTCTTCCACAAACTTCTGAAAGAGATGAACACCCCCACCTACTCCAAAATAATGTGCTTTGCTGGCCAAAAGCACCTGTCCGTTTTTATCTAACAATCGAAGGAATGTTTGGTGCAAAGTGTCATAATAATCTGGGTTGTAAATGGTTTCTGAGGTTAGAATGAGATCATATTTTTCAAAGAGCCGTTCACTACTTAGTACAAGCTTACAAAACTCAGACCATTCCCCAGAAAAGAACCGGCACTGACACAGTTCTTGTGCTATTTTTGATTTTCTGCATCTTTTAGCTTCTGGTTGGTTTACATTTTCTACATCTTCCAAAGCAGAGTTAGCTATTACATTAGGTAAGGTTACTTCATCAATCACCAAACTGTTAAAATCTTGAAAATGAATTTCTTTTGCCCCTCCCCTGAATGCAATTATACCAAGCAACCCTGATCCACAGCCAAGATCCAGCACTTTTTTTCCAGCAAGTTTCACATTGGCCTTTTTCAAATAAGCTAAGAGGTCAAAGGTGCATTCCCAGATTTTCAAGCCTCCTTCATAAACACCTGTAATCAGATCAGAGTGAGAAGAAAAGCTTTTTGAAACTATGTTTTCTTCATCAGGGAAGTTCTCTTTCAACAGAATGGTTTTCACTACTGATAGATTAATATTCTGGATAGCCGGTATTGCTTCCATGACTTTATTTTCTAACACTTTCTTGGAATCTTTAGGAACAGAGTGTTCTTTAGCAATCCTCAAATAGGACTGTTCTTCAGGTAGTCCCAAGTTAATAGAAATGTTAGCTGCATTGAGTGTACTATCTGTGCCTTGAGTGGAAGTTGCACTTCTCATTGACTTGTGTTCCCACAAGTGATCCAGAGGCAAGTCAAATTGTCTGGGTGAGCATTTTCTGTCCCTCTCTTTACCTTCTTGAGTTTCTGAGACTGGAGAATCTTTTGAGGAATCCAGGGTCAATGCCGCATCTCTAAGGGGTGTTAATTCATTTCCCAGATGGTCTTCTATAGTGAAATTAAATTGAAAGGTCATCCTCAAATGTACACAATTCTAAAATTCAAAGGAAGATTCATCCACTTCTGGATAGAACTAGTGACACACACATATAACTGCCTCAATTGTTCAACTGTTTTCGTTAGACTCAAGTTCTCTTTAGCTGCTTATACACTATTACAATTATATAGAGATGTTTCCAAATGACTTCTTTAGAAGTCTTTGCTCTTCTTTCAAATTAACTCTGGGGGGAAAAATAAAGTAAAATTATTAAAAAGCAATATGACACATTTCCCTGAAATATATTAAACAGTCCCTTTCTCCCCAAATAACTGCCTTTCTATAAAAGCTATTGATGAGAGAAGTAAAAAGAATTGGAAACACACACACACAAACACACACCACAGATAGTTCAGGTTTTAAAAGCTGGAGAAGAGAATAAACTAAAAAAAAAAACAAAAGAAGAACTGCAGCAATAAGTTGGGGGGGAGGAGGGGTTGCAGTCCAAAACTGTATAGCAGAAAATGACAAGCTTAGTCACCTGCCATGACCATATATTTACCTCTAAACTGCTAGAATCTCATTTCAGTTCATCACTCTCTCAGTAACAGAAATACAAGATTTTCATAAATGTGCATCTCTGTAAAAATGTATACAGGAATATTTTAGTGTGTGTAAATTCATCCAAGTGACCTTACTAAAATAATTTTGTAGAGACGGTAAGACCTGAGTGTATGGGAGTGGACAATTTTGGAGTAATTAGTAATGATAAGATTGATGGCCGAACAAACACAAATAAAGGCAACCAAGTGTTTTTTGAAAGACCTGTAGAAACTGCAATCAACTTTACTGAAAGCCTTCTATTACCTACTGTGCTAGACGTTCAAAATATGTCATCTGCTTCAAACTGGTTGAAGCACAACAATTCTAGCAGTTGGGGGTCTCTATTCCCATTATACGAGATGGGAGGAAGATCTCACAATTCTGCGGGTAGGAACCTGCCAGTTTCTATTTCACTTGAGTCGCCCGCCTGGGAGTCCCAGGCTTCAGGTTCCTGGTCAAACCCCATCCCAGAAAGGCAATCCCAAAGCCCCAGGAAAGAGAAGGGAGGAAATCTGGGTACTTTTAGCCCTCATCTCCCCAAAGCGCGCTACCTCAAAGCAATCGTAGTGCGAGCCACACCTGGCAATGCTCGTGCCCCGTTCGGCCCCAGTTTGTCCAGTTGAGAAACCCGTCGCGAGGTCATGACGTTTGCGGAGCGGAAAGCGCGCACCATTGAGTCGAGTCCTCCGAGGACTAGATAAGCCCGGCCGTCGTCCCGGCCTTGCCCCGGCCGATGTTTATGTACAAAGGAACGCAGCCCCCTCTTCTCTATGGTTTTGGTTTCCGCTGAGAGCTCGCAAGGTCTGCCGGGACGGTGGGCGTTTCTGGCGTCGGCAGTGGCGGGACTGATTTGAAGCTGAGCTGGGTGGAAGCATGTCTCAGGAACGGGAGGCCGGGTCTAGCACCGTGACTCTGGAAGAATTAAGTAGCTGGCCAGAGGAGCTCTGCCGCCGGGAACTGCCGTCTGTCCTGCCCCGCCTTCTTATATCCTTTTCATAATCGCTTCCATCTAGAAGGAGGGCGGGTGGGTCTTGAACTTTCTGTCTGTTCACCGTCACCGGGCCGTGTTGTGTTCTCGCTACTCAATCTTTGTTGATGAGCAAAGTGAATAACCAGAGACTGGAAGGCGAACGTGAGTTGAAGGTGTCAAGATCAAAGGCATGCTTGGCTTTGGCACAGGAAGGACTGAAAAGTCGTTCTGTGACTTAGACAATGGCTTTGGCGTTATCTTGCATTTTATGCCTTTGAATTTTTTCTGTATTCGTTATGTGTAATTAAGTTAATGCATGGGGGTAGTGGAGAAGGCAAGGACTTAGAAAACCTCCAAGGTAACTCTAAGCGAACTGTAAATAGCTAGTTGGGGTGAGGAGCGATACTTGAGTTTTTGTTATCTCTAAAATAGGTGTTGAATATGAATAATATTATCTTTAGTATTGTGAGAGTTAAAGGACGTAGTTCTACGCCGTAGTCATGTCTGTAAAAGATGTTCAGTAATTAAGAATGTTCTTCCCATCTCCATTTTGAATCTGTTTCTTTATTGCTGATTGGAAGTTTTCTTTCGTTACTGACTTTCATCTGCCGGCCTTGAGTTGCTTAATGCCTGCGTTGTCCAGGTGCAAACCATCCTGTTACTGTGCCAGGAGTTCTAGGTTAAGAGGTGATTCTTTTCCTTTTTCTCCACTCTTGAGTTCACTTTCAGCATGAAACTACACCCAAAGGAAAAAGTAACCATTATTTGACACACTCAGCACTGTACAGATTATACTTTTACAGCTTAAGCCAGAGATAAATGGTTGTTATTTGCAACTAAAACATTAGGGACAAGTAAGCACTGGATTTAGGAAAGCAAAGATTACTTTCAAAGACCTGTATTCTGAGGAGATGGCTGAACTCCTGTCCCAATAAACCACATCCCGAATTGAGAGGGAATGAAGTTATATGGGTTTTGGGAACTAGGGTTGAGAACAAAGCAGTTATATTTTACTGACTGAAAACGGGTTGGGTCATAGAAATGTGGACTTAGCTGAAGTTCATTGGTTAGTCATAGGGAACTTAACAAATGAAGTAAGAAGAGGCTTTTCTTCAGGTAATTGGAACTGTGAATTTGTTTGTGCTTCTCTCTTCCTCTGGATTCTCGGTAACCAGCTCGGTTCAGAATTGCTATAAGCCTCCTGACTTGTGTCTGCAAAAGCAAGTCTTAGGGAAAGTTTAAATAATTCCCCTCCTTTTTGTGTTCTTGGGGTTTGAATGCAGTTTAACCCTTTAGCCTCACTCTCACCACACAGAAATCATGCACCTAAGCATTAGCAAGATCCCACTAGACTAAAGCCCTTTCATGGTCATAGCTATTAGAGAATTGCTGTCCTCAGTCAAGGATTTTGACTTGGAAAACAAATGGCCATTCTCCTACTGAAAAACATTCACAGGGCACATAATATATACCAAATAGAGTATTTGGTTTTAGGGGGACAAAGATGAGAACCATGATTAACTCTTCTCCCCCTCAGTTTTAAATAGACTTTGCTAAGTCACCATTCCCACCAGATTTTGCACCCCAAACTTAACATTCCAAAGTTTCCAAACCTATTTTTCCTTCAGCTTTTCATCTAAATAAATGATTTCAGGCCTCCCTGGTGGCTCAGTGGGTTAAGCAACGCACTATGAAGCAAACCACAGCCACTGCAGTACAAGTTCGATCCCTGCTGCCAGCCAGGGAGGGGACCCACATGGCGCAGCAGACCTCTCCTGCTGTGCCTGCTGCTCCCCTCACCAGTGTGTTTCAGTCAGTCTGCCTGTTCTGCTCCCCACTCTGTTTGGTGAATCCTCTCACCTCTGGCGACTCTGGCCTGTATCCCAGCTCTTGTATGCATAAATAAAGAAGTCTTTTAAAAATAAATAAATGATTTCACAGCCAAAACCTTGAGTCCTCTCTAACTCATTTTCATACCCAATCAGCAAATCCTTTTTCTGACATCAAATTATTTTGAGCCCATCTACTTTTATCTCCATCCCCATTGCTACTGCTTTATTATAAACACCTATTACCTCTCACCTATTAACAGTTTCCTTGCTTTTACTCAAGTCTTAGGTCTCTTGTCCTCAGGTGCATCCCATTATTCAGCTCTTGATTCAGGTGTCACCACAGTAGGGAAGCACAAAATCAGAACTCCAGTTACCTGAAGAAAAGTCTGGACATTTGATTCTATTCTGTTGATCCATGTATCTATTTTGGTACTATGCATACAAGAACTGGGGTACAGGCCAGATAAGCGGAGGGTGAAAGGATTCACCAGTAACAGAGTGGGGAGCAGGATAGGCCTATCTACTGAAACACACTGCTGAGGGGAGTAGTGGGTATGACAGGAGAGGTCTGCTGTGCCGTGTGAGTCACCTTCCTAGCTGGGTTTTGAACTCATGCTGCTATGCTGTGGATGCTTCACAGTGCTGCACTCAACCTGCTGTGCCACCAGGGAGGCCCTGTTTCTTTTTTAATCAGGGTTGCTTTGGCAGTTCGAGGTCTTTTGTGATTCCATAAAAGCTTCAATAATTTTTATTCAAGTAATTTGAAAAATATTGCTGGTATTTTGAAAAGGATTGTGTCATTTTAGGTAGGATAGTTATTTTGATTATATTGATTCTTTGCATCAATGACCATGCTATATCCTTATGTTGTTATCTAAGCCCTTCAATAATGTCTTCTTGTTCTTATTGTATAACTCTTTTACTTCCTAGGGGTTAATTTTGAGGTATTTAATTCTTTTTGAAGCAAGAAGCAAAAGAAATTATAAATGGCATTTTTTTCTTTTGTAGCTTGTTCATTGATCTCATATAAAAAGTCTTTGGATTTTTGTATGTTGACTTTGTAACCTGCCACTGCTGTGTTCAGCTACTGTTTCTAATAACCTTTTGATGGAAACTCGAGGTAATTCTATATATTGTATCATTGTCTGTAAATAGTTATAATTTCACTTATTTTCCACCTTGAATTTCGTATGTTGGATAGCTCTGACTAAAATTTCTAATGTTACGACTTAAACAAGTTGTAACAGTGGACATTTTTATTATGTTCCTTGTTCTTAAGAGCTACGTTTTCAGTTTTTCACCATCAAGTATTATATATTATATAGACTGTTGGGGTTTATGATATGTGGCCTTGATTATTTTGAGATAGGTTCATTCTGTTTCCACTGTGTTTAGAATTTTTAATCATAAATGAGTACTGAATTTTATCATATGCTTTCTCTGCATCTATGAATGATTTTTATCTTATATTGATATTATATATTTTTATTTTTAAAGATTTATGCATACAAGAACTGGGGTACAGGCCAGAGATGTGGAGGATGAGAGGATTCGCCAGAAACAGTGGGGAACAGAACAGGCAGATTGACTGAAATACACTGCTGAGGGGAGCAGTGGGCAAGGCAGAAGTCTGCTGCGCTATGTGGGTCACCTACCTGGCCAGGGATAGAACTCATGCTGCAGTGACTGTGGATACTTCATAGTATAGTACTTAACTTCTTGTGCCACCAGGGAGGCCCTGATATTACAGTGATTGATTTACATATATTAAACCATCCTTGTATCCCTGGGGTAATTCCACTTGACAATGGTGTATAATCCTTGTGATATACTATTTATATTTGCTAGTATTTTGTTGAAGATTTTTCCATCGATGTTCATCAGGGATATTGGTCTAATTTTCTTGAGCTGTCTTTGTTTGGTTTTGGTATTAGGGTAATGCTGGCATTGTAAAATGTATTAGAGTGCATTCCCTCTTGTATTTATAAAAACAATTTGAGCAAGATGGGCATCAATCCTTTAAAGGTTTGATCAAGTTTTGTAAAGCTGTTTGGTCCTGGGCTTTTGTTTTTTACAATATTTTTTATTGTTTTGGTTTTTATGCTTGTGATTGCTTTGTTCAAGTCTTCTGTTTCTTTCTGGTATAGATATTATCAACCACATGGATCTTCAAGGTTATCTAATTTATTGGTGTATAGTTTGTTCATAGTATCTTTAATGAATCTTTATTTTTCAATTATGATTCTGTTTATAATGGTTTCTCTCTTTTTTTTTTTTTTTTGGTTAGCCTAGCTAGAGGTATGTCTATTTTGCCTATCTTCTTGAAGACCAATTTTTGGTTTCATTGATTATTTTTGGTATAGTTTTTTGCTATCCATTGCATTTATTATTTCCTTCTACATATTTTGGGTCTTAATTGTTCTCTTCTTTCAAGTTCAGGCATGATGTTGTTTATTTGGGACTTTTCTTCTTAAAGATGGGCCTGTATTGTTATTATCTTTCCCCTTAGTGCTTTGTTGCATTCCATAGGTGTGGTAGTATCATTTTCATTTGTCTCCACGTATTTTTTAATTTCTGCTTTGATTTCCTTTTTTATCCAATAGCTGTTAAGCAGTATATTTTTAATCTCTGCGTGTTCAGTTTTTTTACTTTTTTTCTCATAGTTATTTATTGCGTTATGATCAGAAAAAATTTTGATCTCTGTACATTTATTGACAATTGACTTGTGTCCCAGCATGTGATTTTTTTTTTTTAAAGATTTAATTCACTGAAGTACACTGCTGAGGGAAGAGCAGTGGGCAAGATAGGAGAGTTTGCTCCACCATGTAGGTTAGCTTCCTGGCCAGGGATTGAACATGTACTACAGTGGCTGCAGATATCTTCATAGTACTGCACCTTAACCCATTACACCACCAGGGAGGCCCCATGTGATCTATTTTTGAAAATGTTCTTCTTTGCCCTTGAAAAAAATGCATATGCATTGTTTCTTGAGAGGAGTGTTCCTATATGTCTGCTAGACCTATTTGTTCTAGCACTTCCTTTAAGGCTATTGTTTCCTTATTCTTTGTCTTGTTTCATTGTTGTAAGTAGAGTATTAAAGTCCACTAGTATTACTGTATATTGTTATGCATATATTCCTTTAGTTCTTTTGTGTTTCAGTGCTTCTTTGTTCGATGCATATATGTGTTCTTTTTTGTATTAGGCTCTTAATTATATCCATTTTTATCTTTCTTAATTGGAAGCTTATTTTACCAGGTATAGTTGCTCCTGATGCTTTTCGGGTTGCCTTTTGCTTGTATAACTGTCTTCCAGCCTTTAACCTGAAATCTCTAATTGTCTTTGTTGGTTGGAAGTTATTTTAGTGAATAGCAGAAGGTTTTTGTTAGTTTTTATATATGTACTTTTTATAGTGTTGTTCGTCTCTGGTATAATCCCCATAGAATTTCCACCACCAAGTCATCCATGAACTGTCACCATAGTCTCTTATGCTGTTCCTGTCCCTGTTCTGATCCTCTCTCTTCCCCTCCCTTGCTGAATGTCTCTGATTTATCTTTTGCCTGCTAGTTTTGTGGGTTTTTTTGTTTTGTTTTTTCCTGATCCCTTGTTTGGTTCTTCTGTATTTCTCCTATAAGTGAAACCATCTGATATTTTTCTTTTTCCTTGACTATTTCACTGAGCATCATCTTTTCCGGCTCCATCCATGTTAACAGCAGAAGGTTTTGTGGTTTTTTTCCCTTGTTGATATGTCGTTTTGTTGCATAGTTTTTAAAATAATTTTTTATTTACAATGTTTGCTTTCTTTTCTCAGGTATAGTTCCCATAGAATTTCCACCATCAATTCACCCTTGCATCATTATCATAGTTCCTTGTGTTCTCCCCGCCCTTGCTTTGGCCTCTTGCCCTCCCCTTCCCAGCAGAATGTCTCTGATTTGTAGTTGTCTCTTTATTGTTGTTTGGGTTTGTTGCATTTTTTTATTGTTATTTTTTCACTGGGGTCCCACATAGCAATCAAAAAGATAAAATAATGCCATTTGCAGCAACATGGGTAGAGCTGGAAGGGATATTGCTGAGTGAAATAAGTCAGAAAGAAAAAGAAAAATGTCAGATGTTTTTCACTTATAAGAGGAATATAGGGGAATCAAACAGCAGAAAGTTTTAACTTTGTTTTGCAATACATTCAGTTACTCTGTACCTTTTAACTGATGGATTCTGGCAGTTTATGTTTAAGGTTATTGAGACATTGTGATCTTTGCCATTTTTGTTGTGTTTTGGTTTTGTCTTATATTTTTTATTTTTTGATGTCTTCCTGCTATGCTTTGGTTCCATTTCTGTTTTATGTGTTCTACTTTTGAAACATTAAATTTTAAGAGCAAAGTCAAGTCAGTTATTTGGGTCTGATTTCAGCATTTATAAATCGTTGAATAAACTTCAAAAGGATTGATTTTAAATTTATTTAAAGTTAATGAATATTGCAAAGCTATGTGAATTTCCTAAAAGTATGATATTGATGTTTTCCTTGATTATTTTACTCTATGAATCAACATTCCGATAATTGGATTGAGCATATTCGTAAGTAAAATTATCTTTGTTATATTATTTACTTAGATGTTATGGTCCTAGTCATACGTATCTTATTACAATTTTATGTTTCCTTCAAATTTACTTTTTTCCTACTGTTGTGTTATGGCCTCTCTAATTGTCAGTTATTTAAAATACTAAAGTTCCTTCAGATTACTATATTTAAAGTTTTTGATTCCATTCTGGAAAACAGTTTTGTTTGATAATGTATATATAAGCCCATTGTAATAGTAAATGTTAGTTAAACCATAGACTTATAAAACATAATTTACAGTTTACTTAATAACTTAAGCCCTAACACTTTCAGTGTCATTTCAAAAATACTTTATAAATTACAGGACACAGATTGTGTAGATGATGGCATTTTGTTGATGGGAAAAGTTGACTTTTTCATTGTCATCTCTCAATCTCACTTGATATGATTTAGTCAGGCAGGATAGGAGGTAGAGGGTTAAGATTAGACTTGATTGCACAGTTAATTCATGAGTTATTCTATTTATATTTCACTTTGTTATAGAATATTTGTTTATAATTTTGAATCTGTGTTGCCTGTTCACATCTATTTTTTAAAGTAACAGTTATTTTTATGCTGAGTAAAGGAGTTGAACATTCATTTTAGAAAATTTGGAACATACAAAAAAGGTAATATCCACTGATATGAAATGTACCTATTCTTTATATGTACATGTTTGTATGTTTAAAATTGGGATTATACAGTTTTGAACTCTTTTTTTGTTTCAGTTTAAAGTATTGTGAACATTTTCTCGTGGTTTTAAATAATCATTTTAATGATAACAAATCCTACTAGTAAATAATACCTACATTCACTTGCTGGTCCTTAGTTACTGGAGATGTAGCTTTTCCCCTTTTTTGCTATTATTTCAGATAATAGCAGATTAATACTGTCTCTACATAGATTATAGTATTCTGCAAGCATGCAGAGTTTTAGATGGGTGGTGCTTACATATTCTCACATTTGGAAAGAGCAGTGAATTTTGTTGACTGACATAACTTCATATACCTGTAACATGTTACTATCTTGCTTTATAGAAATTCTGAAAATTATTGTAGAAATGTTTTTACCTCATATGAATCAATTGACTTTGGAACCAACTTTCTTTTCACAAGTGCTGCCAAAGGTATGGTACTATTACTTTCTTAATCCATTTACATATTTTAAAGGCTGTTAAAAATCATACTTCAAAATTAGATTATTAATTTTAAAAAAGCTAATGTACCAAACATTTGAAATACAAATAAAGTAGTAAAAATAGGTCTTATGTGAGACTACAAGTATTAATGTAATCAATTTTTGATTAAAAGCTATTTTCAGATGGTATGTATACTTTACTAACTGGATTTAAATTATTTTAGTTAATTTGAAATAGTCTTGCAAATTAAAGCTAGTAATCAAAAATTTGTGATGTTATAAAGTTAGCTTGTATTTTCTCTGTAGAATGCATTAGTACTTGCTAATGTCAGAGTTGTTAAACTTCATTGGAAAAAATGGAACCAACATTTATTTTTAAAAAATCCTAGAATTAGTAAAAAACTGGAAAGAGAGAACATTAAATTCAGACTACTGTTTAGGTATGTATGATATCTTTTTCTATGAAAAATTCCATCCTTATTTTCCTTTAAATTGAGGGAGCAAAATGTACTTTGGTACCAAAATAAAACATGTATTTATGATAACTTAGCTCTCTAGGGATGAATTTCTAAGTTTATCTTTGATGCAGATAATCATCAGAAATCCTTTTGACCATATTTACTTGTTTTCTCTGAGAAGTTTCTTAGACTTGTTCTTGAACACTAGAAATAAGGTCCAGCTATGATACAGATGAAGATAGATGTGTATGCTAGGATTTATAGGAATCAATATCTTCTTTAACTGCTTTGTGAAACTGACTGTTACTATTCTTGAAATGTTTAGTGAGATCCAAGTATTAAGATCTTAGAGTGACTAACTTCAGTCAAAAACTTGGTTCTGAGGTCACAAAATATACCTGTAACTCAGGAACAGTATTTTTAGTTGGTTAAAAATGGACAGTTGTTAGACTATAAGTGAAAATGAGTTTGTACTGAATTACTTAATAAGAAAATACCCCTGTAATTGCCTATTGAATATTGACTGGCTAAGATCATCATCTTTAAATGTGTAAAGAATAGCACATTTGTTTTGTTTTTAAAGGTTTATTTATGCATACAAGAACTGGGGTACAGGCCAGAGTTGGGAGAGGGTGAGAGGAGTCACCAGCGACAGAGTGGGGAGCAGAATAGGCGGACTGACTGAAACACTCTGCTGAGGGGAGCAATGGGCAGGACGAGAGGTCTGTTGCACAATGTGGGTCACCTCCCTGGCTGGGGATTGAACTCATGGTACAGTGGCTGCAGACACTTCAAAGTGCTGTGCCTTAGTGCCTTGTACCACCAGGGAGGCCCCACACATATATTTGTAACATCATCAAGAATGAACTTTGCTTTTTTTTTTTTTTGTGGATGTTCTTAAATAGACTCAAACTATAGAAATGGAAAGTGATTTCAGTGCTTGTAAAAAGTGATTACGTTATACAAGTACTATATATTTTTAATTAGGTGTAACTATTAACCTAGATGATATCTCATAGGTGTTAGTAATGCAAAATTTAATCACTAGAATTTTTTCTTTGAAGATACCTTTCCTAGTGATTTTTTTTACTGTTACAGTTTGTTTTGTTTTCACAGACTGTGAAATTATTTGATGACATGATGTGTGAGTTAACTAGTCAAGCCAAAGGACTATCAAGCCAAAATTTGGAAATCCAAACCACTCTAAGGAATATTTTACAAGTAAGTCAAAAAGGAGAGGTTGGAGAAGTGGGAAGGAGCTAAAAGAGTGTGAGAATTTTTATACTGATTAGTCATGTATTCTTTATGTAATGACCAAATACTGGAATTAAGTTTATAGAATTAAAGATATGAATACAGAACACAAACTGAATTTTTCTAGTTTGTTTCTGACTACACATCTGCACTTTTAAAAGAAGACAGGTGAACCTCCCTGGTAGTGCAAGGGGTTGAGCACTGCACTGTGAGGCTTCTGCAGGTACTGCAGTGCAAGTTCGATGTACCCACATGGGCAGCAGACCTCTCCTGCCTCACGCACTGCTCGCCTCAGCAGTGTACTTCAGTGGATCTGCCTGTTCTGCTCCCCACTCTGTCTCTGGTGACTCCTCTCACCGCTCACACCCCTGGCCTATACCCCAGCTCTTGTGTGTATAAATAAATAAAAACTTTAAAAAATAAAAGAAGATAGGTAAAGATAGGTAATCAAGACAGCCTGCTCTACCTATAATTTCAAAGCTTATGAGTAGAATACCTGCCATATGCATTGATACTTGGGCTAGAATTTCACTTTTTTTAAAACTTAAACCAAATGACCTGCTGGTGCTTAGAAGTAAGAATATGCATGAAGCGTAAGATACCAATAAAGCTTATACTGAATTTAATCTGATAAATGAGGAAAAAAAGAAGACTCAGTAAGAACTGAGAAAGCATAGACTTCATACTTTAAAAATCACAAATCTGGTTAAAGATAGGGAAAAATTAGATATTAATGAAAGAAAAGGCAATATTAGTGTAGAGCTTATTCATAAACATTGTTGTCAGAGTATTACTGTCCCTGAAAAACCACAGTGAGTACTTTTTACTAACTTAGTTGTACATTTAACTTTGTGTGAGAGATAAGTCTGTATATAATGAATTCAAGCAATATATCATTTGACCAAGAGACTGGAATTTTAAAATATTTGTGTAAAGATACACGAGATAAGTAGGAGTATGTTTATGTGTTGTCAGAAGACTTGGATATTGCCAAGTTCTGTATCACCAGAAGTTCCATGATTAGAGGTTCTGGTTATCTAGTTTACCAAATGTCAGCATATTAGAACTTGGAGAGATGTAATGACATTAAAAACCATACTGAGTATAATTTCACTTCATGATTCCAGAAAGTACTCTGGTATCTTTCATTGCTTCAGTGTTGTCACTATGGTCAACTGTCATTTTTATATGTAGTACTTTAGACATACTAGGACTGTCTGTGGCATTCTGTAGATGTTGCTTTTCTACCAATAAATCCCCCATGTCAGCTTGAAAAAAAAAAATTTGTAGTTCTGATAAACTGAATTTCTGTGAAAGGAGTAAAGTGTGTCTGTTTTGTGCACTGTTGTATTTCTACATTCTGTCTGGTGAAAAAATGTATTCTGAATGAAGCTTCTTTCCTTACTTCTAGACAATGGTACAGGTCTTAGGAGCTCTTACAGGATGTGTTCAGCATGTTTGTGCCACACAGGAATCTGTTGTTTTAGAAAATATCCATAGTCTCCCCTCTTCAGTCCTACATGTAATCAGAAGTACATTTGTACATTGTAAGGTAAGTAATGAATTTTATATTGTTGTATAGTTGAAATGGCCTAGGATCAGTGGGCAATGCAGCTAAGTAATGTTTTTAAATAGGATTTTACATTTTAGCCTATATTATTGGAATGGACTTTTCAATAGATCCAAGAGGAAATAATGTAAATATTTGTTTCAAAATAAGTGATTATAAGGAAGCCATAAAAATGTGTTTTACCTGTTTCCTCTTTATAAAATAAAGAAGTGATAATGGATCCTGTCAAGTTACAGGAATCCTAAAATAGTTCTGTCATGGTGTTTGTGGATCTTATGACTTGCTTCATGGTTAGTTGTTTATAAAGGCACACCAACCCTTATTTAGACCATCATACATTCTTGAGGCAGTATGAAAAGCACAGCAGATAATATAGATTTTGGATCACTAACAGTTTTAATGCTACTATTTGAGTATGTAAAAAATCACTTGTTAATTAAAATGTTATTTCTTTTTTTTTGTTTTTATTTTTATGTATTTTCTGGTTATGGGAAGTCAGAAATCATATGTTTGCTTTTCTAGAAGTACACTATATTGGATGTTTGCTGAACATTTGTTTAATAAATACATAACTCAGCCAAAAACATCATATTCTCAATGATGAAGTAAATTTGACTCAAGCTTTTTATGAATTTGTTTTTTCCTCTCACTTTTCATTTGTCATCAGAATAGTGAGTCTGTCTATTCTGGGCGTTTACACCTAGTTGCGGACCTCCTTCAGGCCCTTTTCAAGGAGGCCTATTCTCTTCAAAAGCAGCTGATGGAACTGCTGGACATGGTTTGCTTAAACCCTTTAGTAGATGAAAAGGAAGATATTTTGAAGATGGTAATAGGTGAGCAAAGAAAACTTATTGCTTAGTTATGATATGTATTGACTGTAACTATCTAATTTTTAAATAATTGCTTGTAGTCTCTTTTATTAATATCATTTACCAATGGATTGACTCAATTTGAAAAGTTCTAATGTATAAGGGCAAAGATTGCATTCATAACTTCAGTATAGAGAGAGTGAGATACCTTTTGTTTTAACAAATCACCCAGTATCTATTGGATTAAAACACCTATTTTACTCATGATTCTGGGAGTCAGCAGTTTATGTTGGGCTCAACTGAAATAGCTTCCTGTGCTTCACATTTTGCAGTCTGTGACCTCACTCTTATCTGACTGTTGGCAGGGACAGAAATACTGAGTCTGCCATGTGTAGCATATTACCTAACTGACTATGTTAGGTAACACCTACAAAAGGGCTTGGGGTTTCTAAGCAGTGAGAGAGTGTAAGCCCTAATTCATCTGTACTTTTGAAGTTTCTGCTTGTAACTACTCCTAGAGACAATGTGGAAGGGAACTGCCCAAGAGTGTGGCTATAGAAAGAAGTTACTGTGGCACTTTAGATGGGCAGGGTAGAACCTTGTGCAGATTAGTTTTAATTTGTTAGGTTTTCTTTCCTTAGCAGTTTATTTTGTTGCTTTGATTAGAATATTTCTGTTATAATAGGGCACAACTTTTATTCCATTTTTAGGTTTTTTTTTTAAGATTTATTATTTATGCATAGAAGAACTGGGGTGTAGAGATCGAGAGGATTCAGCAGAGACAGAGTAGGGGCAGAACAGGCAGATCTACTGAAATGCATTGCTGACGGGAGCAATAGGCAAAACAGAAGAGGTCTGCTGCGTCTTGTGGGTCAGCTCTGGCCAGAGATGGAATTCAGGCCTGAGCGGTGATAGCACTAAGACTTAACCCCTAAGCCATTAGGGAGACCCTCCATTTTTTTAGTTTTACTTAGGTCAAAGGGTAGGTGTATATTTGACACATTAATTTTCAATAATTTATAAAAACCTTAAAATGTGACACATATTTGATAATTATTTTGGTAAGTTTTTTTAAACAGCATAACAAATGTCAAAATTATTTTGTACTTTCATATATAAGAGAAACTCATAATATTTGAATATCCTGAGTTTTATTCTTTTTTTGTAGTTATTCATTCGTTATTGGATATCTGCTCTATTATTTCTAGTATGGATCATGCGTTTCATGCCAATACTTGGAAATTTATAATTAAGTAAGTTTTCATTTTTGTAATGTTTTCCATATCCAAATTCTTAATAACTCATAAGTTTTCTTGTGTTTAAATTTTTTTTTTACAAGTATATGTAATGTTTACTGATACTTGGCTAATGATCCAAAAATCCTACATGTAACTCCCAAACCAAATTGGACTTCTTTATTCTGCTACCTTTAAAATGAAATAAACACTTTTACCGAGTTAGGTAGTGTCTCTGAAATAATGTCTGTGTGGTCCATACTAAATCATAAACACTCACTTGCTGCTACTGTTGCTTAACTGATAAAGTATCTTATTTCCAGTTAGATAAATCAGTAAATATAACTAGAGCTGATGCTAATCCCATCATTGTGTGCTTTTGAATAGTTCAAGTTTAATTCCACTTACAAGCTAATTTTATCTGGCATGTTATTTGAAAGGTTATTAGGGAGAGTGCCTGTAATCATCAGATTCCTAAGGGTGGGAAGAAATTGAAACATAAAAATTATTTACATCTCTTATACACATGGATTCAAGTCTTGGGTGCTTTTTATTTTTACCACCAGGTCAGTAAGTTGCCAGCGAGTAATAGTGTAGTGGTTAAATATCAGCTCAGCCATACTGCATATGATTGAATCCGTTCTGAGCTCAGTATGCTTCCTAAACCCTTGGGCTATTTGGTTAACTTCTATGAACCTAGGTATGCTCATCGAAAACTAAAGTAAATATGAGAATTTTCCCAGTAAGAATGAATGGAGTTTATGAAATCCTTAGAACTCTGCATACATAGCACATAGTGAGTGTTCATGGAGTTAGCCATATCACCATCACTGGACTTCTACCACTTTTGTCCCAGTTCATTTTCTACCCAGCATTCTGACTGGTATTTTAAAAATGTTAATCAGATTATGTCATTGTACTGCATAAAATCTATCCATTTGTATCCTAGGGCCCATAGTGTAAAACTAACAACCTGGTCCTCTCTGTTCCCTACCTTCTTCACCAGCCCACCTCTCCTGCTATTCCCCTTTCCCCCTATAGTTCCTCGAATATCCCAAACTCTTGGCCCAGAGCCTTTTCCATTTTCCCCTCTGCCTAGGATGTTCCTTTCATGTGCTTCACACCTTTCTAATTCCTGCTTCTCTTTCAGTCTCAGGTGAAGAGTTACATCTCTTGGTAGCAATCTTTTTGATAGCCTTATCCTAAGAATAAGTTAAATTAGATCTACTTAAGCACTCTGAACTTTTTCATCTTAGCATTTATCACATTAACTATTATTTAATGTTCTCTCTCGTGATTTTTTACAAGTTCCATACAGAAGGGGCAGAGATTGTATCTTTTCCTTCACCTCTCCATCCTAGGGCCTACCAGAGTGCCTTTCATAGTAAGAATTCAATTAATATTTTACAGGGGAAATGAAAAACTATCGACTTTAACTTTACTGCCTCAATAAAAAGGCACATCTAACATGATACATTGTGATTTTTTTTTAAAAAAAGATTATTTATGCATACAAGAACTGGGGTACAGACCAGAGGTGTGGGGGTGAGAGGATCCACCAAAGACAGAGTGGGGAACAGAACAGGCAAACTATCAGAAACACACTACTGAGGGGAGCAGCGGGCAATGCAGGAGAGGTCTGCCGTGCCATGTGGGTCACCTCCCCAGCCGGTGGCAGGGATTGAACTTGTGCTGCAGTAGCTATGGTTTGCTTCATAGTGTGTTGCTTAACCCAATATGCCACCAGGGAGGGCCCATTGTGATTTTTTTTTTTTTTACATATTACTGCTAGTCATATTTTTATGGTTTTAAGTTACTTGATGTATTGCCTGTGGTGATTATATTCTTTTTATTCTTTTAGACAGAGCCTTAAACACCAGTCGGTTATAAAGAATCAGCTGAAACACAAAGATATAATTACTAGCTTGTGTCAAGACATTCTTTTCTCCTTCCATTCTTGTTTGCAGTTAGCTGAGCAGATGACACTGTCAGATGTACAGGTAAAATATGGTTTAATGGCACTTTAAACAATTCTTATTTCCTTTGGCAGTTAGTAAATCTCACTTGAATCTATGAATCAGTTTACTTAGGAGGGTTTTAATGTATTTCATTTGTTTTGTTATTTGGTTTTCTTCCTCTGATCTGTGGGATATTTACATCTTATAATTACTTGCCACCAGAACATGGCATTAGAATCCTGTGTTATCTCATTCCCTGAGTCTATCTTGTCCCCTACTGTTTACATGCTAACTGGTTGGTACAGGTGTCTTCTTCAGAAGCCTTCCATTTTCTACTCTAGAACAGAAGTAATTTAGTCCTGTATTTAAGGTCATCTTGATGTAGACACAGTTGGTCTTTGCCTCACCAGTTCATTGCAACATGCAGTGATGCCGTGCGCAATTTGGCGTGCGTGTGTGTATGCGTACCAAAATTGACATATACTTACATTTGTGTTGTATATATATTTATTTACTTTTAAAAGTTGTATTGAATTGGCCTTCCATTTCTGAAATACGCTTCTGAAAATTTGTAATGTAGTTATTGGGAATTTTAGTTTATTTTCCTATAACAATGTTGTATCTAGTGCTTTTTGTTGTCAGCTTGACCCTTTAAATTTTATTGAACTCATTAGAGACCTAAATTACAGGCTTAGTAGTATCCAGGTCCTAACAGTTACATACAATAATTTTAGTTAGAAAATGAATTAAATTTCTCTCCATAGAATAAAGTAACATAATTCTTCCTTTTGTAGAACACAAGCTGATACAAGGAATTCTTGTATCTATACTCTTTTTCTACCAAGCAGCTGTGGGGCAGCTGGTAACAACTGCTGGGGCAGAGATCTGAAAGACAGTTACTAGATGATGTAAGTCATGTGCAAGTTGTTCTGCAGGTAATAAGTGAGGAGTGAGTCTAGGAAGGGACCAACCTTTTTTTCTTTGCCTGTTTTTCTCTTGTCTACCTTCCTCTCACCTCCCTTCTTTATCTTTTCTTTCTCATCTCTACTTCATATACACTTTCTGGTTCCCCTGTTTTGCTGAAAGGATGCATTTGGCTGGGTATCTTGCATCAACAGAAAGGTGTTCCTCTCTCTACTTTTACTGTATATATCAGTTTTCTTCAAACCCACGCTTCCCTAATTCCCTTCTTACCTACTTGACAGCACAGACCCTCAGGTTTTGCTTGAAGGGTAAGGTTAGAGAGAGGTTCCTGGATGGCAGTGAGATAGGAAAGTCCCAGCGGCAGTAAAGTCTATATGGAAGAGGAAAAAAAAGTTCCTAGGGTGCCTGACCAGGGTGGCTGCTTGTACATAAAATATGTAAACTCAGCTTCTACAAACTGCTGGTATATGAAGAGAATTTTTTTTCAGCGAATTTTTTTTCAACAGTGGGGTTTATTTAACAAATAGGGGTAATAGAGTTTCTAAGGCCACAGGTGGCTAGCTATCTTACCCCAGATAGTATCTACAATGTCCAGAAGTTCCAAATGAAAAGTGGTTCATCCAAGATGGCACTCTCTTGTCAGTGAGGTCTTGGATGCCGGCAGGCAGTGGGCCAGGGTCCAACTCAGCACAGCTGGAGGTTCTCAGAGGTGGGGCTGGACAGCCCAGATGCTGGACCAAACAGCAATGGAGGCAGTAGCACTGGGAGTCTACTGGATAACCAGGGTCGGTTAACAGCTTTCAGAGGTGACCCGGACAGAGTGCTGGTTGGTCTCTTGTCAACAGTGCTGGGTAGAACTGGCCAGTTGTCCCGTCATCACTGGTCACTACCAGTCACTAAAGGTGGTGTAAGATATCCGAGCATTAACAGTGCTTTGTGAGTTGTTGGTCCACACCAACAACAGCTTTTTGAGACACCAGGCCCAGAGCCTTTGGTGCTCCTTTTTAGGTAGGGCCAGAATGTAGTGGTCCCAGGCCTCTGCAAAGCTCTTCAGCTTCTTTCTTTGGAGGTCAGCTGCTGGGTGCTGCACCTTTTTTCTTTATTCTTCCTTTTTTAGAGACCAGGAGCAGAGTGAGTCCCAAGCTGGCTCCTGCATTGACTTACATCTTCTTTCTGGGTGCCACACCCATAAGTCTGATTGGATTGTCTTTAATCCTATGGCACTTTAGACCATTTAGTGCTAATGAGCTTAGTGCTCTTACCTGGTCCATTCATTCTTCCACCTGCACCTGATAGCCTTTCAGCTTGTGCTGTGGGGCCTTGCTTTCAATACCACTTCATAGCTCTTAAATTTGAAGGCAAACATGTATTAGTGGCAAATTTGGAAACCCCACTACATTACTGGTAGGGTTGTGAAATGGTGCTGCCATTTGGGAAAACAGTTGAGTAGTTTCTTAAAATGTTAAATGTAATTTTAGCATATGACCTAGTAATTCCTCTCCTTAGTTGAGATAGGAGAATTTAAATTTTGAGTTCTCCTAACTTCCCAAGCAAATTTTCATGTTTTTCTTTATCTGCCTTTATCTGAAAGTGTGGGACTGATAAGTGTGACTAGCACCACTCATCCTTTATTGCATGAATGCAGCTTTGTGATGACCTATGCAGTTTCTCTATAAACTGTGATCAGCAGCACCCTCTGCTGTTCACTGTTGATGATTATTGAGTAGTCAAATTATTTAATTCTGTTCAAGTTTCCAAGCAGCTTATTACCTGGTTTTCAAAAACTTATAAAGAAAACCACTAGATTTAACTAGTGATATGCTACTTATGGGAGTATATGGGTATATTGATTCGTGTATTAGTTGCTTGGGCTTGCCAAGTACAACAAATAAGGTGGCTTAAAATAACAGAAATTTACTCTTTTTCAGTTTTGGAGAACAGGAGCCTGCAATGTGTCTGCAGATGCTTATTCTCTAAAGGCTCTAGGGGAGAGTCAGCTTCTGTGCTGCCTGGCATTCGTTGGCTTGCAGCTGTGTGACTCCAATCTTTGCTTCTGTCATCATGTAGTGTCCTTCCCTGGGGTCTCTACATCATCTTCCTATAAGGACACCAGGCAGAAGGGCACATCCTAATCCAGTATGAATTTATTTTAACAAATTATATCTGTTATGACCTTATTTTCAAATAAAGTCATGTTTTGACAGTATTGGGGGCAAGAACTTCAGTATCTCTGATGTTCAACCTATAACAGCCTCTAAAATTGGTAAGATATTCCCTACTATGTTTTGAGGGAGCTTTCAAAACGATTATTGTGTTAGTTTTTTTTAACATACTGTTCTTTAGTGTCCAACGATTTAGCTTTTCTGTTAAGAAGATATATTAGTAAGGTTCTTTTGATATATATTTAATGTCCACTGTAATTCTTCTGTTTAATGCTCACAGCAATTTATATGAAGGAAATCTGCTTTTATATCTATTTCCTATTTATATTTTATCGCTTGCTATGTTTAGGGTTTTTGGCTCCTCCCATTGGTTCCCCCCCACCCCAGTATTTTTCTTGTTCTGTGTAAAGGAAGAATGGGTACTTAATTTTTTGAAACATTGACAAATGGTTTTCCTTGCTAATTTTCTTATCCTTTTGTTGGCATTGGAATGCTAACTTTGTTTTAAACAGTTAAGTAATTAAAAGGTAAGACAGTATTTGTGTTATGTTTGCTTTTTGAAAATGTTAAATGTTGTAGATTTATGAAGTAAAACTAGAGTCTTCAACCAGATCTTATCCAGTTTCCCCTTGAATGAAAAAAGAAAAATTAATAGTAGGCAAACATGATAGAATCATGTGTCGTGATTTATTCATTCATTTCAGTAAGTATTTCTGAGTGCTTATTCATGCCAGAGAAAGTACTGATTTCCCTCAATAACTTGGATGACACTTAGTAGTCAAATAAGCTTGGTAATTGTAGTGTCGTCTTCAGAAAACTGGGGATTGGCTTATGGCAGTAAAGGTATGAATCCAATCACAAAGTCAGGAGAGTCATTCTTATATGACATCTAAATAAATTAATAATAAAATTTCTAGTATTAAAAAGTCATCTTTAATAGCTGTACTTTTAAGCTTCGATATAGCTAAATAATTTTCAAAATTATCAAAGAAAGGTACATTTCATCTACCCTGTTTCTGCTGAGGAAAATCGAATACTTTAAAATGCTTTTGTTAAAGGTTAAAATTGTCAGTTCAAGCAGTGGATCATCCAATTCCATTTTGATTGGTTTAATTAAGGCTGTGCTATATTTTTTGAAACATATTGAACAGAGTCACTTAACATTAAAGTTAAGCTAAGATGTTTACTTTATTTATTTTTAAAGATTTATTTATTTATGCATACAAGCACTGGGGTACAGGCCAGAGGTGTGGGGGTGGTGGTGAGAGGATTCACCACAGAGAGCAGGGAGCAG
>JAGFMF010011697.1:4074625-4150034 GCA_019455555.1 Galemys pyrenaicus | reverse complement strand
TTAAAATAATAGACTATTACCCATATTGCTTTGCAGCTTGTCCCCCCCCCCCCCCCACCTTAGGGCTTTTTGTGTGCTTGAAGATTCTTTGCTGTTATGGTTTATGAACATACTTTGAGTTTATTTAATCATTCTTCAGTTTATCAATACTTGGCTCATTTCAATTTTCACTATATAAAAATGATATATTGCCTACCTGGGCTAGATTTCTATAGTATCTATTTTCAGAGGTGGAACTGCCAGTGTGTGTTTTAATAGTTTAACTTTTAATCGTAGTGCAAAAATGTATTATGCTTCCTCAAATGGGGAAAGAAAGTGGGTACTCCCCCATTTCCTCACCAACTGGGATGTTAGCAGTGTTTTTAATCATTGTTGACCTAATAACCCTTTTCTCTCCTGCCACCCTCCACCCCAAGATATGTAATTAAATTGGAGTTTTTCAATATATCATTTTTATTGTCTTTAAGATCTTTTTCTTTTTGAGAATTTGTTGACTAACCTCCATAACAGAACAATAAGATATTTGTCATTTTCAAATCAACCAAGAATGATCACCTTTTTTGCTGTGGTATTAAGATTTCTTTTCAGTAACTCAGTTAATATTTTTTAAATAGTTGTTATTCTATGTGTGTATTTCTCCTAACAATTCAGAGAAGAATTGTTTTCTTGAAAAATATTTGCACTGTGCTTACTAAAAGACCCTTATAAAAAATAATTGCCTCATGAAAATTTAACTTATATTTTTATTTATTGTGCTTCCCCCCTCCCCACACTAAACAGGATAATGCTGACTACAGATTATTTCAGAAAACACTCAAATTATGTCGTTTCTTTGTTAACTCCCTTTTGCATTATACCAAGGTAAGGCTACTTTTACATAATTCCTAAGGGTAATCTACAATACTTTTTTTTAAATCACCCCACCAAAAATCTTTTGAAGTTATTTTTCAAAAATCTATTTTGTAGCCTTTTCAGTGGTTTGATATTGTTGATTGAGTATCTGTTACGTCATTTAAGTTGCTGCCATCATTGTTAGTATTTTCACTCAATTCTCTGAAAGAATGGTTCTGTAAGCATAAATTTAAATAAAATTATATAAGCATGACTCAGTTTTCAGAGGATAATTAAAATTATTATAAAGCATTTATAAAACCATGTTTCTAAATTAAATTGTTAAAGTTCAAATGTACTTTTAACACTGTAATAAATCTTAAGAAAACATGTATAATTGGATTCTGAGGATGACATTGTATTTGAAGATATATATATAAATAAAATACAGTGTGAAGACAAATTGTTTGGACAATAGAGAAGAGAATGTGGACAGCAGCAGGTGAAAGAAACAACAGTTGGAATCCAAAAGTTTTTAGACTAGAAGAGTTCTTCTAGGTTCTTCTTAGACTAGACAGGTAATCAAAAAAGCATTCATTGTCAATTAATGGCCTCATTTCATATGTCACTGAGGAAAAAATGGAAGCAATTAAGAGGGCTTCCATATACTGCCTCCATCATATCAATTATTCCCCTGTTTGTGGTCCCATGAACTTCATTCTTCCCATGAATGAACTACCTGTGGACCTATCTACAGCTAGCCTTCTCATTGATGCATTGAATTTTATCCTCCAGAGCGGTTATCATAGGAAAAACAATGAATTTAGTAATGTGTATGGAGAATTCATTCTAAAGAATAATGAGGCAGACTAGGAATATTTATCCTATGTTTTGGGACTTGGGGTATCAAAGACAGGGGTGCCCTCGATTATGCCATTTTGAATCCTTTTCTCAGGAGAATTAAAAAAAGAAAACACGTGACAGTGAGGGGGTACCTCATACTTGTTGATATTAGAGATAAGATTCTTGATAAAGAGAAAATGTTCTGATAAATACTGAACTGGATGAGACCCTGAACTACATTCTAGGTCATGAGGAAGAGCAGTGATTGCTTCTTTAGTTGAGAAGAACAAAAGCTTCTCTTGTCTTCAGGGACCTCGCTTCCTTCCCCTTAAGCCCCCTCCCCCCACATCTCATTCTTTAAATACTGGTAATAAACCTCTGGTAGGAGACCTACTGGAAAAAACCTTTACTGATGTTTAGGGGAGACTAACCCCACCATATTTTGTGTAGATATGAGTAGTTTTTAAAAACACTATATTGTCTGTTGAATTTGTCTTTGAGCTTCCTTTTTTTGAGGAAATAAGGATCTCCAATGACTTTAATCAGCAATCCATAGCAGGCACACTGCTATGATATGCTGCACAGGATAAATTCATTGTTTTTCCTTTGACTCATGGGATGAAAGGATTCATGGAACTAGATACAGGGGAATAATCGATATGATGGAGGGAGAATATGGGAGCTTTCTTAATTGCTTCCATTTTTCTCAGGCACACTGCTATCCACACTACTTGGTCCTTCTGGGCACTGCAACTCACTTAGTTGGTCACTCTAATACTGGATTCCCTGAGCTTGCAGGGTGTGTATTTCAGTGATAGAGGCAGATAATGGGAGAATCCTGCCACCATTGGCATTGATGGGTAATTAGAACCATCTGATAGTTGCTTGGTGTGTAGGCAGCAAAATTACCTTTGAGAAAAGGCCATTTTTAACCTTTTTTACTCAGGGGAATTAAAAAAAAAGCCATTAGTCTTCTTTCTTTATCCTATAAAATACAATAAGAATTTTCTTTAAATTTCTAAGAGAGCCTAACCATATGGTTGGGGCATTCACAACTGTGCTTTTTTTTCCCCTGGTCTTTTAACTGTCTTAAGTTATTTGATAGTTTTAGTTTTCTGTTTTGTGAAGTGGGGGCTAATAATAAGGTTTTTGAGAGGGCTGAAATTAAGTAATGTAAAGTAACTTGCCACATGTTTACTGAGCTCTTAGTAGGTAATGACAGCTACTAATTGTGGTTTTGTTGATTATTTCATTAATAAAGAATTTTCGGTGCTTGGCCTCATCTTTTTTTTTTTTTTTAAAGATTTATTTATTTATGCATACAAGCACTGGGGCACAGGCCAGAGGTGTGGGGGGGGTGAGAGGATTCACCACAGAGAGCGGGGAGCAGAACAGGCAGATCAACGGAAGTACACTGCTGAGGGGAGCAGTGGGCACAGTAGGAGAGATCTGCCATACCATGTGGGTCCCCTGCCTGGCCGGCAGCAGGGATTAAACTCATGCTGCAGTGGCTGCATTTTGCATTTTGCTTCATAGTGTGTTGCTTAACCCACTGCGCCACCAGGGATGCCATTGGCCTCATCCTTTTTATCCTTATGCAAGAAAAGTTCTTTAAATTCTTTCAGAAAAAAAAAAAATTCAGCACTAATCTTTTTGGATTTCGTTTTATTTTGCATGCCTATGTGAGAGAATGAATTAGAATGGCATGTATAGAAAGAATAAATAGTTGTTTTATTTTAGGAGTTTCTTCCCTTTCTTGCTGATTCTTGCTGTATATTGCACCAGCTTTATCTTCAGATATACAGGTAAGAAGCATGCTTTGTGATTACTAAAATGTAACACTTAAATTTAACATGCAAAGGTTAGGTATATCATTTTAAAATATCAGTAATTTTTTTAAATGTTTCGGTAAATTTTTATTTGCTTGAAATATTTTGAGATGGAAGCTTTTAAAGAATAGTTTGCATATTTTACCTATCTTTATATTCTTATTTTTAGTACCTTATCATTATACTGGAATGATGAATTGGTTAAAACCAAACAAAAGTTTATATATACATGTATTTTTTTGCCTTAGTACATTGTTTTATTTTACTTTTATTTTTGTGAGATTTAAGTAGAGTAACAACTCCAGCTCCGAAAAAAATAGCTAATCACATAAAGGTTTTATAATTTAAATTGACAGTTATCTCAGACAGGCCCTCACTTTGGCATTAAAATGATCTGTCAATTTATGCATCTGGCAGTGCTAATCATTTTAGTCTCCTAGACAACACCTCCTCTCCATTCCTGATTATCAATAAATGGCTGCACTCTGTATGTCACTGGGAAAAATGTAAACAATTAAAAGAACTTTCATGTACTCCCTTCAACATAACTATTCCCTCATTTTTTTAAATGTCAACTTTGTTCTTCGGTTGATCTGGCCAAAAAACGTTTTCATATTTGACATTTTTTTCTTGCTCTCATGTGTGCATGTATATGTGTTTGTGTGTGTGTGTGTAAGTATATATGGAAAGCACCAGTCCTCACCACTTGAACTGCTTATAATTCAGTGCCATCCACTATTTTCTTTGGATTTTTGCAGAACATCTTACATTCTCTGTTTCCACCTTTGCCTTGTGCTATCTGTTCTTTATACAATAACCACAGGGCGTGATTGAACATAAGTTAGATCGTGAGACTTCTCTGCCTAAACCCTCAAATGACTCAAAAAATACATAGAATTTCAGATAACGCAGTAGAATTTTCTGTGTAATTTATCTTGTTTCGCTTTTCCCTACAGCTCTTACTAAAATATGCTGTATTATGTATTTGCTCACTAACTAGTTTAACTTCCCCTTTATTAGAATGTAAACTTTGTAGAAAGGCAGTGACTGTGTGTACTCTGTTTACTCCTGTATCACCCACTACTGGAATAGTGCCTGTCATGTATTCATGGGTAGTTGATAAATATTGTAAATTAAATTAATTTTAAATGCAAAATTTTACTGAAACACATACTTGCTTTGATGCTCAGTAGCTGTAGTTTAAATTTATGGAATTTTGTTACCTATATTTTTTTTATGTCTTTTGCCTAATACTTTAATCCCCACAACTCTGAATCAATGTTACATTGATTGAGTGAAGAAACCGAGGCTCAGAGATCAAATGTATTAACCAAATTCATGTAGTCAGACTGTTTTTCCCATCAAACTATGAAGTGTTTATCTTAAGTGAATTGTGAATTTTTCCATATGCTTCTTTCCCCTGCAAGACATACTTTTCTCATGTACTGTCAAATTTGCCACAATTAAAACAACATGGCTAAGACTATTGACTGTTTTATCTAATTTCACATAGGTTATAATTAAAGTTTAAGTCCCAATTACTGAGACAATTTCCATGAAAAAGTTTTTGCATCTTCAGTGTTAGTGTATAGTTTAGATCTTGTGAAGTTCTTGCTTCTGAGAAACCTGAATTCATAGTAAAGTCAGCATTCTGTTGATTTGTAAACAATTTTTAATGTAGGTAAGCCAGAATTTATCAGACCTCTTTTTAGATACAATGTTTTTACTAGTTATTTAACTCATATTTTACAGTATTTAAGGATACTACTGTTAAAATACACCAAAAAATACCAAAGATGCTAAATGCTTAGTTTTATAGAAACATAGCCGTGTTATTTTGTTTATAGATCTTCATACAATCATGGTATTAGTAGTTTAACTTTTGTTTTATAAAATGTGCACTATTTTTTATATATTTCACTGTTAGTACAGTATCAATTTACAGGTTATCTAGCAAAAAGTATAGAAGGTAATTATTAATGAATTTCATTCCTCCCTTTCAGCAAGCTTCCTCCCAGCCTCTACGCTGCCAGCATCTCTAAAGCACAGCAGAAAGAAATAGCAGGCAGTTTCCTAGTGACACTGGACCCACTTATTAGTCAGCTTCTCACATTCCAACCTTTCATGCAAGTAGTTTTGGACAGTAAATTAGGTAAGCTTCAAAGCAGATTTAATCTTAAATGATCTGTTACTTACTATGTGTCAGAGACAGGGTTATTTTTCTTGTGTGTTTAACCTTTTTGAAAATTTTACTTAAAGTTCGTTCTTTTTGTCCTTGGAACATATTTGTCACAAAAAGAATAGTTTCTTTACCTGTAGCAGATTTCTGCGGAAAATATGTGGAGTGCGTTTTGCCAATTTATCTTAACTAACTAATGTGTTTCTATCACTGTAAGAGCTGTCTTGTGAACTGCAGTTCCCGCAGTGTCTGCTGCTGGTTGTCATTATGGATAAGCTGCCCTCTCAACCTGAGGATGTGCAGACCCTGTGGTGTGCAGAAAGCCATGTCTCAGAAGCAACAACCAGGTAGCAAATAAGTTATTCATGTCCAGTCATACTATGAATGACTTAGAATGCTTTATTGTTATGTCAGTTATTGTTATGTCTGGTTAATAGTTAACTGTGTAGACCTCCTATACTTTGCTGCTTTATACCCAAATGGATAAATTTAAAACTTTTCTATAGAAATGTATGTGTAAAAAAGTATAGCAAGTGCTAAAAATATTTTAATTTTGTTGAGTGTTTTAGATGGTATTGCCTGATAGTATTGTAAACATTGAGTTTAATAGACTAGGTATATTGTGTTAGTAACATTTAAAAGTGAGATCTAGTAACTTAGAATAACTGGCATTCTATTTATCCTCCTTGCCACCATTGGCTAGAGTTTCATATTCCCTGGGTTATTGCTATGTTTTAATTTTTCACCATTTCTTTTAATACATTTGTATATAAATACCAGGTTAGTCTTCTAAAATCCACCTCTGAGCTTCCTGTTCTGCTCAGAAATTATAGTGTCATATTGGAACTTCTTGGCTTTATATTTAAAGTGCATTCTATTTGTTGCTCTCTTCTGCTTTTGTTCCTCATTCTTTTCTACATAGATATATCTTCTGGCAGAGTGGTTATTCGTGTGTGCTTTTCACTCATAATTTGTTGCTTGTATTTTGCTTATTTTTACTTATTTATTTTAAAGATTTATTTATGCATACAAGCATTGGGGTACAGGCCAGAGGTGTGGAGGGGGGGTGAGAGGATTCACCACAGAGAGCAGGAAGCAGAACAGGCAGATCAACCGAAGCACACTGCTGAGGGGAGCAGCGGGCGCAGCAGGAGAGGTCTGCCGCACCATGTGGGTCGCGCCTGGCCGGCAGCAGGGATTGAACTCATGCTGCAGTGGCTGCGGCCCGCTTCACAGTGTGTTGCCCAACCCACTGCGCCACCAGGGAGGCCCCTATTTTTACTTATTTAAAATCCTCTCAAATTTAAACCATTTGCTCTTAAAATGATCCCTCCCTATCGAACTACAATACTAATTTTTGTTCTATATATGATATTGAATGTGGCTATTTAAGATATTTTATGCTATTTTAATCTCAAGTTCCTCAAATTTGTCTTTGACTTTGTATATAATTTTTTAAACATCTCCAGAAAAATTCTTGTGTTTTAAGGAATTTCTCTAATAGGGGCTATATTTTATTTTTATGTGAACATGTTTGCATATTAGAAACTGTTGTTAGTAAATACTTGTTGTGACAGTTTGCTTTGCTAAAATAACTGTGTATCATATTGTTAGTATATCTGCCAGTTACTGTTAGTAACGTTGGGTTCAATGTTCTCAATTTCCTTGCAGGATATCTCTACTCAGAACCATTTTCTACAGTTTCGAGCAGTGTTCTGGTGAACTCTCTCTGCCTGTTCATTTACAGGGAATTGAGAGTAAAGGGCAAGCTGAGGTTGCTGTCACCTTGTATCAGCATGTCTGTGTTCATCTGTGTACATTTATTGCTTCCTTCCATCCCTCACTGTTTCCTGAACTGGTAAATTTGCTACTTGTTGGGCTAAGCTAAGGTTACACTTCGGCTTTCTTTTCATTGAAATTCGTGATTCAGATACAGCAGAAAGTGTGGGAATACTTAATGTATATTCTTTTTAAATGTAGTTCTTTCAGCTTGCACATTTATCATTTGTATCAGTGATGTCCTAAAAAATAGGGCATAGTAGCATTCAGATGTAGCATCTAGCTAAATTACTTGAGAAAACATTTTGAATGGAAATGTATGAAAAGAGTGTGAGAAAAGATATGTAGGTTTTTTACCTGATTCAGTTTACTAAGAAAAGAAGCTATTAGCTTTTAGTACCAAGTTTTCTGTAGATCTTAGGCATAATGAAGATGTATATGTGTGTCTGTGGAACCATATTAGAAAAGAGGTTGAGGAAATTGTAGGAAAAAGTTCTTAGAATTCATATAAAAGTCATCATTATTTACATTATACATATTAAATATTGTATTTGAATAGGTAAAGGCAAAAACAACATAGGTTTATATGTTATATATGTTTCAAAGATTTCAGGCTACTTAGAGGATTTTTTGTGGATCTAAGAGTTAGAGTTACCACATTTAGAACCACTTTGGAATCCACATAGCTCGTCACCATGCTTAACTGCTCAGTAAATGCTGCTCAGTAAATACTTAGTAGCTGCTCAGTAAATGCTGAGGAGGTGGCAGCATAACTTCTTTCATATACTGGAGAGTAGTTATTTGGATTCTGATGGTGTTATCTTGTTTTTAACTTTGAGATAATGTAATAGTATTGAGAAATGAAATAGTAGTAACAGATTTTCTGTTTTTCTTCAGGAAGCTGCCCTGTTGAATGCAGTGCTGGATACTAACATGATCACCTCTTTGTTAGCTATGGATGCATGGTGCTTCCTTGCTCGGTACAACATACTTTTTGGTTTTCAATTTGATATGTAGTAGTGACTGAGGGTAGTGATTTCATTAACTTTTGTACCACTGGTGCCTATGATTTTTATTTCAGTTCATTAAAATACTTCTTGCCCCTGCAAAGACTCTTAGCTCTTTTACTTTATTTTATTTTTTTTAAAGATTTATTTATTTATGCATACAAGCACTGGGGTACAGGCCAGAGGTGTGGGGGGTGAGAGAATCCACCAGACAGAGTGGGGAACAGCACAGGTAGATCAACTGAAATACACTGCTGAGGGGAGTAGCGGGCGAGGCAGGAGAGGTCTTCCTGCGCCATGTGGGTCACCTCCCCAGCCGGCAGCAGGGATCGAACTCGTGCTGCAGTGGCTGTGGTTTGCCTCATAGTGCGGTGCTTAACCCACTGCTCCACCGGGAAGGGCCCTCTTAGCTTTTTTAAATAATTGCTTCATTTCACCCCAGAGATTGCTGCACACTTTTACTCTTCTCTTCATTTTATAGTTAGATATCTGTTCACCTCTTTGCTTATTGCTTAATAATAACCCCTTTAGTGCTTCTTAATGTTGACATGTTCTTTTAATTTTTGCTTTTCAGTGATGTTTCATACCTTATCTTTGTAAGTAATAATCTTGCAGGATAGAATATTTTAGACTGGACATTTTTTCCTCTGAGTGCTTTAAATTTCTCTTGCCATTTCTTTCTTGCCTATAAGGTTGCCACTGAAAAGTTCACAGATGGTCTAATAGGTAGTCCCTTATAAGCCTATAAGGGTTTTCTTTCTCTCGATGTTTGTCATTCATTGTCGTTGGTTTTCAACACTTTTAATATAATGTGTCTTGGAGTATGTCTGTTGGTGTTTCGTTTGGAATTCAAGCTAGTAATCACCCTTCTCCCTTACTACCTTAGTTCTCCAGGGGTGTGTGCCTTGTGTCCTGCACACCAACTCTGTGCACCCCTTTCCCCATTGTGGTAACCAGTTTTGTTTTTTTTTTTTTTTGAAAGTTCTGCTAGCATTATATTTTCCAGGGTTTCTAATTTGCTCTTCTTATAATTTGCTGTTCTCTTCATTTTATAGGTTCATATCTACAGAGCTTTATTCAACATACATTTATTTTTTTTTCCAATTTTTTAAAAATTAATTATATTTGACATCATTTGTATTCCCCAGGGAGTACCCACCACCATTCCACCCGTGCACCATCACCTCAGTCCCTTGTGCACTTTCTGCCCTCATCCCCGTTTTTGTTCTCCTCTCCTACCCCTCCCCCCTTTGTCTCTTTGGTTTATCTTGGCTTTTTGGTCTTGTTGAATTTTTGTTTGCTTTTGGTTATAATTGCCCAATTCCTTGAACTTATTCTTTGTTGTTGCTGCTGTTCTTTCATATTCCTCCTAATAGTGAAGCCATCCGATATTTTTCTCTTGCCTTCTGACTTGTTTCACTGAGTATAATTCCTTCTAGTTCCATCCATGTTTCTGTAAATGTCCCTAGTTTCTCGTTTTTGATTGCTGAATAATATTCCATTGTGTATATGTACCACATCTTCTTGATCCGGTCATCTACTTTTGGGCATTTGGGTTTCCAGGTCTTACCAATTACAAATAGTGCTGCAATAAACATAGGAGTACAGGTGCTCTTTTGGATCAGTGTTTTTGTGTCCTTTGGGTAGATTCCTAGGAGTGGGGGTAACCAGTTTTTAATATCAATTGTATGGGCATGCAACTTTTGAGTCAACAACAGCAGAGGCGTTTTGTACAGCAGATGCCCTTCCCTTTCTTGACGTGTATTCCCTGCTGTTGCTCTAAACATGGTTTATAGTCTTTCATGTGCCTTTCTACTGAACTGTTGATTCTCTTGTATGCTATAGTCACCCTTTTATCTTTCAGGGGTTTGATTTTGTTTTGTGATTGGGTTGTGACTATGTGGAGGAGGCAAGCTAGAGTCTTCTTTCTGCCACTGTCCTGCTGGACTAAGTAAATGATTTTATGCTTAATAGTCTATAGAAAACTTCTGTCTCAATAGTCTCTTTACAACCCCTAAAATGGTTTTATTTCATGTCACATTGCTTAATGAGGAACCAAGTTCTTTTGTTCAAGCCAAAGAAGCAATAGTTGCTGGGATAGTTTTATGTAGTATGATATTCCTTGACCATGGAAATACCTGCAGCTTACATGCCTTCATGAAAATATTTAATGCTTTATGGAGGTGTATCTTAATTTCTGAATAGTTGGATAAATAACTGTGAAGATTGCTTTCTCTTTATATTGCAGATATGGGAGTGCTGACCTCTGTGCACACCATATCAACATCGTGGCTCATCTGGTGAGTGGAATTACACAGCCTGGAATATCCACTTTTTGTGTGTTCTCTGGGGATGTGATAATTATGAAGAATGACTATCAAAGGCGAAATAGCATGATAGCTAAATTGTTTTGATCTAAATTTCTTTTGTCTGCATGAATGCTGATATTATTGTGTAAGATTACTAGAAACAAGATAAAACTGGGGAATAGTTTCATATTTCCAAAATGTTTTAGAGCTCCAGTAGTATGTTCTTGTTAGAAAGATGAACAAGAACAAGCTTGAAATGGAATGCACAGTAGAAATAACTGTTAGTTAAAACATTGATGACCATGACTTCATATTATATTCTCTCATCTTAATATGACTTAGATGACTTGACTCTTGATTTTGTTTAATATTTCAGTGAGGATGACTTGAGGGAGACTAAATTTGCCAGTAATGAATGCCTTTTGGGATAAATGTACTTTATGAAAGGGTACAAAGTAAAAAATGATTTAATGATGGTTTTAATCTTTTTATTGATATTTTGCTTTTAAATTCTGAGATGGTTTTATATGTCCCATACCAGGTGGTCATATAGAGTATGGACTTACAAGGGCAGCTACTGTCTCTATGCTAACTTCTGGAGCACTAATCCATCTTATTTTGCACAAAACAGACAAAAAGTGGTTTTTATGTTATGTGTTTTATGTCTCCTTCATTCAAAAACTTACCTTTAAGTAAAGGTTCTGCTGGTACATTATAATAGGAATTGATTTCTAGAATGTTGACTTAATAAAATCTTTTAATTGAGAGTTTCATTTTATCTAGTTAAATCTACCTCTATCCTTTTGTACCTAAAGCTTTAAAAATTCCATGAGTTGTCTTTGTGTAGTTATAGTAAATATTAAATTATCAAACTAGTAACTAGAAATAAAAATTCTTAAGTATGTCAAAGTTGTTTTCTCATTATACAAGTTAGGTTCATGAAAGAAAAAAAGCTTAAAATTAATATCTATAATTTTATCTTCCAGAAAGAACTTTATATTGCATATAAAGGCTTATAAAAACTGATTTTAAATCAACCAGTCTTACCTTTCTCTCCTGTCTTCCCAGATAAAGTCTTGCCCTGGAGAATGTTATCAGCTCACCAACCTGTCAGTACTATTGAGGCGTCTCTTCTTCTTCATGACCCCGCCCCAACAGGCAAGGATATCATCTTTGTCACTGTTTTCCAGCAGCTGTTGAGAGTTGGATTCAGACTCTAATGTGGACTTTCTCTTCCTGCTCCTTTCCCTGCCATTTATTTTGTTGTTGACAAGATCTGAGCATAAATTTTTAAAATATATTTAATCTGCTTATTACCTTTAGCTGGGTTTAGATTTTGATACTGTTAAAGAAAAACCAGAACTATATATACAGTAGTTTAAACTGTAAAGACAAATTTTATTAAGGAACTACTGCAAAAAGGGAGAAGGGTTCTTAGTATAGACTGGGCTCAATTCTGAAATCCCAATAGACAGATAAGGATTGATAGCCAAAGAGCAAAGTGGAAATTATAAAATATTGCTCAGGGGAAAATCCAGGTAAGGGTATGATTCAGTCTGGCTAAATTGAATCATAGCATTTTTGCTAAGTATAGACAAGACTGGGGAAATTTCTCTGAACTGACTTTGGATTCTTGTTAAAACTGGACATTGAAGCCGAAAGGTGAGGGTAGTTAAGAAGAGGGCTCAGAAACACCTCTCTTAAGTTTGGCCAAGGAGAGAGTGCTGTGAATGTCTTCACTGCAAGTTATGGTCATTTCTCTCTTCTGTAAATAGTTTAATGTGCCTTCTTGCACTAACAGTTGGCTAGCATTCTTAATGTAAAGTAAAAATTAGTATTGCATTTTAAGCCCATTGGTGTATTTTTTTTCCCCTCAGTTTTAAGGAGGAAGCATCATTCTCTACATATCTTCCCTTATACTTCACTCTTTGTGAATTGTTGACAGTAATAGGGTTTAAATCTTTAAAATTGCACTGATACAAGGATTTTCAAATTCAGTATAAATAAAATGCATCTTTGTAACACATCTGGCAGCTATTATCCTTTAATGTGGTCCAAGGCACTATTTCTGTTTTGAATGGAAACCGGTTCACTCACTCGTTGGACTTTATTATAAAGAAATGTGATGTTGAACTATAGTTTATCAGTTGGCACAATTCTCTTGACTTTCTGATGTACTTTTAGTTCGTAAATAAAGTGGCTTCTTATAACAGTTTGCATAGTTCAACAAAGGACCTACTTTTTTGACTTTAGGAACTATCCCAGGAAATGGCCATGTGATTTTGCCCTTATTTTGAGAGCTGAATATTTTCTGCAAAATAAAATTCAAATATAAATACACTATAGAACAGTATAATTTCTCTGTCAAACTTAGTATGGTGTTATTTTATCTAGTTTTTGACGAAGGAAAAGTTTTCATTCAATTTCAGATAATGTAAATTGCATTTTTCTGTTCCTTAAAAAATTATTTCCTAACTGGAATATACTTTAGCTATAAGTACATAATGATTTTCCACCAGAAACCTTTTAACTGTTTTTTCTTTTAATGTTTTGTTTTATATTATTAATACCTAATTTTAACAGAGAAGTACCATTTTTTGTGTTAATCTGACACTTTTTTTAAAATATACTTTTTCATTTTTGTACAGTGTATATTTCTCATCTCCCTTAAAGTCCCATCACCAATTCACCCTGTGCACCATCACCATAGTCCCTTGTGCTCTTCCCACCCATTTTGTTCCTTCTCCCTCCTCCTCTCCTAGGGAATGTCTCAGATTTATAGTTGTCTGTTGAATTTGATTTTTAATTTATTGTAGTTAATTTTTTTCCTTAGTCTCTTATTTGTTTACATTCTTCCTATAAGTGAAACCATCCAATATTTTTCTTTTTCTTTCTGGCTTATTTCACTAAGCATAATCCCTTTTAGCTCCATCCATGTTGCTGCAAATTGCATGAGTTTATCTTTTTTTTTGATTGCTGTGTAATAATTCCATTGTGTATGTACCACATCTTCTTGATCCTGTCATCTATTTTGGGGCATTTGGGTTGTTGTCATAGCTTGCCTATTGTGAAAAGTGCCATGATAAACATAGGTGTGCAGGTGTCCTTTAGAATCAGTGTTTTTGTGTCCTTTGGGACACACTTCCTAGGAGTGGGATTGCTGGGTCATATGGGCGTTCCATTTTTAGTACTCTGAGGAACCTCCACATTGCTTTCTATTGTGGTTGGACCAATTTGCATTCCCACCAGCAGTGTAGTAGAGTTCCTTTTTCTCCACATCCTCACAAACATTTGTTGCTAGTGTTTTTGATATGTGCTATTCTCACTGGTGTGAGGTGGTATGCTTTTGATTTGCATTTCTCTGATTACAAGAGATGTTGAGCATTTTTTCATATGCCTTTTGACCATTTGCATTTCCTCTTTGGAGAAATGTATTTTTAGCTCTTCTGCCCATTTTTTGACTGGATTGTTTCCTTTGTTTTTGTTTAGTTTGGCCAGCTCTTTGTAGATCTTTGTGATAAGTCTCTTGTCAGTAGTGTTGTGTGCAAAATTTTTCCCAGTCGGTGGGGTGTTTCTATTTTGGTTAATGTGTCTTTTGCTGTACAAACACTTTTTTAGTTTGATGTAGTCCCAGCTGTTTACCTTTTCCTTCATTATCTTTGCTTTAGGTGCTGTGTCTTTAAAGATGTTACTGAGGTGTATGTCATGTAGAGTTTTGCCTACTTTTTCTTCTAAATATTTCGTGGTTTCAGGTCTTATGTCTAATTCTGTAATCTATTTTGAGTTGGTTTTTGTGCATGGGAAAAGGCAGTAGTCTAGTTTCATTCCTTTGCATGTAGCTGTCCAGTTTGCCCAGCACCATTTATTGAACAAGAAATGGTTTTTGTTTTCATTCCATTGCATAGTCTTTGCTCCTTTGTAACCTGACATACTTTGAACCATTCTTCAGTGGTAGAATGGATTTGCTAATTTGCCAACCACACTGTTCTTGGACTTGTGACTTACACTTCTGAAACTAATTTCAGATGTAGCCTACTTGAAAACTGAACCTATGACTTTTGCTTTTTTTCAGTCCTATTGATAGCTCAGATAATAGCCACAAAAGTTGACTGACTCAATCTTTTTGGCTTGTTTTGGAACATTACTTTTGACTTAACTGTACAAGGTGGTATGCACACAAACGCTTGGGACAATAATAGACTTCTTGTGCGGAAGCATGATAAAATATCTGACAGGACTAACATTCATAGTGCATTTATGTTTGCTCTTGTTTATTTTTTTTTAATATTTGCTCTGTTTAAATTGTCTTTCATTTTGGAAACATAAGGATCACAAAAAATTCATGCTCACTTGTGTTACTTTTTAAACATATGGAAGCTATGATTTTTGTGCATTTATCAGACTTAGTTACTCTTGCTTTTTTAATAATTTATTTCAGGTGGAGTTTATCCAGAAATTTTCCCCAAATGAAGCAGAAAATTTGCTTCTGTGGCAATATATTTCCTTCCAGGCATTACCTGCTGAGCTCAGGAAACAGGCTGCATGTGAGGTCTCCAGAGCAGGCACTGCACAGTGCAGAGGGTGGCTGAGCGGCCGCCACACTGTGGGAGAACTCGAGTCTTTGGTAAAGCAGTGATTTTGATTATTACATTCAGTGACTGTTTATTGAGCATTATCTTAGCTACTGGGGGTGGCTTGGCAAGAAAGATGGACAGAGTTTTTGCCTACAGATTAGAGCCTAGCAGTATTTCAGATTTCTATATTGTAAAGGTATCAATGAAAAACTACTGTTATCTTGATAATGTAAATTGTGTAGGGGATGGTTTTGTAGCTCAAGATACATGAGAACAATGTGAAACACATTATGAAATACTTTATTTTCAGTATTTTTGATGACACACCTCTGGATTAATAGCAGACATTCTAGTTGACAAAATGTCCCCATTTTGTGCAAACCTACCCTGAGCCTTTACTTCCTTATTTAGGATGTTTCCTCTTAGAATAATGGGATAAAAGTAAACTCATTTGTAAGAAAAAATAAGATTTTAAAAAATTGAATACAGTATGTCGGTAGTTGGATTTTCAGTTTTATCATACTCAGTTGCTTATTGATTCATTCAACAGACTTGTTCAACAGACATATTTTGAATGTTCTTATGTGTCAAATTCTGTTCTAGGATTTGGGATTTGTAAATCAGGGACCAAAAACAAGCAAAAATCCCTAATTGCATGGACTTAGCTTAGCTGTGGACAGTAAAATAAGTATTATATCATTTTTTGATGAGAGGAGAAAAATCAAGTATGGGGGCAGGACTTTTAAGGGATTGAATAATTTTGAGTTTAGGGTTTTTTCAGGGCATGTATTTCCATACTCAGTGTTAAATATTCTGGTATTTTGGCATGTTTGACTAATTACTAGAATAATTTAAAATACATATCAAAAGGAAATGTAGTTTTCATGTGCATTTACTTTGGGAAAATTTAAATATCTAGTCGGGTAGGTTAAATTGTTCAGGCATTGCATTTTATTGTGTACTCACTTTTACGGGTAAAATAAAGCCTCTATTTTCTAAAAATAAATACATTTTTTATCTATGACCAAAACTTCAGCTTGGCAGGTCATTTAAGATACCTTTTTGGGAAAGGAAATAAGTAAATCTTAAGTTAAAAGATGTGTAGTAATTACATAAAGTTGAGTGTAGCTGTTGAAGTTAATGGGGTAAAGTCATAACTGTTACTGATTGTTACCTTCTTACATGGCCTTCACATTACACCCCCACACCTTAGCTAAACCCATTCTTGGCCAGAGAGCAGAATAAATCCAGAGATTAGTTTCAAATTCTAGGTAGTATAATTCTCAAGCACTGTATGCTTATTGAACATATTGTTTCTGAGAAATTTTAAAGATATAAAACAACATTAGAAGTGTAATAATTTAACAAGATTGCTAGGTACATAATGTGAATATACAGAATTTTTAGTTGATGAATATTATTAAGTCAGTTTGGCCATACTGACCACTTACAAATTAAAATGCAATGCTGTTTAAATTTCAGTCATATTTTCTACCTAAAACTGAGAAAGGTTTGTTTAGAAAAATGAAGCAAATATTTCTGGGTATAAGAGGGAAAAAAATGAAATATGCTTTACTAAATGAATAGCTGAAAAGATTACCATGGGTCTTAGGAATAGAATTCTTACCTGGGTTTTTATGAAGAGTTATTAGTAACTCAACACCAGGTAGTGGGGCTCTGGCTCAGACTGGTGAACTCAGGTCCTTTCCCTTGTCTCTGCCTTTTAGAACACAGTACTCTCTGCTCTGCTGGCTGTGTGTAATTCTGCTAGTGAAGCTCTGGATATTGAACAAAAGACTGCAGTTATGGAGGTTGGGAGTCAGCTTTGGGCCTTTTTAAACATTAAACTGGTAAGGAAAGAACTGATCATCTCAACAAAAAAAAAAATACTGAGAAAGGAGAACAGTATTGAAATTTCTTTGTAGAGTAAAATATCCTTAGGTGCTTGTGACTTATTTAGAACTTGTGATTAGAACTTCAGATACCTGTTTATACTGTCAGTTCTTTATAAGAATATGGTACAATTATATTAGTAAAACTAGAGTCTAGTAAAGTGACATTCTGTGTATATTCAGGACCAGTTAGATAAACCCTATTTAAAAAAAATCTCCTCCCCAATTATTCCTCTTTTCTTGGGTTAGTTCCTGCCCCTGTGATTAAGGTCTTTTAAGTGATGTTTTACAGGTGGGTGGGGAAGGTGGCTGATTTGTATTCCTCTTCCTTAGCAAAGTCAAAAAGACCAATGCTGGTTGAGCTAGACTTAGAATGATACATATCTCATAGAGTATGGTAGTTTTAAATGATGTTTTAAAAGCTAAATATTACATTTGTGTTCTTTGATTAAATAGAAGTGTGTGACCTAGTTATACCAGCCAGTAAAGCTAAAGGCACCATTCACACTTTTGGGAACTAACAGAAGTGGTTTTGCAGTTACCGTTTTATCACTAAAGTTTATGTATGGCAGATTTCTCTGTTGCAGTATTTTGACTTCAATAAGTACTTTCCCCTGATCTCACAAATCATATATTCACTGGGGATCTCTCCCAGGGAATGCAACTTAACCATATGATAGGAACAATTATAGAGAAGAGAAATGCAATTTCAAGAACACGGAGGAACATAAAAGCTTTTCAGTGGCAGACAAAAGTAATTAGATCTTCGTCTGAGTTAAATCTGCCCTTGAATTATGGCTCTGCTTTTTTCTGACCACATGATCTTGAGCAAATTATTTAGCCTTGCTGCCCCTTTTTTTTATTAGTAAAGTGAAGATGATGAGATCTACCTATAATAGTGTCATAATTGTTTAAGGTGAGATAAGTAGGAAGCTCAAGCCCCTTACCCTAATCATAAAATATATGTTCACTAGAAGGTTGCTAGTCTCCTGTAATTTTAAAATTTTCTGAAATTTTGTGTTTCTTATTTAAGGTAATGAGTCAACCTTGTGTTCAGCAGACACTCAGCCTTTTACTTCCACTGTTGGGATTTTTCATTCAAATGCTAGATCCTCAGCTGATAAATCAGGTAAGAATCATGAACAAGTTGATATTTTGTTGAGGGAGTTGTTAAACTTGTATGACTTAAAATAACTTTCTAGAAGCAGTCATTTTAAATGATTTATTGCCCAGTTTGTTTGTTAACTGAATATGAACATCACAGATTCATTTTTTATCCAAGGATATCTCCTCATGTCTCCTCCTTCCTTCTAGCAGAATGTGGTTAGTACAGCTTGCTGGAAATTCAGTCTTTTTCTCTGTTCTTCCCAACTTCCCTGGTACTGAGCTGTCAAATCTTGACAGCTCAAGAAAGATCCCTGAGGTTAGGGTCATGGTTCATTTGCTGAACTGATAGTCACAGAAGATTAAAAGATATTTGAGCAGCTCTGAGAGTGTTGACCAAATGGATTTACAGATAATCCTCATTGTTTTTGATTTTTTTTTTGGAATAAAATGGTTTTGAACCAGCTACTGAGTTTTCCTTCTGACCCCCAGCATACTTACGTAGGGCAGGCGGAACTGGGGTCTCTGTCCAGAGGATTTTTGTGGTGTTACCTCAGTTATGCTCTCCTTTTAGAAGTTGTAAGCTCATGAATAAAGAGGCCTTCATCTTGCCTGAAGTGATTTTGAAGCCTTGGAATGGGTTCTTGCCTGGCCAAAGCTCATCTCCAAAATCAAGTGTTGGCTTAAGTTTATGACTTAAACACAAAAACTATTAGGATGTAAAACTAACCCTTTCTATTTTAGAAGATGTAAGAAGTGATAACCAGTACATGGTGGTGGTGAAGTGAAACTAGTAATACTTTGTTTTCAGTAGCCCTGGTTAGTGGTTACGTACATGAAGAAATTAGCATTAACAAATATTTACTAATTATATACATTTTAATTACATGTATAACATGGACTACTAAATTAGAGAATGAGAATACTGCAAAAAATTGAGAAATTATATGAATGCAACAATTTAAATTTGTTGATTGGAGATTCTAATATTCTTTCCAAAAAAGACTGAGTTTTGATATAACTGTGCCAACTTTTTTTTTTTAAAGTTCTAAAATTTTAACATAATAATTTAGGGATTGATTCCTTTATTAGTAATTGCTTTCTTTATAAAAGTCTTGGTCTCACTGTTCCTTTAAATTCAGGGGTTGCCAAAATCATATCTGACTAAACTCTGCTCTCCGGTTTTCTCAGCACAAGAACTAAGGATTATTTTTAGATTTTGTATGTTTATATGCTTGGAGAAACATGCCTGTGTCCCTACAAAGCCTCAAATATTTACCATCTAGTCCTTTACAGAAAGCTTGCCGTCTCCATTTTAAGTAATGACTTTGTCAGTTCTGAAAAACACACATTTTAAAGATTTTAAGGAAGAGCACTGGCATATAATTTTTCAGGAAAACAAGGTTTTGCCTTTAGTTTTCTGCTTACAATAGCAATTGGTAGGAAGAATGTTGTAAGATGAGCTCAAATCACTTGTGTTTTTTAAATTCTGTGATTTGGGCTTTATGGAGTGGCTGAGTTTAGACTCCTCTCCCCACATAACCATCAAAGTCTCAGTGATTAGGTCTCTTATTTGTTTTCATTTATAACTGTTTTGTGGTGTTTCTTCATGTAGGCAATAATTTTGCAGACTTCACTACTTAAGTTGGCGTCTCCTGACCATGTTCGTCTGGCAGTACTGGATTTTGTATCTTCTCTAGGAAAACTTACTATATCTCAAGCTACCCAGGTAATGTAACTCTGCATTTCATTGTCACTGTGTTAGTAAAAGCAAAATCTCTAAGAATAAGTGACTGAGGGATTTGCAAGCTTTTAATTTGAGGACTTCTGTATATTGTTGTCATTGAAAGTTAGTGAAGAGATAACAGGTTCTATATTAACAGAGTTGTCTTTTTTTAAAATCATGTTGACATAGAATTGAATTGTCTATAATCGGAGGTTTCCAGCCCAACTGGACTTTAACACACAAAGCACCTGAGAGAGAACAAACTTGTCTTTCAGGATACAATGTTTAATGAGGAAATCTGGTTATTAAAGTTATTTTCTTGGTTTCATAACTATTAAAGCAATCTGTAAAGACAGTATTTTTCAAAATGTTGGAAGGATATTTATGAAAGTGTACTGTTTAAGACCTGGCCATATACATACCTCACAGCAAAAGGAGTGCATTCTTAGAATTTTGCCTTCCTTATTACTTTGGTCCAAATCCAGCAATTCTAGAAAGTTGATTTTTTTCCTTACCTCCATGGGAGGGATTATGTAAGCTCATCAGTAAGCTATTTCTGTATTCAGAACAAAGCCATCGTGGACATGAACTCAGTATTCTAGCTCAGTAAATGTGGATTAAAATCGCTGAAGCCAAAAATTTAACTGGTTGGTTTCTGCAGAGCCCTTTCGTTTGGTCACAGGTGAATACTACTCTGTTTGTTTTAATCCTGTAAAGTTTTGTTTCATGAGATCATTGTAGACGTTGATGGTGTCTCCAGCACTCTGGACAAAAGTATTCCACGATACTTGCATTTGAGTAATCTTAGCATAAAATAAACATACTACAAAATGCTGCTTCATTTTTGTGCAACTGTGGGCCCTAATGTGCCCAAAAATTGCATTATGTATTCCCAGCAGTGAAGTTAAGCTAAGCCCTGAAGAAATTTTGGGGTCCAGCAGCATGTAATAGGTATTTTAAAGCTCCTAGATGAGATTGATACATTTATTTAAGAAAAAGTGAGTTCTTGCTATTTTAATCACTGCAGTTTCAGTAAAACTGAACTGATCAAGCATACACCCACCACCACCTACTGAGAGGAAGCAGACAAACACAATAGTGATACATCATGCATTAAGTGGAGGGGAGTGCTCTGGAGAAAAGTAAAGCAGTGATGGGATAGAGAGCCTGTGTATGTGGTAGTATGGTTTTAAATGAGCTATATAGTCAGTGGGCTGCTCAGTGAGGGGACATGTGAGTAAATTCTGAAGCTGAGCAAGCCAGCCATGCAGGAGTCAGACAGCAGCATGCCTGATGCGCCTATGGAGCCAGGGTGGTCAGTGTAGGGCTGGGGCTTTGCATGCCACTGTAAGGACTTTGATCTTTTACTCTGAGGGAAATGGGAGCTATTACAAGGGTAAGAGCAAAGGAGTGACGAGTGACCTGACCTAACGTTTTACCATGTACACGTTTTACTATGTGTACACTGGGATGGAATTAGAGAAACTTGCAACATGAAGTATATTGAATGTGCTTTACTGAGATTTTCCTTTACTTAATAGGTTTGGTTCTCTTTTTAGGACAGAATTCTGCCCAACTTGTCTTCTATTTTTGCCTTATTGCTAACTGAGAGCAACTGGCTGCTAGAACAACATGCCTTGGAGGCATTTACCCAGTTTGCTGAGGTAAAGACTAAGCTATCACATTGATCTCCAAAACATTTTAGTATTTCAGATATTCCAAACATATTTATTGAGCTGCTATTGTACACTAAAGTGAGGAGCCAGAGAAATGAAGTAACTTTCCTAAGCTCCTGTGGGGAGTAAACCACCATAAGCATCCAACCAGGTCTACTAACTTGTGTGCTTTCAGATGCTATTTCTGGGATGGATGGTAAGCCATTCAACTCACACTATCGCGGGGGTCATTTGGGCGTTGCACACAGACCTGTGAGTGTTGTCCTGTTGAGAAGGTGGCTCCTTGCCTCACTCCCTTGCTGTGCAGTCCTGCTGGTATAGCCAGCAGAAGTAATTAAGGCTTACAACATTCTGCTCGAAGTATCTTTGGAGATCTATTGGCACAGAGTATTTTAAAATACATTTTTGAGTAAGGTAGCTCTTGTAACTCATCATCTATCTTTGCAAATTGTTGAAATATTTAAATTGGTCTTGTTTATTAATCTTTTAAATTAATCTTTTAATTAATAGGGAACAAATCTTGAAGAGATAGTTCCTCAGTGTCTCAATTCTGAAGAAACTAAGAACAAAGTTGTATCCTTTCTGGAGAAGGTATTTTCATTTGTATAAAATCAATACAGTAGTGTCCCTTATTTTGTTCATCATGATACTTTTCCCCAGTTGTAACCAAGTATTACATTTTCCACAGTGCTCAGCAAAGTGGTGGAACACTATTAAGCAGTTAGGACTACACTTCAAGTCTTAAGCATAAAGCTGCTCAGCCTGTAGTTTGGGAAACTATAGCGCTGGTAATTCAGGCAGAGGGATGACTGAGTATAATTAGATACACATGCATTTACTACTGTAATGTGGGTATAACCCAGGTTTATATATACACAGTGATAAGCTAGACTTAAGTCTGTGCATGTATATGGCTTTTGCCAACTTCTCTGTAAAGGTTAGCAGGCTATCAGTTCTTCCTGAAAAGATAACGTTTCTGCAGGGAAAGAAATGCCCAAAGTACACTTAGAGATGAGTCCACCTTACTTCCAGGATCTCCACAGCTTACAGGCAGGCTAACCAGAATTGTTTGGCACTTGGACAGACCATTTGTGATCCGGTAGAGAAGGCTGGCATGTGGAAGCTACCTTGGTTTTTCATGCTTTTTGCAGACTGGATTTGTAGATGAAACTGCAGCTGCTAAAATGGAACGTGCGAAACAGGAGAAGGGTATTTTCTGGGTGCCCCTGGCTAAAGTTACTGAAGAAGCAGTAAAATGGTCATCTTTACAGGTATGGACTATATTTTAGTGTGGATCAGAAACTAATAATCACATTTCTTCTCTGTGAAAGGTGGTCAACCCATTAAGAAGACGGGACTACTACTGAACAATTATTTGTAGTAACCTTTGGGTTAGGAGAGTTATACATTTATACAAGTGATGCTGCAGATACAGTAGTTTGAGCCACAGAAGAAAACCAATTAACTTAGCTTCCAAGTGTTTTCTCTGATCCCCTACCCAATTATTAAGCCAGCAGGTTATGGTTTTCTTTAAAACCAGAAGTAACCCAACACCACTAAGGACATTCAAAATACTGTTTTGAGCCTCAGTCTCAAACAGTTTTTAGTGCACAGAAATAATTTGTGTGCCTGAAACATAGACACACCAATAGTATAAATAAGCCATTAGGGATTATGAACCTCTTTAAGGAACAGTGATTATAAAGGGCATCCCGGCCCCTCTGACTCCCAGTGCAATGATGATAGAAAACCTGACAATTTATTGAACTGGCTTCCAAATTGAACACCATAGCTCTCAAGTCATAAACTTATTAAACTGAAAGCATCTAGGAAATTCACATATAGGCTCATTTTTCTATAAGGAAAGGTTATATAGTTAAAAAATACTCACTGGGAATTACTGGATGAGGCATCAATTCTCTTAGCTTCCTTGGGCAATTATGGTAGCAAAAGTGAATTCACATATTTTTCTAGGGTGCCCTTGTGAAGCAATGGCTAGAAAGAAATTTGCACATTAAGCTTTCTTATAAAAAAGGTTCTCTCATTTTTAGAATGGGTATCACGGCATTATGTATCATGTTTTTCCCATTTACTAGCCTCAGGCAAAAAGAGCCCGTCATGAAGTCCCCTTGGAAGAAGAGTATAGTTCAACACTGCAAGCAGCAACAGGGGCCTTGGAGGCTATTGAGTTATTAGTCCGCAAATCTCCTGCTCCAAACTGGCTGCTGATGGAAATGGAGGCACTCCAAGAAAGGATTGAGAAGCTAAAGCATCTTGTGCTCCAGGGTGAAACATGAATGGACCCTGTCACTAGAAATGGGTATGATTTTTGTTGTCCTACAGTATTTTTTGTAATTAATGTAATTACGCCTGTGCATCTTCTAACACATAAAACAACTTATATAAAGTTGAATCTAATTAAAATAGCCTTTATTGGACATTCAGAGAACAGGATTGTGGAGGATATTTCTCATTAAGAACTTTGGTACAACATAATAACATGTGGAACAGTCAGTAACTGCCCAGGTCCCAACAGGGCCATTCACTCCAGATAGTACAACTTGTAAACAAATAAATAAGCTGCCCAAGGAAACCTTAGCAATTTTAAGTCATTTATATACTTTATAACTAAAAATTTTTCAGTACGTTTTATTTCATAATAGATCTTACTCTTCTGACTGTTAAAGAAATGGCACAAAATTAAGCTAATCAGCTTGAATTTTTATATTTATTTTCTCTACTTCTGGAATTGTCCTGGAAAAAAAGTGTAAATCCAACCTTTCTGCAGCCACTTGGTCTTCATAGACCCAGCCTCAGTCATAGGCGGGCCCCTCCATGTCCTGCCCAGGGCCTTGGCCTGCACCCGAGTGCTCACGCTGCAGTTGGCACAGACTGGAAAAGGAGCTCCTGGTCTGGGAAAAACAGGATGCCTTGGGGTTTTCTTGTCTGCAGAGCCTGCTTTTGAGGTATTAGTTTGATATTTTAAAGGAATCCTTTTTCCTAAGATTTAATTCATACCCATTGTCACCAGTTAGTGTCTTCCCAGTTGAGCTCCCCTTCTTCTCCCCAGCCTCCAGACTCCCCCTGCAACAAGATAAAGTGAGAGCTAAACAAGTCATCATAGCCACAAGTGAAAAGTTAGGAATCTTTTAAAAGGGAACAAATACTTGTCTTTTTGATGCCAAAGTACATTTCTTTGTGCTAAGTAAAGTAACTGGAAGCTGAAAAGTAAGATTACTGTAGTTCCAGTATTATAAAACTACAGTAAGGGAAAGTCACTTTACAAGAACTACATGTTCCAATAATCATTCTATTGGCACCATGTTCTTGGTTTAAATAAAAAAGTTCATGTAACAAAAGATCTTTTAAATAGCCCCAAGCACCGCTACATTTTTCTGGGGAAGGAAAGCTATTTTATAGGAACTGAACTTGTTTTATGCTTGACTGGATCATTTTGACCAATTGTGTACATTAGTCTTTCCCTGACTGGGAAAACAGAAGGCTGTTTGTTTTAACTGAGGGAACTCCATATGTTACTAGCACAATTTAATAATCCTCACCTCAGTCATTTCTGCTGCAGCAAATTTTGAGGAGAACTGCATCATTGGTGAGATGTCATCCTTGTTGGGAACCATCATTTCTGTCCTCAATTCAGGTAAAATAATAATAGCAGTTGAAGGCTTAATTTCTGGGATCATGTCAGCAAACCAGTCCAACTCAGGGTCTTGTACTGGTTTCTTTCTTACTTGAATGGTAAACTCCTCTCCTAAACCGAGTTCTGATGGTGCTTTAAGGTGCCTTTCTTGTGAGAACACTTTTGTAGGCTTGGTTTGGTTTGGGTCATCCCTGCTTTGTGCAAGGCTAGTCTTTTGGGGTGGGCTTGATTTCAAAGGCTGGGACTCTTGGGTGAATGGAATCAGAGCAGGAACAGCCTTGTGCTCCCCTGAGGTGACAGGTCTTGCAGCAGTGATTCTATCTCTTGGGTTTATTTCGTCTTCCAAGCTGTTGAACTCAAAGTCGTCCCAAGTCTCCTTCTCTGCACTCTGGTTAGGGAGTGGGGGCTTGGCAGTGTCTTGGGGTTCTGTAGGCCAAACCTGTAAGCTGACAGTTTTGTTTTCAGGCTCTTCAGGCTCGCTCCAATCAGGCCATTCCTCAGACCTTTTAGAGCTTAATGGGAAGGTTTTGCTGTCTCCTGAGGTATTTTTCACATCTGAAATTCCATTCATGGGAAATTTAATAGGATGAGAAAATTTATCTCCTGTGGGTATAACATATAAGAATTATTCTCATGAAATGTATTTAGGGGAAAGTTAACACTAAAATATACAGCTCTAACTTCTTAGGAACATCCAGTGTACTCTAAACTACAGAAAGATCTCAGTTAACAAAGGTATGATATAAATTTTCCAAATATTTAAAATTGTGATTGACAGAAGTATATCAAGCAGCGACTAACTGGAGCACAGGTCCTTTACTAAATATTCAAACACTGTTTATTGGCCAGCTACCTATACACAAATACAAGAATGTTCGCCTGAGCCAAAATATCCTTGTTTTAAACAGGTTTCCCTAAGTACAGTCAGGACACATTGCACAAGACTTCTCAGTCTCCTGACTCTGCTACTAACTAACATCTGCCAGAACTATCAGTTACTCTTTTTAACAAGAGGCTGATTAAAGCACTGAAAGTCCCAAAGCAAAGTATCTGATACAGAAAGGAATTCAGGTAATGTCTGCTTGCTCTTATCACCAGTTCTGAAGGGAACAATCTGCCCACAGAACTACTTGTAAGTCAGTCTATATTTCTGAAATGCCTTTAATTTTCAGAATTAAACATTACTCAGGAATACATTCACTCAAACAGTGGAAAAGCTAGATAATTAATAATTCTACCTGTGTGTATAAGAGTACTGTAGCAATCTCGCTCTATGTGCTTCTCGCTGTTGGTGGGCATGCTGCCAGAAGAGAAACACTGAGGGAATAAGCTAGAGGAGGGGCTCTCCGAGCAGGGCAGGGTCTGCTGGCTGCAGATGGCGCGCAAGAGACAGTCTGGAGATACAGTAAGGAAAGGGACGGTAAGTTGCTTCTTGCTCTGTCACATGGTAGGTGAGCAGTGGTTAAAGGAAAAGGCTTATTTATCACAGATAAAAGATTTTTTTAAGTTTCATGTAGAGAGTCTCTCCATGTGTTTGAAAAAACTGGTTGTGATATGTGGCCCCTCTGAGATGTTTAAGACAGGCTGGGTGGCCACAGGGTGGGTACAGGCAGTAGGGGAGGCGGCTAGATTTACATGAACCTAAGGACACTTGGTTATAAAAGTTAACAGCCCTTAAAACTTTTCAGTGGTAATTTAAATTATTTAAAAATAAGTATAATATTTAAATTATTTAAATTATTAAAATTAAATTAAATTATTTAAAATAAGTATATTTAAAATATTTAAAAATAAGTAAATTATTTTAAAAATAAGTCCTAGGCATACAAGTACACCAGTCTGAATGTACTTAGGGCCATAAACTGTATACTTCAAAAACTTTTAACTGTTTTTAACTTGGAACTGAGAAAGAAACAGTTCTAAGAAATACGATCTTCAGTTTACCAGTAAGTTCATAATCAAGAATGGGCACTCACCAACACAGTACTTCCTCTGCCTTAACTCAGGAGGTGCCCTAGGTGAAATGCTTGCCTTCTGAGGCACGATCTCTACACAACACCCCTGTCATCCTACTGCTTATTTACCTTTGCTGCTGTTCTCTTCACTGAAGTCTTCTACTTCCTCCCCAGTGTGCCCTTTTCTGAATTGTCTTTTTCAGCTCTTTCAGGCAGACTTACTTCCTTAGTCACACTTTTCATCAATCTCAATACTAGCCCTTGAGTCTGACCATGCAAACAAAGAAGGGCCACTCTTGATTAGGAAGTTGGATTGTGGATTTGGCCAGAGCTCATTAGCCATCTTCCGTCATGAGCCTGGCTTGGCAAGTAAATGGCGTTAGACCCTGATCTGTGCTCTTACAAAGCTGTTAGGGAAATCTATTTTAATAAAAATAGCACCATCTGATGCTTTTTTGTTTATGATCAGAGTAATCCAGCTGGACCAAATATAAAATATCTAGAAGTAGAGAATTCTATCCATAAAGCAGATGCTTAGACATACAAAGCTGTCCCCCAGACTCAAACTATCTACTCTCCCCCACCAAAAAAAAAAGTGAAATACAAATCTCATTTGTTGTATTACATGAAAAGAAAATTGGTTAAGATGAGGTGGCAATGTCTCCATTCCCCCACTTCATAAGCTTCTTAGAGATACATGGACACTGGTGCCATTAGGATTTCTCCAAACTCCAGGAAGCCAGTGCTGCTTTAATAATTACCTTGGCATTCAAATTAGAGAAGTGATTTTCTAGTAAACTGTTGTTATTCAGGATTATACAAAGCAGGAGTGATACTAATAAAAATTCTTATTCTTGACTATTACAGCCAACAAAATATTACCATAGCCAGAAATTACTGCTGCTTTCCAGGTAACATCTAGGGGGAGCACCAGAGATAAGTCTTTCCTGAAATACCTAACACAGTTTTTCATCTAATAGGCCAACAAAAATCAACTTAAATATCTATTGTTAAGAATCACAACATTTTGGAAACCTGACAATATACAATTTTCTTTCACCCAGTAAGTCTACTTCTGGAACTTTATCCTATAGCAATAAAATCTGAAATATATAAGGATATATGCAAGGCTACTGCAGCACTGTTAATGGTTAAAAATCCGGAGTCGATGTAATAATACCCATCAAAAGGGAGATCTTCAAGTGAATTATGTTCCAAGACATAAGGGGAGCTCGATTTCATGCACTGACCTGGGGATAGGGCCCTGACAAGCTCTACAGAAAAAAAGCAAGTTGCAACATTGTACATACACTGTGTGTGTATACACCCTCATGTCTTTCTGTGGGTTTAAAAAAGGGGATGCAAGAATTCCCCCTAAAGTATTAAAACTGGTAAGTCACACCCCCTGGAAGGAATGAGGCATTTTTCTGTATCATTTGACTAAATACAGCCTATCTGTATTACTTGTATAATATCAATTAAACAATACTTGGTAAGAGACCATTCTTACCTTCTGGGGAAAGGTGAATAGTTTTAGTGAAACTCGGAGCAGTGCGTTTGAAGATCTTGGTTCTTTCCCCTCCCACAACCACCTCTGGTCCAAGTAGAGAGACCAGCACCGCCAGGCTGTGAAGAGTAATCGCCACGATGGAATCACTGGTATCACGCAGGCCCAGTAACACCTAGGAGCAAATCAAGAAGTGAACATACTGCCTGTCTTTTCTCCCCTGTAAACAAGCAGCTGGCTGCCATTAGACACTGCTTGCTCATTGCCTTCAGTCGTCCTTATGACACTGATTTTGGACTCTCCCAGAGTTTTAATTCACACTAGTCTGGTCATTTTGCTACATCAGCCACAAGAAAAAAAAAAAAAATACAAACCTAAACCGCTCAGGTTGCAAACCATAACAAAACTTGCTCTGAAGGCTAATAAACAGGTTGAAAACCGTTGTATGTGAATATATATATTTAAGTTCATAGTACTTTACGGACACTAGTTTGTTTCCACATATGGAAAACAACCCACAAATAACTTGTTCTTTCCCCAAATACTTAACCTGAAAGTGTAATTCTATTTAAAACCAAATGCACTTGTTTGATCGCTCTGTGTGAATGGAATTAGAAATGCAATTTCAACTAAGTCCTTTGTATTCCAGCAGGCTTTTAGACCTAACTGCTGCTTCCACAGTTTCTAAGGCTTATCTGAATGGCCCCATCTGCCCACTCTCTCCCTTTGGCCCCTTCCTTTGCCCTACCCATTGTCCCTGACCTGAGGCAAGATGACTTTCTTCAGCTGCTCCTGCGAGAAGTGGCCTACGTAGGCCTCCAGGTGGGACAGCAGCACCATCCGCACATGTTCCTCGTGGACCTCGAACAGCTGCAGCAGCACGGGGATCACCCGTGACTGGAACAGGGCTGGTGAGAGCAGGCAAGGGGTTTCTCCCTGTGCATTGTCTACCCCCCAGATCAGAGGTGGTTACAGATGGAAAAACAAATGGGTGTTTCAGTGAAAGGAGCACTAGGAACACATAGAAGTACTCTTCTAAAGTCTTATGACCCAAACCAAAATTTGTTGACCCCAAATTATTGAAGATTTAGTTATACTTGGTACCCTCCACCTTGTAGAAGTGTTTCTGAGATGCTGTATCATATTTAATGTACTATAAAGAAAGCATATATTTTAATAGACTCCTAAGTGAATGATTTTTACACATTAATGTTTAATCAGTAAGGAGCTTCATATACTAGGTTAAACTGATATCTGCAAGTGTATTTGCAAAACTAGGTGATGTTAAACGTTACCACAAAACCTGGAGCTGGAGAAGCCTCTCTAACTAGCAGTTACGGAAGAGCTTATCAAACAGGGACCTGTGTCAGATCACTTGGGAACCTGAGACTACAGACAGACTTAGGCTCTAACTCTGTGATAAACCAATACTTCCAGGCACTTTTAAGTTCCTTAGGTGGCTCAGAGGTTAGGCTCCAACCTAAGATTTGAGTAACAGGAGAAAGGCAAATCTATGGCTCACAGAAATGACATCAAAGTAGATACAGAAGGACATTCTACATTGTAAACAGTATGCCTTGCTTTGTGGTTTGAGATCTTTTTAGAGAATAAATTCTTGAAAGCACGAGTCTACAAAATTAAAAATCCCACAGGATTATATTAGTACTTTATGCCCTAACCTGATGTGTTACCATCTGTAGTTCTATAAAGTTGCAAAGCAAGACTCATTTCACATTCAGGAAAAAAACTCAAAATGATCTGTACTTTTTGATCTTTCCAGCGAAAACAGAAAACAAACGGATCACCTTTGGGAAGTCAGGAGGCATAGGCCTCAATGATTCACTGCAGATGGACAAGTTTCCTGAAGATGTGCTCTTACCTCAATTCTGCACAAGCATTTCAGATTCTAGTCCTGTGGGTGTGTAAATAAGACTCGATTGCAGATCTGACTCCCCAGAAGATGCTCCATATTTATGCCATGGGCTTTGGTACCCAGATTGGAGTCGAAGTTATACAGTTATCACTGTTCTCCATTTTAGAACCACAGATTAACCTCACTGTAAACAGTAATCTCACTCTTCAAATATGGACTAATAATCCCCAAATTCCTTAAATACCAGCATTACTTAGAAAAATTCACCTTTTTTGGGGCCAAGCAGATGAGGAAGAAAGCTCTTAACAGCTACTGGCTCTGCAAACACCAACTGATTAAGCAGAAGGGGCACTAACCGAGATGCTATCAATTCCTCTGATAAGCAGCTGACTCTGTCCAGCAGAAACCTGAGGGCAAAAAAGGAGAGCCTGGGGCACCGTGATGACATTATCAACTCCTAGGGTTTAGACCCATATGACTTCTGCCACCTCCACAAAGAGATGCATTTTGAAATATAGCTAGGAATGGGACAAGGTTGATGCTCTGGTGTTAAAAACAAAAAGCAGAAGGTGGAGGCAAGGCCAGCTTAGCAGGCATACAACCTCCAAAGCTTCCAATACATCACCTCTTAGTAAACATGTCCTCTTTTTCCCGTAATAAGTCAGAGGCTTTCTAGTCTTAAAGGGTATTTTCCCAAATTGAAAACACAGAATATTATCTAAAGTTCCATAGTAAATACAGGCTTCTGTTATTAAATGTGTAGAAATAATACATGTAAAAGCACTTGGTTTAAAAATAGAGATTAGATATTAGTAACAATATCCCACTCACTGTGCATTCACCCCCAGCTTCCTATTTTATAGGAAACAGGCCAGGACACACTGTCTCCTCCAAGCCCCTTAAGGCCACTAGCAAGAAAGTGATCTACATTATTCTCACTCCCACCTCTCCCTTCCCAGCACCAAGAATTTGAGGTGCTCTTATTTAACCTTCACCCCTCATGTGTTCTCAGGCATCCCAGTGAGGTCTATCGCTGTTTTCAATCTCTATTTTTGCCTTAGCAGAACTGCCTATCCCAGGGTTTAGTAGAGAACATGGCATTTCAGAAATGCTCAATAAACTTTATTAGAGAAACCAAATGCTTGACTTGAATACCTGAAATGGTTACATGGATTTAATCTAATTAACTAAATTTTAAAGTGCAATTCTAACTTCCTGAACTTACTTGAAGAATTCAGTTTTTTCCTCTTCACTCTTCAATGTTAAGCTTTTCAAGAAATTCACCACTTCTAGAAAATCATTCCTAAGTGCCAAAAAGGTAGAAAAAAAACACCACAGGACAACAGATTAGAAAAGGCATGTTAAACACAGATGCTCTGGTGTCCCCAGACATGCTATCCTCTTCAGCTAAGAAGGATTCCCCTATCAATTAGAAGACTCCATAAATACGTAGGCATATAAGAAAATAAGAACCCACAGAGAATTACTATTTTAAGATTATCAGATCTGTGAAGAGGATATATACTTAAACACATGCACATACTTGCTAATGCACTTTGTGGCCTTAATCATCATCCAAACTATTATAATAGGGTATGGTTAAATATAATAAACTTGAAGCCTCCCAGCAGACTGGTGCCCCAGACTGGGCTTCACAGGGCCTTATGCTGTATCAACAACCCCCACAATAAGCACCCCTTGACTGCCCAGCCACCAGCTCCTCAGGGGCAGACAAAAGCCCAAACTGGGCTTTGCAGAACATGGTTTTCCACCCTGGGTCCTGCCACACCGGGGAAGTGCATCCCACTTGCACTTAGGCATGAGTGCCTCCTTGTAGACAGGTGCCTCAGTCTGGGCCTCATACAACCTTGCTCTGCATCAGGGACCCTCAGCAACTCCCTAGTAAGCACCCCTGACTCAAGGCTTTAGCCTTTCAGCTCCTCAGGAGCAGGCAGAAGCCCCAGTTGGAACCTTGTAGGACCTAGCTTTATGCCTGTAGCCCCTAGCTGCATGGGCAAGTGTACCCTCTTTTGTACTCCGCTGCATAGGGCTTCCTATATCAGGGATCTTTAGCAACCCTCTGCCCTCCTAGCCACCAAAAACAGGCTTAAGCCTCCACTCTTGGGTCAAGTGAGGTCCCAGCAACTCAGCCTCTAGACCCAGCAGCCCCCAGCCACCAGAAGAAGGACCACCTGAGATGTTACAAGACCTCAGTAGCTGTGTCCACTATCAAGTAAGCACCCAGAATAGTGGGGGTAACAGGAAAAACCTCAATTACAGTAGAACAAAACATATACAACAAAAACCTCAATTACAGTAGAACAAACCCAAAACAACCAACAGAAAAAGGGAAAAAGCATGCCCTCAGGGGAATGAAACACCAGAGAGAAAAATTAATCTCCAGAACGCAACAACTCTTGACAGAAGAATTCTTCCTGTCAGATGAAGAATTCAAAGTTGCCGTAATTAAGAAAAGTCAGTGGACCCGAATAACAACACAAAAAAACAAATCGGAGATATGTAAGAGCAAAGAAGGAAAAGGAAATGCTATGAGAAGGCCTCTCTGATGGCATAGGGGTGAAGTCTCAGTGCTCTCACCACTGAGGTGGCCTGAGTATAATTCCCAGCAAGAGAGGTAACCCACACATGGCACAGCACGTCTCTTCTCTCGCCCACTGCTCTATTTCAGTAGATCTGCCTGATCTGCTTCCCACTCTGTTTCTGATGAATTCTTAGCCCCCCTCCTACCTCTCACTGCTAGTCTACACCACAGTTCTTCTATGCATAAGAATAAATCTTAAATCTTAAAAAAAAAATGCTATGAGAAACACTATCAACAAGTAGATCAATATTGAACCTTAAAAAAGAAAATAAATTAAGTGCAGAGTATACAAATATTGATGGGAAAAGTCATGGAAAGAGAATATGGAAGAATGAATCAATATTCTCGAAAATACAGATACAAAAAGAACCAAGAAAGAAAAGGAAAGAGATACAAAGAAAAAGAATGAAAACACTGAGAATTATCTGACACAATAAGGGAAGGAAATATAAGGGTCATAGGTATCCCAGATAGAAGAGAGAGAGACAATGGAGCTGAAATGCTATTCAAGAGCATAAGTGATCCAAATTTGAAGGAAATGAAATAGACATACAGGAAGCTAGAAAGATGCTAAACTATCTTAAAGGGGAAACTGGGGCCTTCCTGGTGGCACAAGGGGTTAAGCACCGCACTATGAAACATCCCCAGCGAGGGAGGTGACCCACATGGCACAGCAGACCTCTCCTGCCTCGCCCGCTGCTCCCCTTAGCAGTGTGTTTCAGTAGATCTGTCTGTTCTGTTCCCCATTCTCTCTGATGAATCCTTTCACCCCCCCTACACCTCTGGCCTGTACCCCAGTTCTTGTATGCATAAATAAATCTTAATAAATAAAAATAAAAGAGAAACTATAGCAAGACACATAGTAAGGCTTCCAAGAGTTCAAGACTAAAAAAGAAATAATAAAATAATGAAGCCAATAAGGGAACATAACTAAAGGAAAACTGATTAGGCTTCTCTGAAGAAACTAAGGCATGAAGAGAATGGCGTGACATATTCAAAAAAGTACAAGTTGTATGCTGGATTACAGAACAGAATCCAAACTCTGCTGCCTCCAGGAAGCACACACGTAAGTTTTAAAGATAAACACAGACTAAAGAACTGGAAAACAACTTGACAAGCAAATGGCCCCCAAAAGAAGGCAGGGCTAGCCATACTTAGATAAAATAATAAAAGAGAAACTACAGCTAAAAAAAGATGACAAGACGCAGATGGACACTATATAACAATCATAGGGACAATACACCAGGAAGATGTAACACTCATCAATACATACTAAAAATGAGGGAGCCCTAAAATACATTAGACAATTACAATCATCTCTAAAAACAGAGATAATACATATGTGGCAGAGTTGCAACATCCCACTCTCACCAACAGGTAGATCAATGAGATAGAAAATAATAAAGGACACAGTAGCCCTAAACAAAGACCTAGACCATATGTGCCTAAGAGACATCACCCCAAAAAAACTAATACGCATTTTTATCAAGTGCACATGGCTAATTCTTCAGGATCAAACATACTGGATCACAAGAAAAATATCAACATTTACAGGAAGATTGAAATACCAAGTATCTTCACTAACCATAAAGGTATCGAACTAGAAATCAGCTACAAAAAGAAAGCAAGGAGGTCCACCATTAGGTGGAGACTGAACAAAATGCTATTGAAAGACCATTGGGTTAATAAATCAAAGAAATTTAAAAAAAAATAAACTTGGGCCTCCCTGGTGGCACAGTGGGTTAAGCAACGCACTATGAAGCAGACCGCAGCCACTGCAGCACGAGTTTGATCCCTGCTGCCGACCAGGGAGGGGACCCACATGGTGCAGCAGACCTCTCCTGCTGTGCCCGCTGCTCCCCTCAGCAGTGTGCTTCGGTTGATCTGCCTGTTCTGCTCCCCTCTCTCTGTGGTGAATCCTCTCACCCCCCCACACCTCTGGCCTGTGTCCCAGTTCTTGTATGCATAAATAAATAAATCTTTAAAAAAAAATAACCTTGAGACAAATGATGAGAATACCATCTTTCAGAACGAATGGGACATATAAGAAACAACTTAAAGTTCCATCTCAAGAAGTTAGAAAAAGGAAAAAACAAAACAAAAAACAACCCAAAAGCCCAGTAGAAAGAAATAAAAATTTTTTTAAAGATTTATTTATTTATGCATACAAGCACTGGGGAACAGGCCAGAGGTGTGTGTGGCGGGATGGGGGGAGGTGAGAGGATTCACCACAGAGAGCGGGGAGCAGCACAGGCAGATCAACAGAAGTACACTGCTGAGGGGAGCAGCGGGCACAGCAGGAGAGGTCTGCCATGCCATGTGGGTCACCTCCCTGACCAGAGGCAGGGATTGAACTCATGCTGCAGTGGCTGCGGTTTGCTTCATAGTGTGTTGCTTAACCCACTGCGCCACCAGGGAGGCCCAGAGGAAATAAAAATTAAAGCAGAAAAAAATGAACAATAAATTAAAAAAGAATCCAAAAGCTCAATAAAACCAAAAGCTTTTCTTAGAAAAAATAAACAAAATAGACTAACCTCTAGCTTTGCTTACAAAGAAAGAGGGAGAAAAATGAATAGGAACATAAATGAAAGGGGAGAAATTATGAAACAGCAGAAATCCAAATGATAATTAAAGGTTACTGTAAACATTTATATGCAAATGAGTCCAACAATCTAGATGAGATGGACAAATTCCTAGAATTATATAATCACCCAAAACTGAATAAAGAAGAAACAGAAAACTTGAAAATCAATTACATGGAAAATGAAACAGTAATCAAAACCCTCCCCCCAAAACAAGATCCAAGACCAGATGGTTTTACAAATGAGTTCTACCAAACAGTCAAGGATGAACTAATGCCTACCCTGCAAACACTCAAAAAACTGAAAGAAGGAATATTACCAAGTACCAATCACACTAATACCAAAACCAAAGACAACACATAAAAGAAAACTACATACCAATCTCCCAAATGACCACAAATGCTAAAATCCTTAATAGAGTCTTAGCAAACTGAATCCAACAATGCATTAAAAGGATCACACACCATGACTAAGTGGGATTTATTACAGGGAGACAAGGATGGTTCAACATCCCAAAATCAATTAACATAATTCATCGCATCAACAAAAATAAAAACCATGTGGTCATATCAATAGATGCCAAGAAAGGATTTGATAAAGTTCAACATCCATTTATGATAAAGACTCTTCAAAAAGTTGAAATAAAAGGAACTTATCTTTATATAATAAAAGCCATATATGACAAACCCACAGCTAACATTCTCAATGGCAAAAAAGCCATTAATGGAAAGCCTTTCCATTAAGATCTGGAACAGGCCAAGGTTGCCCACTCTCACCACAGCTCATCAATAAAATACTAGAAGTCCTAGCTAGAGTAATTATACAAGAGAAAGACAAAACAAGAATCCAAATTGGGAAATAAGTAAAACCATCAATATTTGCATATGATAATATATAGAGAACCCTAAAAAAAAACACTGAAAACTAAAACTATATACCAGTTCTGTCAAGCAGGTTTTAATATCAATACACAAAAATCTAATAGCCTTTCTATATTGCAAACAATTGCTCTGAAGAAAATTTAAGAAAACCACCCCATTTACAATTATACCAAAAAAAAAATTCAATACCTGGTAATAAACCTAACAAAGAGGTGAAATACCTATATAAGGAAAACTATAAAACTCTGTTAAAAGAAATAGAAGACACAAAGAAATGGGAAGATATTCCCTGCTCACTGGAAGAATCGACTTTATCCAAATGGCCATCCTACCAAAAGAAATTTACAGATTCAATGCAATTCCAATAAAAATTTCAATGGCATTCTTCAAAAAAATGGAACAAATATTGCTGAAAGTTATATGGACAAGGCTACCCAGGGAAGAATGGAGGCAATACAATCGTAGACTTCAACTATACGACAAAGCCATAATAATTAAACAGCATGGTATTGGAGCAGAAACAGACACACAGACCAATGGAATTAAATTGAAAGGCCAAAAATAAATCCACATGTATTATGCTCAACTAATCTATGATCAAGGAGCAAAGAATATACATTGGAACAAGGAAAGCCTCTTTAACAAATGGTGCTAGGAAAACTGGATTGCCACATGCAAGAGAATGAAACTACATTACTATCTCGTACCATACACAAAAATCAACTCAAAATGGATAAAAGACTTGGATGTAAGACCTGAAACCATATAATATATGGAAGAAAACATAGGCAAAATACTCCATAATAAACTTTAAAAATATATCTTTGAGGACTCATCTCCAGAAATAAGAAAAACAAAGACTATAAGCTGGGACTACAACAAACTAAAAAGCTTTTGTAAAGCAAGAGAGATAACAACCAAAACAAAGACGCCCTACTAAATGGGGGAAAATATTTGCACACCATACATCTGATAAGGAACAGATAAAGGTCTACATAAAGCTTACACAACTCAACAAAAACAACAGCCCAATCAAAAAATGTGTAGAAGACCTAAAAAGAAGAAATGCAAATGGCCAGCAGGCATATGAAAAAATGTTCATCATTTATTATCAGGGATCTGCAAATCAAAATCACAAGATACCACTTCACACCTGCGAGAATGACCCAAATTTTAAACAAAAACAAACAGGAATAAGTGCTGGCGAGGATGTGGACAAAAAAAAAAACAACAAAAAACAGCAACCCCACAACACCGCTGGTGGGGATATAAACTGGTTCAGCCACTTTAGAAAGCAGTGTGGAGCTTCCTCAAAACACTAAAAATATATCTGCCATACAACTCAAGCTATTCCAGTCCTAGGAAACTAGTCAAAGAACATAAAAACAGTAATTTGAAAGGAAACATGCACTATGTTTACTGCAACACTATTTATAATAGCCAAAATATGGACACAACCTAAATGCCCTCCAAACAGATGAATGAATCAAGAAGAGGTGGTATATACACACAAAGGAATACTAGTCAGAGAAAAAAAAACAAACTCAAGTCATCTAGAGCAACATGGATGGAGGTGGAAGGGAATATGCTAAGCAAAGGCCGTCAGAAGGAAAAAGATAAATATCAAATGGTTTTACCTATATCAGAATATTGAGGGGCCAAACAAAGGGTCAAATGAAAGATAAAACTTGCAAGCTGCATACAGCAGGGGAAGGAGAGGGGTCAAAATAGGAGCGGGAAGAGCACAAGGGACAATGGAGGTGGGTCACCACCCGTGGTATGGTAATGGAAGAACTATGGGGACTACACCTGAGTGGAGAAATAAAATACTGTCCAAAAATTGACGATGTAAGAGAATAAATTTTAAATATAAGATACTGAAGAAATGATATTAGCATTATAAAATAGTTGTTGATTCTCAAGTTTCCTTTGGTGAAGTTAAAACATTAAAGAGGTTTGGCGGTAGAGGACTATCTTGTACAATTCCTTGTCACAAGAACTGTCTCCTGTGGTAAGTTCATTTCTTCAGCAAGGCAGGGAAGAAGGTGAAAGGAGGGACCAGTTTCTTGCAGGGCAGCCAAAGGCATGGGAATTTGTGGGGCCAGTTTTGCTGAAGGATGGCCACCATCCACCTCAGCCCAGAAGCCACAGTCAGCACAGCAGCCCCCTGTGGCTCCACATACTAGATCTATACCTGTTTCTCTCTGGCTCAGTAGCAGAGAAAAAGAGCAGATGTCTTAACTAAGACCTAATCAAATTGGCTTAGCTTCCTCAGCAAGAGATTCAGCCCTGGCACTTTTGCTGCCGAGGGTTGGGTTTTCTTCTCAGGGAGATTTTGGGAAGGGGAATTGGTGTGTTCTTTGGCTTTCCTCCTTTCTATTTAAAATGTAATTCTTAATAAAGAACTCTCAACACACAAAATGATGACAGGATCGACTTACTACACAGGATTAGTCTTTGTCCAAACTATATCATGGTAAATAAATTACTATTATGAGTCACCGAAAAAGACATGAAAATATTATGGTTAAAAGACTAAAAAAAGACTTGTTTGCTACAGTTACTTTGAAATATAAGTGACAAATAATAACTGCAGTAAAACTATCCCCTCTCCCTGTTGAATAATATACCCACCCTTACACCTCCCAACCAAGGGTGTCCACCATCCTTAGAGATAATTTCTCCTATAGGCATAGTATATGCTTTTCTATTATTTTGGCCTTTCCCAGGTTCTCCAATTTAAAGACACACAGGAATTTTAGTTTCAAAACTGATATAATATTAACCTTGCTTAATAAAGTCATGAGTGTAGAATGAACCCATGCAGAGGCTGAAAAACATGTTTGGACCCAGTGAAAGAATTAAGTTACACTGTGCCCTCCAACTCCACTTTTTTGCTTTTCCTTTCCTTTGAGTGAACAAAGCAAACAAGCTTCTGCTTAAAGAGAAAACAGGCTCATTTCCACCCCCAACAAGGAAAAATTTAACAATGATTTCAAATCAGTAAGACACAGGCAGCAGGAAGGAGAGGCTGTGTTTACTTTCTAAATTAACTTACAACTGTAACCAGTAGACACAGCCCAGCTTCTTCACAATCTGAAACTCAAAATTATAGCCTAAATCTGACTATCATTTGTAGACTCTCACCTTCATGACAGTGGAAGATTTCTGTTAACGTCCCGTCTATTTCTCCCTTTTTGTCTCGTCAACATAACTCAATCTTTTCTAAAAATTAGCAACAATGACAAAGGGAAGGCACCTTTTGGCCCCCACTATCCCACCACTGGCTCAGGACATCAGGTAAGGGAGGGAGGGAGCAGGCAGAGGCGACAGGAAGCAGCCAGCATTACACTAGGGCCCTCACCTGAAGAAGTCATGGGACAGTAAGGTGCAGAGCGCTGGCCGACATTTTGGAATGGGATTCAGCAAAGTTGAGTGCAAGGTCTGTTGAAAACTGGAAAGAACATCCGCTGAAACTGAAATCCAGAGCTACAGTTAGTTTCCAATGCCTTCTCCCTCTTTTCAGGACCTCTATAGCTGGAGACTGACGAGAGCAAAAACCAACCTGTAAAAGCCCAAACAAACAGAGCCCTGGCTGTTGCTAAACAGCTTCCTGCTTGCCTTAAGCCAAAATCCTCCGCAGGTGTAGAAAATTGTCCTGCCAACACCTCTAGCCCCGCCCCCTGCACCTCCCCTCTGTGCCCTGTCAGTGTTAACTTAGCTCAGGCCTAAAGGAGGTTAATAAGTGGCAGGTGTGAGGGCCTTTTCAACCAGTGCCACTAACCTACAGAACACATTTGAGTGACTACATTTTGATTCTCCCAAGGATGGTATGTAATAGCCATTCTAGACATGGTGGAAAGAAGTGAGATTATTTCCCACAAGGGATGTCTTAGGGCCGTTGGGTTTAATCCTTAAATATCTAGGCTGGGACAATTTAGAGCTGACAGCTGAAGGGTGTTTATAACTTCAGAATCTGCGTAAGTAGTTAGGCAGAGGAACTACATTAGAACTGCATAAGCATCAGCATTACAAGACACAGGCCAGGGAGGGACTGAATGTGACAGGCAGCCCAGCATCCTGTACTGGTGGACAGCTGGGTTCTGGAGCACTTGAAGGAGAGTAAGGCAGGCTGTCAAGCATGCCATTAGAGAAATCAGAAGAAAGAAGAAAGTAATGTGGTCAGAAGCCTAGGCTTAAGGAGCAATGCGAGAAAAATGTAATGAGTAAATTACATCAAGAAGAAAAATAAACCTGAAGGAATAAAGATCAAGCAATGTTAAGTTTGACTTAGAAATTAAAGTTTTGAATCTCTTCTTCAGATTCCCACATATAAATCAACAGCAGCATTCATTTTTACTTATTGGCTGGCTCAACAGTGAAGTATCTTTGGACCATAAATACCAATCCCAGTGAGTGAGACAATAACACGTGATGCTGACAGGCATGGTTCTGAGTGCTTCCCAATTAAAATTCTTTTAAGCGTGCAAACTAAAGAAACCCAAAGCTTCTCTCCTCACTGCTGTAAGATCTACCATCAACAAGTTTGTTGGTAACCAATAGTCTCTTTCCATGATTGAAGACTAAAGTCCTTTGTACACATAATGGGCCCTGGGTGGTTTTTTTCATTTATTCTGTGGATGTAGTAGTATAACTCTAACTCACCCTGTTCATTTAAGACTGTGAGCAAACTTTCCACCAATGTCCCAAATGAATAGGCATCCCGGGCATGTCCATGAGACTCTGGCAGAGTTGTGAATTCTGGAGACTAAAAGCAGTAAAGACCATTAAAATGAGAGGATCTTCCTTATAAAATTTTCCTAATCTTCTCTGAAGCATTTCTCCTATTTTTACATTTATTATACCCAAAACTAACCACAAAATATCACAGTAATTTATAGACTCTTAAACCTATTAGTGAGTGGAATTTATCAAAGATTTTAAAATATTAAACAAAATCAAAAAGAAAATGCTGGTGAGAATAAGGTATGTGTCTGTGACTTTCAAAAATATTTTTGATTGTAACCAAGAGTAAACACTTACTGTTGTTACTACTGTATCAGTACACGTACATACAAATACACACATAGTGGAAATCAAAATGTCATAAAGCAACACTTAGCCTTATTACCAATATTCCTGAGATGTCCAAGGATATTTTCTACTTTATTCCTTTACCCCCAAAATGCTAGCCAGGGCCCCTAAATTAATTTAAAACCCACAAATCAGGGCCTCCTTGGTGGTGCAAGGGGTTAAGCACCGCACTATGAAGCATCTGCAGTCACTGCAGCATGAGTTTGATCCCTGGTCAGGGAACTGACCCACATGGCACAGCAGACTCTCCTGCCTCACCTACTGTTCCCCTCAGCAGTATATTTCAGTCATTCTGCCTCTTCTGCTCCCCACTCTGTCTCTGGTGAATCCTCTCACACACACACACACACCCTCCCCTCTCCCCCCACACACACTTCTGGCCTGTTCCCCAGTTCTTGTATGCTTGGTGTCAAGAGACATGCTCCCTCCTGTGGTGATAACATTAATTTCAGAAGAAGGCCAGAGGCATTTAAGGCATCTATAATTTAGCAAACAGGTGGGTAGAAGAAGGTTGTTTTGTTTTTTAAATTTTATACTCAGTTATATAAAGAAGCCTTTGAAATATCTTCAGTAGATCATCTTACCATCTCTTCAGGTGGAATAGATGCTGGGTCTCTTACTGACTGAATACTCCTCAGAAACTAGACAGAGACATAAATGAAGGAAATAATTCATACATGTGTTTGGTGAAGCGATCTCTTACACCAGGTTACAAAAGTAATAAGCAAGGGAAACAGCAGCAATGAAACCTTCAAATCAGGACCACACATTCAGTATTTCTAATTAAAAACTGCAAATACAGTGCCTAGCACATCACAAGTCTTTGTAAAAAAAGTTATGTTAGTCCCTTTCTCTCCCCCTTCAGCTGGTCTAACAGATGCCCTCAGCCATTCAGAGGCATCTTTGCATCTTAGTGTCTCATGGAAATTAGGAACACTTCCTCATCCTGCATAGTGATGAAGGCTTTTTTAGCACAGAAAAAGCTATCACTCTTCTTACCAAATCAAATCAATTTTAGGGGAGGGGGGAGGAGGAGGGCTGAGGGCAGACGGGAGCATGGGGGACTGAGGTGATGGTGTACTGGTGATATGGTGATGGGGAATACATGGGGATTATAATTGATGTCAAATATATATAAATTTTTAAAAAATCAATTTTAAATCATATAAATTATAAAAGTTGAGAACCTTACAACTACAGAGACAAAATCACCATCACATTAGTATATTCATTCATGGATTCAGAGATTATTTTTGAGGAGCTTATTTATGTGTCTGAACACCATTTAAGGCTCTAATCATTACAAAATGAATGTGGGAAACCCTGCCTCAGCCAGGTGCTCACAACCTGGAAAGCAAACTGAGATTGTTACCCACATGTGCTGCATGTCCTCGAATCACAGGTGTGACTCATTTTATTGGGAGAGGGTGAAGGGGCATTCCCAAGGAGGAGACTGAGTTGGACTTCAACTTGACCTTACATTTTCCAGGAGTCCAGGAGAGACAGGCATCACAGTGACAGAATGGCACATGAAGGAAGAAGAACTGAGGGAAGCAGCACATGATGGGGCTGAGCTGCTTGGCACAAGATGGGGCCAGAGTACAACTCAAGAACCTGAGTGTAGACAAAGTGGAGGGAGATGGGGAGGAGGCTGGGAAGGGCCCTGTATGCTTGGAACTTTGGAACAGATCTCAAGAGAATGGGTCACCTGGCATTACATTAACCAGATGTAAAGGTGAATTCTGAGACAAAAGTGAGTAGCAGGAAAAGAAACAACCAGAGAAGTGTCTCATGGTAGAGGGAGCATTTGAACTAAACAAGAGACCAGGAAGGTGCACAGTGGACAGGCCCAAAGGAGAAAGCCACACCCAGAAAACAGGAGAAATGAGGCCGAGCTAGGACATGGGGGAGCTGCCACGGCTTTAAGAGGTTGTGGTAAGAACGTTTTCTTCTTTTTTCAAAAGTCTAGTGACAACATGTAAAATGATGAAGATAAAACAGAGACTAGAAAGGCTCATCAAACTAGGAGGGAAATGTGCAGGTCTTCGTCAGACAAATTATAACAAGTGCCACAGGCAGTAGCAACATAGCTCATGAGGAGGAAGTAGAATGCACAGGCCCCAATTCCAGGTATCAGGGGATAATGTATTACTTTGGGAGACTTGGAAAAGTGTTCAAAGGACATTTCTTGAGTTTCTACTATGTGCCAGGTACCATCTAGTGGCAATATCACTGGTAAAGATGTCAGACACCAAAAATAATTTTATTATTAATCAGTACGCTAAGTTAAATGCAGGGTACTACAGGACCAGAAAGGAAGAAAATTTGATTAAAATATTTGAACAAATCATTTTACCTCTTTCAGTCTCAGGTTCCTCATTTAGCAAATGAGGAAAAAGAAATAACCCATAGTGTCCCTTTGAGGAATAAGGTCCCAAATTCTCAACTCCATGAATCTGAGCACTGACATAAATAAATAAAGCCTCTAAATCCAAGATCTCCTCTAACATGGCAGAAAAGCCACAGACCCAAAGCGATCAGAGACTGAACGGGACCTTACCTCAGGGGTGGCCTGAAGAACACTGCAGACTGTGTCCATGCCTCCCAGTTTCCAGTGCCCATCTTCACTCACAAACACAGAGGACAAGCAGACATTGTTGTGCGTGAGGTGCCCCTGGAAAGGAAGAACAGGAAAAGGACTACCACACCAATTTTTGGAATAGAAGTTCTAAAAAAACTAAAGGCTAAAAATCACACACAAAAAATAAAGATAATCGCAAGCCCTCCGATTTCCTATAATAAATGGAGCCATGACTTTAAGGAATGCCAAACTGAATGAGGCTAGAGAAGTGGACAAAAGCAGGCTTCTCTTATCTCTTCGTGCCAGTCAGGCAGGTTAATGAAGACATTAAACCTCTGCACAGATCTGTGCATTCCCATTTCCACAGGAGTCCTTAAATATGAATTTACAAGTCTTTATAGCCTATACTATTTGGTTCTAATGCCTTTAAAGGTAAAAAATTCATCTTTGCCCCCACATACAGTATTAATTTTCCCCTTTAAATTCTTTCTCATATACATTCTGCCAAGAACCCCAATCTACTTCACCTGCAATTGTGCAGTAGGCATTTAAAAACTGCCCGAAGAGGAAAATGCAATGAAGACCACCAGAAATATCCCACAGACCACAAAACAGCCCATTTTAAAACTGTAAAAAAAAAAAGTAGTCAAACATAGTGCAGTCACATAAGAGGAAGAAAAAGAGAACAGGGTGGAAGAATGTAAGCTTTTTTCCAGACCAGAAAGTATTCCAGTAGACAAGAGCATTCTACCCACTAGATCAAATATGTATTTTTATATAAAATATTCCTATGTATAGATACACACACGTACATGTATTTTAAAGGGAGTTTTAGTATAGTATGATGTTTCCATTTGAGAAACGATAAAGGAAAATAAGCACACAGGTAATTGCTTTGCCTGCATATAGGAACCTTAGAGTAACCCGTGATGACGGCCACAACACTTCTACAGTGAATTGGATACTAGCTTTAAGGATAGGAGAGGGATTTGCTATTCCCTGTCTGTAGTCTCTTACTATTCAAACTTTTTACCAAATCCATGCACCTCCTCCAACGAGGAAAATATTCCTCCCTAGTAAAGCATGAATTACTGCTATGTGAATCTTAAGCATGTTTTTAAGACAAGAGACATCCAAAGTGATATGTGCATATTTTGGTGTTAAAAACTTTTTTTTTTAACAAACATTAAGATGAGTCAAAACAAGTGCCACTAACTTACAACTGGTGTTTTTTAAACTTGGGGGACTGCCAAAGGTCTTAATACTTCAGAAAATAAATTCTATTAAAAACAGAACTCTATGATATGGTCAATAAACAGACCAGAAGTAAACAGATGAGCCACATCATCCCTCTACTAGCAAATGACACTTTAAGGGCCATCTCTCACTGCTACCACCTACTGAAAAGGCAGGGACATGTGCAAACCCTGCCTCTCTAAGAAATGGTCATTGCCACAAAATTTAAAATAGGCAAAGTAGATGAAAACATATAGCTTAAGTCTGTAACAGCATTCATATCACACTTTTAATCTTGTCTCAATAGCAAATACCAGCCATAGTTATTTTTTGGTAAAGGCCTGTCCACACAGTGAAATGATAGTAAACTGAAATGAAGTTTTATAAAGAACCACTCAGGGATCAGGTGTCTTAGCATCTCTCGTGCCTTCAAATGAGCTATTTTCTCTCAGGAAACTTTCTAATGAGAATAATAACTTCCAACTTTTATACATACCGTAAGCATTGTCATGTACATGGAGCCCTGGCTTATACTGAAGTCTGGGAGGCAGACCATGTCAGGTTACTTACTCTGTCATGAAGGAAGATAAGAGCTAGCAGTATGTCGTAGATCCCAGCACAGACTTCTGCAGAAGACAATGTTTTCAAAGCCACTTCCAGGGGCTGCACTCGCTCAGTGACGAGATGAATGCCATCTGCTTCCACAGTGCAAGATAAAAATCTTAGCAAGCAAGGGTGACGAAGTGTCTTCAAGTGCTTTAAAAATACAAAGGGAAGAGTTGATGAAGTTCATGACTGAAAGCCAGTTTATAGTTTGATAGACATCTGGCAAAAGTCAGAAAATGTGTACCAGCACTCAAGGGCCTTTCCAGCTCCCTACCCTCCTGCTATTACACCCCCCAAATTTCAAATCAAGCAAAGGAGAATCTATGACTTGTTATGACATTAGTCACCTCACCAATATTCAAATAACTCTACAGAGACTTTATATTTCATTATGGCAATGTAAGGCCCCTAAAAGCCCAGACCTCCCAATGATTACTGCCATGAACTCTGACCAAAGAGCTGAAAACAACTACCTGATGAAACTGAAAAAGAAACAAAAGTACACAGATTCTGGAAGGGAATCAAAACTTGAAGAGATGACTTGGAGGTAAGTTTCCCATTTTCTGTTCATTTGTTTTTTGATTTTCCCACAGCAGTGCCCTGGCCCTACAGCATATCAAGGGAAGCTCAAGTTCTGACAGAAACCTTGCCATCATTCTGGCTAGAATCAAAGAAAGAAACCAAGGCAGACCAAACTTTGAGGGAGATGCCCAGCTTATGTGCACACCCACAGGAGTCTCAGTCTGACACTGAACCAAGCATGAATGGACAGACCCAAATCAAAAGAACAAAGTTTTGAGAAATGAACTGATGCTTGAACTGCCATGTACTGAAAGGTAGGTGGAGAGCAGTTAAAAATCAAAAAACTCAACATTCTCCAGAGGACTGTATGTAGCAGAGCTAGGGTCTATGCAACATGGCATTCACAATATCCAGAAATACAATATTACTCAACAAAGAATCACGAAATGTAAAGACAATCAACAAATATTAACCCCAAGATTGCCCAGATGTTACAATGACCAATTTAAATCAGCTATTATAACCATATTGCTCTAGAGATAAAGGGAAATAATTATAAATAAGTGGAAAGAACAGGAGTTGCCAGCAGAGAAATTAACATTACATAAAAGAACTAAACTGCACATAGAAAATTTTAAAATGAAAATTAGCAGAACAAAGATGACAAGAATCAAAAGTCTTAAGATATTATCCAAATTAAGAACAAAGAGAAAAATGAAATAATTCAACTTTTGCCTGTTCAAAAAAAATCTTTATTCGTTTTTTACACCTCTGGGCTACTTTGATTTTCTGTACCTCCTTTCATTCTCCCTCTAGTACTCAAGGCAGACCAGTGAATCAGAAGGAAAGCTGCCTGGTGTAGTGCTGGTCTGGAAATGCAGTCAATAAATGTATACATGAAATAACAAGTCATTTTCACTTCTGCTTATTTTCCAACTCTATATGCCCAGTTTAACGCTTGAACCAAAGTGTTTGTTTAAAGAAAGGATGGGGGAACTAACTTATTGCATGACTCTGAATAGCCACATAGCAAGAACCACACTTGTCATTCCTTTTTTAGCACACACAATGTTACGCAGCAACTCTCAGAAATGATTAGCAGTTAGGAATCAAATACAAACAGCAGCTTCTGTGGCTCAAAAAGAAAGATATCAACAGGATGCACTAAGTACAAGCAGGATAATTCCTCAACTGAAGAGATAAATGGAAAAAGGAGAATTTTTTCAAGTAAGAATGCCTGAAAGTAACAGATACTTGAAAGTATTTGTCCCAAAGTTACTGCACCCTATTACATCCCATTCATGGTACCAGGTACTGGTCTTTGATTAAAGTATTTCATATGAGGACCTCTGTTATTAAACATGGATAGTACTAGTAATTTGTTAATATTTAAATTTCTCTACACCCATAAATAGATTGTAAGTGCAAGCTTCTATATTTTTTTTAAAGATTTATTTATTTATGCATACAAGAACTGGGGTACAGGCCAGAGTCCAGGGTGGTGAGAGGATTCACCAGAGACAGAGTGGGGAGCAGAACAGGCAGACTGACTGAAACACACTGCTGAGGGGAGCAGCGGGGGAAGGAGAGGTCTGCTACACCATATGGGTCCCTTCCCTGGCCAGAGGCAAGGATCGAACTTGTGCTACAGAGGCTGTAGCTTGCTTCATAATGCGTTGCTTAACCCACTGCGCCACCAGGGAGGCCCGCTTCTAGTCTTTAATATAAACCATTTTTCAGGAATCAGTCATGACAAGTTACCTAGAGACTGAATACAAGCAGGCCTTAGACATTTACTTCTCATTACCATGCTGCCTCTGATTTGCTATTTCACTTTGAGAACCACACAGAGCTAACTGGCCCAGTGTTCTAAACTACAGCTTAAATTCACTTGCAAGTTTTTAGATAGGCAAAACACTATAATTTCTCTGTTAAAGAAACACAACAGAATAACCAAGAGACCTAAACAGGAGGGCAAGAACTTTCAGGGAGAAATATTCCTCCTTAGTCCCTTAAGATGTAAGTCAAGGGGATTTGCAGTCTATCTTTACACTCTATCTTTAAATACCCACTGTTTGGAAGTTAAACTAGGAATAAAATGCAGAAAGGGAAAGGATACTGAATTCTAGGTTAGAAAGCTTGCATCTGAGGTGCTGGTCAAATACCCAAGTGGAGACAGTCAACAGCAGGATGAATATAGTTCTGACGGTCAGACAAGTGGTTTCGGCAGATGCTTTGTTTGGGTGCAGAGGTGGAGTGGTTAGACGCATAAGCGAGGAAGAATGAAAGACTGAAGTATGAAACTGGTGAGAGCTGGCAAAGGGCCCCTCCATGGGCAGTGCTATTGTACCTGAGAGGTAGGGGCCACTTCTGAAGTTATTCTAAGTGGATGATGTTCAGAAGCCTGCTAAGAAAACCAGGTTTTCATTATGGGCATAAAGGAAATAGTTTTTTAAAGAGCTGACAAGGTAGAGAAGTTGATTTACAGCAAGTAAAGTTGTAAATGGAGAAAAGAAAGGGCTAGGAGAGGAACCAAATGAAAATGTCAGTGTCAGGAAGAACCATGCCGCATTTCCTAAACAGAATGTGAGCTCCTTATAAAATAAAAATACAGGAACGTATCTAAAATATTTTATTTCCAGGTCTCCTACCAATACATTAAAGTGCTAACAATACTGACAGAGGTTTTGTTAAGCTAGATTAACTCCCTTTACCTTATATTAACCATTTAAAGTCACCTCCCTAACTAAAAAAATTAAGCAGGATGATAAAAAACATCACACTGAGTTTTACATAAAGTATTTGAGCTATAGCTATGGTGCCTGACTGACACATACAAGTTGGCGATATTCCATGAAATCAGGACTGCTATGTTTTAGAAGACGTGTTTTTAGAGCACAAATCTATTCCTGGGGGCCACCCTGGTGGTGCAAGGGGTTAAGACTCAGCACTATGAAGTTATCGCAGCCAATGAAGCATGAGCTGTATCCCTGATCAGGGAGGTGACCCACATGGCGCAGCAGACCTCTCCTCTCTTGCCCGCTGCTCCCCTCAGTGTAATTTGGCCAACCTGCCTGTTCTGTTCCCCACTCTGTCTCTGGTGAATTCTCTCACACTCCTTACCTCTGGCCTGTACCCCATTCCTTAGGACCTTTATTAATTTCATATTTAATAGAAATAAGAAAATAAAAGCTATTATTAAGTGATCACCTACTACTGTACCTTGGCAGCTTTATTAACCTTGTCTTCATTTTCTCTTTTATACACAAAAACAGAAGCAAATTTGCCATCTTGCAGCACAGCAGGATAAACAGCCAGTCCAGAGGGTAAGGTGAACGGGGGTTCTTTTAGTGTATAGCTCTTCAAAGCACTATTCTCTGATCCCATCCCTTATGCAGTGAAACAGGGTTACAGCTCCTCAAAGCCAAGCAGACCTGAAAGAAATAGAAAACATGTTTAAACATTAAATCCGTATCTATACCATGAGCAAGAAACCCTCAAAATTTCCAGGCACCGTCATTCATTCAAGCCTACTAGTTTCTGCAGTCCCCTAAAACTAGGTAATTTGAAAATAAAAACAGTAAATGCGCAGCAAGTTGCCAGAAAGGTCTATCAATTAGCAACTAATAGCTCCAGAGAACACAGACTTAACCAAACAGCCACATGCAGTTGCTGTCCCATCCTCAAGTCCCCTACACACCCTTAGAACTTTCAGAGTTGAAGTCATCAAAAATATGGCCATTCATGTGCCTTCATCCACTCTGAAATCATGCAAAACATGACTACTCAAATAGGTAAAATTTCTATGTCTAAAATAACCTGGAGAATATTTGTAATAATGATGAGAAACATGTCAATGATTGGAGACCTCACATGAAGGAAGGAAAACACCGACCCCAGAATGATGGGAAAGGAGACAAGTCAATGCAAATGACAACAAACATAGGTGAAATCTCACTTCTCTTCAAAGTCATGTTCAGTGAAAAGGAGAAAAATGCTTAATATATCTTCTCAAATGCTAAAGATAAAAAAGGCCAGACATGAAATGCTAGAAAAGGCAAGCTATACTACAAATGGGGGCCCAGAGGAAGAAGAATTACAAAGGGGCTTAAGAGAACTTTGGGGGTGGAAATGTATATAATTATTCATCTTGACTAAGAGGATCATGGTGACAAGTCATTATACACATTAAAATTTATAAAGATGTAAACTTTAAACATCTTTAGATTACAATGTCAATCGCATCTCAAGCAAGTTGTTTTAAAGGAAATCTGTATTTATATACTTACATATACACAGAGACTGGGAAAGTAGTAAGTTCTATGAGGGTCAGGATAGGGAATTCACATGTGTACTACTCACTGTCTACACTGAGAACAGATGTTTTTCTTGAACTCACATAGTTGCAAGGGGCAAGGCTGGCAGAAAGGAATTGGGCACCTGCTGTTGGAGGGCATATACTCTCGAGGGGACATGGGTTCCAGGACTGCAAGGAGGACCATGCTTCAGAGTAGCCAGATTGTGACATTTACCCTAAGCAACCAAGAGCCCAACTGTTGATGTGAAGTTTCTTATTTTTCAAATTGGGCTCAAAGTTTATACAACCTGTTTCTGAAAATTTTTGTAGCACTTTTTAATTCTTGCTTTATCATAACTCTAAAAACAGAAAATGATGAGAGTGCCTACTAATGCTGGCAATGTGGCAAGTTGCTAGTTTAAGTAAGTCAAAAATTCTATGTCGGCTTTTAAAATTTTCAGTTTAAAATCTGCATTCTTTGGAGGACTATAAACCTAAAAATCATTACAAATAAGATTCCCCCCTTACATTTTTAAAAAGATTTATTTATTTATGCACACAAGAGCTGGGGTACAAGCCAAAGTCGCGGGAGGTGAGAAGATTCACCAGACAGAGCGGGGAGCAGCACAGGCAGATCTACTGAAGTACACTGCTGAGGGGAGCAGTGGGCGAGACAGGAGAGGTCTGCTGTGCCATGTGGGTTCCCTCCCTGGCCAGGGATTGAACTCTAGCTGCTGTGCAGTGGATGCTTCACAATGTGGTGCTCAACCTGCTGAGCCACCAAGGAGGCCCCTCCCCTTACATTTTTTTTCCCCCTACTTTGGTAAAGTTCAACATTCTCTGTTACCAGAATATATAAGGTTACTTAAGACACATACCTAAAATAGATCATTGAAAGAACCAACAGACCCATACATTTCCTTCTATAAGGAATATAATGTATACTAGGGTTGAGTCTACAATTGAGGTTTTTCAAGATCCAATATTGTTCTGAGAGTGAGCACTAAGTTAGCTTTGTAACAAATCCACCTACTGAGCAATTTTTCCTTAAAGATGACAGAAGAGTTTAGAGTATTAAAAATACCAATTATTCATTACCTCAATAACATATGATGATCCCTCTTTCTACTGGGACAACAAATAAAATCAGTTGTTTGTGTAAGATCACAGAAGCAATGATTGTGAATGCCTCCATTATAAAGACGGTAAGCTATACAACTGACAAGGGACTGATCACAAAGATATACAAAGAATTCACAAGACTCGAAAAACAAAGCAAACAACCCAATCAAAAAATAGGCAGAACTTAAAAGACTCTTCTCCAAAGAGGACATGCACATGGCCAACAGGCACATGAGAAAATGCTCAACATCCCTCATAATCAGGGAAATGCAAATTAAAACCACAATGAGACACCACCTTACACCAGTAAGAATGGCTCATATCAAAAAGACCAACAACAACAAATGTTGGCGAGGAAGTGGGGAAAAAGGAACTCTACTACACTGCTGGTGGGAATGCAAGTTAATCCAACTGCTATGGAAGGCCATATGAAGGTTCCTCAGTCTACTAGACATAGAGCTACAATATGACCCAGCAATCCCACTCCTAGGAATCTACCCAAGGGACACAAAAACACCAATCCAAAAGAATACCTGTACCCTATGTTTATTGCAGCACTATTTATAGTCGGTAAGACCTGGAAACAACCCAAGTGCCCAAAAGTAGATGACTGGATCAAGAAGATGTGGTACATATACATAATAGAATACTATTCAGCAATCAAAAATGATAAACTAGAGCCATTTATAGAAACATTGATAGAGACCTAGAAAGGATTATACTCAGTGAAATGTCAGAAGGCAAGAGAAAAATATCGGATGGCTTCGCTCTTAGGAGGAATGTAAAGGAAAAACCACCACCACAAAAAAAATGAGAGCTCAAGGAAATGAATAGTTACATCCAAAAACAAACAAGCAAACAAAAAACACAACAAGAACAGAAGGACAAAGACAACCCAAAGGGATCATTCAGGGTAGAGACCAGGATGAGGGCAGAAAGACCACAAGGGACTGAGGTGATGGTGCACGGGTGAAATGGTGGTGGGAATTCCCTGGGGACTACAAATGATGTCAAGTATAATTAAATCTAAAAATAAAATAACACAAGAGAAAAAATAAAAATAAAGAAGTTGAGGTACTTTCCCAGACCGCCCCAACCTCTATGCTGAGTCAGGGGACTCAAGATGAGACTTGGATGTTGCTCCTCTCTTCTTGGGCAGAGTTAATGAGTCCAATGCCTACCAGGGCCAAAGGGCAAGCCACACACATCAGTCAGCTCTAGGACCAAAGTATGGGTGAAGGACTCAACTGGCCAGATGACTGAAATCTGAATGAAGAAAAGGTGTTTTTGTCTATTAGCAGCAAAGCTAAATGTAAAAGGACACCATGAAGTCAAGTCAGGTCTATGAATAGCCAAAGTGATGTAGAAGCAGAAATCTGGCAAGATGGGAGGAAACCAGCTGGCGGTAGCAGAAGGAAAAGCAAACACTGAGGAGTAGCAAGGTAGATTATAAGGGCACACTACTGCTTCCAAGGGTCCAGGAAGCACATCTTCAAATCTATTTCTTCAACATCTCACTTACATCCTTAAGATCAGGGGTAGCCTGAGGTACCTCTGGGTAAACTTGAATGAGTCCGTTTTCCTTGAAACCACTTGCCATTTCATACAGAGTTCTACTTCTCTTAAGCCCTCCTGTCTCAAAAGTCAGTCAAACTAAAGAATGGGTTAGAGAAGTGTCTTTCTGAAAAGTGTACATCTGAAGACAGTTTAACTTCCATCTTTATCTTGCCACACAATGACTTTTCAGAATCAACACACCTGAAGGGAAAACTGAGAATGAGGAAGTGCAAGTAAATATAAATTCTCTTGGCAGAAAATCATGCTGCTTTAGTTTTAATATTAGTCCCCAAAGGAGGTGAGACAGTGACCGGGCCTCAGGAATGCTCCCTCTGAACAAATGGAAGTCAGCATAGGGACAGCAATGGACATTTAACTTAGTCATATCTAAATTGCAAAATGCTTCTTGTGGGGATTCTGGGTCTTACAACACCTACTAGCCTTGGATATAAATTCCACTATAACCCAAAAGTTTAGGAGTTATAAAAGCTTTAGAAAGAGGTTATAACTGGTAGTTTCTCTTAGGTATTTTGGGGCTAAGACTTTTAAGAAATACCACTTAAAAAGTAAAAAGGAATGACTTTAAGAGAACTTTTATTGTTCAGAAAGCACGTATATCGATACCATCTGCATGTGCTTTTAGAATTGTAGGATTTTATCCTATTTTCAGTGCAAACTTTAGTGAGGCTAACTAAATGGATGTATACTGTTCACTGCAATTTGAAAATCTCTTAAAAGCAGTCACTCTTGATTCCTTATTTCACACCAACTGTACCCTAAGATACAGTTCACATAACAGCATTCTAACAAAAACTGACACAAACAGTGCCTTAAGAGGATAGCTCGGCTACAATGAACTTACTTTTTAAGAGAGAGAAACAATAACGCATGAAAGTCTGAGATGCTCTCGATTGTTTTGAGGAGGGAAGTGGAAAACAGTATCATTTAAGTTTTGAAACTTAAAGTCACAAGACAGAAGAAAAGGGTATTTTGCTAATTAACCCTGTCACATGCTATAATAAAATGTTGATTCGACAGTTTCAGACTTGAATATGTATCAAGATCATCTCTTCAAAAATGTGTGTATCGATCTTCCTCCATTCATTCGCTTCAGTGGAAGCACATCAAGTTTCTGGGCCACCTGTGGATTATGAATGCCCTTGTCTAGGTCACTGGGTAACTGGTACACTCAACTAAGAAATTTGTGTCCTCTGGGGGAACTCCCTTCTTTTCCCAACAATTAATCAGGGTGATCTTGGTCCTAGCTCCCTTACATTGAAAGTTCCAAAGATAGTGGTTTACATTGGAGTCCTGAGGATACCCTGGCTGGATTGTCACTGTTACCTGCTAACATTATTCTGGGCTCTTTGTTTTGATCTGTTTCAGGTATACATATATGCTTTACTGAATTCAGTCCAGCATTGCTAGCAGACCAGCAATACATAATGAAGGTTTTAAGAGAACTAAGTACGATTTCAGTGAAGAGATGTTACATAGATATGCCTTTTCCTTTGAAAAGGCAGCAGTGATTCCAAAGTCATGTGGTGTCCTAAAGATGATCTTCTGACAACTATTTCGTCTTTATTCTAAATCAAAAGCATGACGCTGAGAAAGAAGATAACCTGGCCTCTGGAATGCAGCTCTCCATGCGGGGCAAGACCCCAGCTCCAGGGCTGGAGCCACGCAGCCCCCGCACCGACCTGCCAGCCAGGAGCAGTGGCTCAGGGTGAGAAGGGTCAACCCTGCGGCCCCAGAGGGTGGGGGCGGCGCTCGCTTTCTCGGGCTCCTCACCTTCCACACCTGCCCGCGAGGCCTGGCTCCGTGCCTTCCTTTGCCCGCTCCTGCTGCCAGCGACCACCCAGGTGGGAGCCGCCAGTGAAGCTCAACTGGAAAGGTGCCAGCAACAAGCCGGGTAGGCTGCGCGGAGGCAGAGAGCTGAGCTCAACTGGCAGCGGTGCCGAGCTGAGCTCGCCCCCGCGAGGCACCAAGCGCGGACCCGCGAGGAGCGGGGCGCGCGCCCACCGTCTTCGCTCCCGGCCCAGCCCGGCCCCCTTCCCCCGCGGCCCCGGCCGCACAGACGGAGGACGCAACAGGGGGCTCCAGGTTACCTGCGGGAGGGCGGCGGGGGAGGCGGCCCAGGTCTTGGCTCCAGTCCCCTCTTCACCCTCAGTTGACACCAACCACCCTGCCTCCCCCGTGAGGCTGTGGCCACTACACCTACAATCTTCTGGGGTCCCGTTCCTCCGAGACCATAGAGACGGGTCCGGAAACCGAACAGAATGCCAGCCTTACTCCTCCGGCGCCACCGCTGAGGCCGACAAACCCGGAACCGAGATAGAGCGGCCGCACAGGTGACTGTCAAGCCGGTGCCATCTTGAGTGTGGGCAACAGGCTGGTCTTGCGTTTCACTCACGGGTCCCAGCGGCCTTGTTGATCTATAAAGATGTTTCCTCGCTAGGCCTTTGCGTCTAGAACATACATCTTTCTTAATTAAAATTTTTAGGCTTGTAGCCTGGCAACTTAAACTTGATTTCCGCCCGAATCTAAAATGGTCGCCGGTCGTCTGAAACCGATAGTAGGGGGCGGGGCGGGGAAAGGCGCATGGAAATTGGAGAGGACGTGTAGGGAGGTGACGTCACTTACCCTCGCAACCCCGATTGGCTGAGCTGCGTGGGCTGAAGTCGTGTGGAAAGGCAGCTGCGGCTGAAAGCAACTGTGGTTGATTCTGGTTTAACCCAGGATGCTGAAAGTTTGAAATGACTTAGTTCAGCCAAGTGAAATTGGGACTCTTAATGGTGCCTGTCAGTAATATTAACGGTGTCTACTTAATAATGTTATGAGAGTAAAGAGGATGTACATAACAATATAAAACTTCACGACACAAACTATTTTTTTCCACATCATTTGTCTGATGGTAGTAATCATCACTTAATAAATTTCATAATTGACAGCTGACCTAAATCATTAATCATCTAAAATTTTAAGGTTCTTTCTGGTCGAAAGGACTTAAGGTGGATAAAGATCTCAAAATTTCTTAAGATTAAATAAATTTCATAACAATTTTACACCTTACTCAGAAATGTATGAGTTATTACAAGACATACAAATAGAATTTAATCCGTTTTATAAGCTTGGCGAAGGAGAAGCTTTCTGCCCTAGGTCAACACGCTGTCCTATTGAAATAGAATGCAAGCCACATGTAATTTAAAAATGTCTAGTACCCAAATTAATGACAGTAAAGAATGAGGTGGAGTTAATATTTTAACAAAATAGGTCCAACAAATAGTTATTTAAGCGTACATTCAATATAAAAGCTATTAATGAGCTATTTTACATGTTATATATTGCCTTCAAATTGGGTTTTTTCAAACTGGATATCCATATTTCACTGTGCCATAGTCATATGTGACCAGTGACTACTACTGTAGGGAGTGCAGTTCTAGTGCTCTGACCACCCCTTTCACCAGAAAGTTGAGATGTGCAATGCAGCAGAGGTAGGATTCCATTACCAACACAATCAGCACCAGAATCCAGATTATCTTCCAGGCAAGTGATAGAGACAGGACCACTGGGTCCTGAGGAAGCCTCAGATGGCATCTCCTAAGACCCCTTGAATTTTTAAACCCTTTTTATTCCAGAGTAGAGAGAGTCTCTAAAATATTTTAGCCAATTCCCCCACCTTGAATTCTTGAAAGCTCATCTCGACTAGTTATCATGATCATTAATGGTTGTTTTGCCAATAGAAACCCATTTCTGATATTCGTGCTGGTAATTAGCAAGCATCCAATGTCATTGGAGATTAAGGTGGCTAAAGTATTTGTAGGGCCATCTCTGGAATGTGGCCTTTCTGGTATGATCCTGGCTACTTTCAGAGTGTGACTTGATTACTAGCATGCTGCTGCAAGGGCATAGCTGCAACCAAGTAACCCACACAGAACAGTGCACTGTCTATGCTGAAGAAACCAGTGTTTTCAGGAACACTGGCCTGTTTCGTAAACTGTAAACACTACACAAATATATGACTTACAGTCTCTTGTTAAAGACTATTTATCCAACACAACCTTTTCTGTATCATGTACTATGCTGACTGCTAATAAGGAAGAAGGACACAGTCACTGCAGAAAAGACTGGTTCTGTGAGGGCCCAGCTGAAGCTTTTTTTTTTTTAAGTGATTAAGCAAGAGGTTTGGTGCTTAGTTTTGTAATGTGCCTGCCCTACCACCAACATATAACTTCAGGCCACTGTGAAGCTGGAATCCACATTCCCTGGGTGCTCTTAAGGGTTTTCTGACATTTGCTCCTTGTCCATTTACTTAGTCAGCAAATACTTTATAACTGCTTGTGGTGTGCTAGCCACTGCTCCAGAGATGAGGAAATAGCAAACAAAGCAAAATAAATTATCTGCTCTCACAGGCCTCACATCTCAGTTGGGGAAAGAGGTAGACAATGAGCATATACATGAACAAAGTTCAGTTCAGATAATGGTTTTTTGAAAAAAATAAAACAAGGTAATTCATAATAGATGATATATACTGAATACTTATTTTGTGTTACATACTTGATATGTGTTAATTTGGTTAAGCCAGACATCAATCCCGTTTTACACATGAGGAAACTGGTACACAGAAAAGTTGACCAAAGTCACACAGTTGGTAATGGTATGGACTAATTTGACTACAGATTTCATTTTGTTCACCGCTGTGCCATACTGCCTGCCTAATGTATAGAGAGCAACAAAAAGGGCAGGAGAGAGACAAGAGAGGAACGAGTTACTTTAGATCTTTAGATGAATCTCAAAAGAAGGCCCTGCTGGAATGGTAATAACTGGTCTGAACTCTGACAAGAAGGAGTCAGTTTGTGAAGTTCTTTGGGCAGACCATTCCTGGTACAGGAAACAACAATTGGAAAAGCCCCAAGGCAGGTACTGGTGTGGCCTGTTTAAGGAATAGCGAGAGGGCCAGCATGACTGGGCTGTTATTGACAGTAAATGAAAGGGATAGAAATTCATGGGAGGCTGGGCATGAAGGTCATAGTAAGGTATTTGGAAGCTACTGAGGGTTTTAAGCCGAGAGTCTAGAGTCTAGGCTACAGTTTTAAAGACTCAGTCTAGCTATTATGTGAAAAATGAGTCATATAGAAGGGAGTAGGGCAACAGGTAGACAAGTTAGGAGACTTTAGCAAAATGCATGTAGAAACAATAATGGATTGGTCTAGTAGAAGAGTGGAGATGAAGTGGACAGAAATATAATTTAGGATAGAGTGCTATGGACTGAATTGGGTCATTCTTAAGCCCCCAAATTTATATAATGAAGCCATAGTCCCCTAATAAGATAGTACTTGGAGGTGGGCTTTGGGGAGTTAATTAAGTTTAGATGAGGCCATGATAGGATTAATGTCCTTATAAGATGAGACACCAGAGAGCACACCTACCCCCTTCCCCAGTGTGAGGGCACAGAGAGAAGGCAGCTGTCTAGCCAGGAAGAGAGCTTTTGTGAGAAACTGACCAGACTAGCTCCTTGATCTTGGACTTCCAGCCTATAGACTATGAGGGAATAAATGCATGCTGTCTAAGCCTCCCAGTCCGTGGTATTTTCTTTCCATAGCCCAAGCTGACTAGACATAAAATAGTGGCTAACAAAATAACTGGAAATGAAGTGAGGAATCAAGCCATTTCAGTTTTGACCTTAGCAGTGCGTACTTGGAGAAACCATAGCAAGTTTGTAGAACCTGTTAAGCACCCAAGTGGAAATACTGAGTCAATTGATGGTTATAAACTAATGGAACTCTGGAACTAATGGAGAAGCCCAAAAGGACGTGAAAATTTGAGAGTCATGGCTCATCAGGCTGTAAATATCCCCTTGTACTCTATGAACTTTATCATCAACACAAAGAAAAACTACAAAACTACACAGTATATGAATAAATGAACTTTTGAAACCTCTTATGTGGAAGATTTTTTGTCCATTATTCAGTGATATATACATATTTAACAGTTTATAAAGTTTGTTGATATAAAGACTATGAAGAATATGTAGTGCATAATTTCAAGTTAATATTCTTCACTATCAATTCTAAAAAGCCAACTGATTCTTATTGTATGCTTTTATCGATTGCCATATTCTTTTATCCATAGCCAAACTCTAGTTGCTATTAGTGAATAAGTAGTTTTGACATGAATGTTGGTTAACATTTGCATTTATAAAAATATTATGTTTAGACAGTGTAGATGGCTATGCAAAAGACTTGCAAAATTCCTGAACATTCAAGAATCAGCTCCCCTGAGCTGGTGTGAGCCAGCTTAAGCATGTCTTCGCCGTGACTCAATCAAGGTTGGACAAGAGATTTATGTTTTCTTTCAAGTCTTTCCTCCAAGAGGAAAGACTTTCAGATTCCACACATGCTCACCAGGTATTCCTATTTTCTGGTTCTATTTCTTACTGTAAATTCATGAATTATTCCTTGCTTTTATGAGTATCAACCTATTTTTGAGTTGGCTATTTTTTTTCTCCTAGAATTTCATCGTAGCTGGTTTCAATCCACTTCAATCCAGAAAAGCTGAGGACCAGACCTTGGAATCTGGTACCCAGGACCATTTCTTTCCTCCCCCCACTATCTTCAGAGACATGTCCGGGGAGCCTTCCATGGGTCCTCCCCTGCAACCTCAATTGTGCATCATTTAAAACCACAGCACTACTTTCTGACCATATCCTTTCTATTTTGTCACTGTTTCACCCCAACAAACCCTATTTTCAACCTGACTGCATATTTTCTTCTATGATGGGGGACTCCTAAGTCAGCAGATCTGGGGGTAGAGCCCACAGTTGCAGCTTATGCTCTCTATGATGCCTGGGCAAATTCACCTTGTCCAGCCTCCAAGTTCACAGGTATAAAATGGAGGTTGAAGTAGTGTTACAGGGCAGGGAGAGGAGCACCTTAGAACCTTTAAGCCTGCCCTCTTTGAATGGGTTCTGCCATACGTTTCTCATGGCATTTTGTGAATTTAAGATAATACATGACTACATGTTAAACACTCAGTAAATAATAACTGCTGCTCTGTGACCAGTGCAAGCCCCACAGTATATGGATTCTTTCATCAGGGTTCTTATTCCAGTCACTCCTACACCCGCCTTTTCATGGCACCGGGTGCAACACCCCAACCCTCATTCATATTTGCTTGGGAAACTTCATTTTTCCATTTTTTAAGATTCCATTTTTTAAAATTCCATTTTAATAGCTTTTTTCTCCTTTGCTATAATGTTAAGTACCCCAAGCAAAAGAATCTCCATTTGGTTCATTTAGCTACTGTAACAGCCCAGAACAACGCCTGGTACATTGTAGGTGATCGACAAATACTACAAATGAGTGGATGGATGGAAATATTTAATCTGTTGAAGTCATATAGGTTAGGGAAAAGGGGTCATTTTTTCATTATATATCTGCTTTTTCTTTTATGTGTTACAGTGAGCACTCATTTTAATTTTAAAGCTACAATGAGGAACTAATATGTTCACTTAGACTGGAAGCCCTATAGTCTTACAGCTATGAGACAGAGCTCGGAATTCCCCATTTGTGGTAACAATCCTGTCTGGGAGAGGCAGAGGAGGATCTGCAAGAGCAGCCCTAAGACTTTTAATAGGAAAGATCAAGGGATAACAGCTATGCACATTTCCTGATAAGGCAGAGAGGGCAGTTGTGTTAATGTTACACACTGAAGCCAAGAAATAGTGACCTGTGATCCTCTGCTAGTTTCTTCTCTCTAAAGCTAAGCTTCTAGCCCTGGAAAAGTTACAAAGTCTTTACTATTTTCTTTAAAAAGGAGTTCCTGGTGCTAATCACACCACCCACATGAGTCTTCATCAGAAAAAAAATCTCAGGCACCCGGAAAGCTCTCTCCTCCCTGTAAACATCCAGCCCCTAGTAAGTTCCTAATGGAGGAAGCAGGCACCTGAGGGCTTGTGGGACAAAGAATCCAGGAAGGATCATTGTGAGTCCTAGAGCAAGTTAGGGAGAATTAGGCAGCTCAGGGACAGTATAGGCAGGGGCTTCAGGAGAGTGAAGGAGGGCTCCAGTGATAAGCGCAACAAATTCCAAAGGGGACTAATCAAACTCCCCCAGGACTAGGAGCAACAGGACAGTCTGAACAAGGGTAATAAAGGAAAGTGTGCTAAGATAAGGGCTGGGACACAGAGACTTAGTTCTGGGCACAGTGAGACCACTGAGAACTAAAATTGCAGAGACTGTGGAGCTTTAGAATAATAAGGGAAAGAAGATATATACTCCCTGAGGTATGACTCCACAGCAGGTTCCTTGCCCCTCCCCTGGCCTGGTTCCACTTTATTTCTGTTCCCTTTTTCTTAATAACCTTATTCTTTCTCTAAACTAATCTGCCTCTTCTTGCTTGCTTGCCTGTGCATCTGCCAAGTTCCTGCTGCAGCTTCCTGACACACCAACCTGTTGTGGGCTAGTGGCTGGGACTCAGCACTGCCACTGCAGTGTGGGATCCATTCCTGGCTGGGAGACTAGACCCAAGAATGTGAAATTATGGTATCAAAGCATGGGCAGCAAACAATTTGAAAACAAGTGAACAAACAGATCCCAAGATTTTGCAACTCCTTTACAAGGTCTTGCCCTTCCTTTTGTTTCTTTAACAATATCTCCTTTTTTTCCCCTCATAGCAACTGCTTTCTTCACAGACCTCTCGGTTCTTTCATTGCCTCGTCTTCCCATTTTTTACTTTTCTATTTCCTTCTTTTCCCCACTGTATGGAGCAACAGTCCCTCAGGCAAGGATTCATCTGCTCAGTGACACTGTCTAGAGAAGGACAGGTCCACGCAAACAGGAATGGGTGCTGACACAAAAGAGCACGCTATACCACCACTGTGGCTTCTCACCCTTTTGGTAAGAGTCAGGAGCGGAAGAGGATTTACGTGACCTTCTTACCTTCTCTAAGAAACAAGAAAGCACCACAGCTAAGGAGTCAAATGGGAACATGCTGAGAGTAGACTAGCCGTAAACCAGGTTTGTAAACAGGACATTTTAATAACAGGAAATCTGACCAACTAGGAATCACATGAAAATATGATCACACCAAGAGTTTTTGAGAGAGAACAACTAAAACAGAAGATGCCAGAAGACTAGTGTTTAAATCAAAGGCAGGGCTGGGGGTGAGTTTGGTCTCAGGAACTGGGAGTCCTGCTCGTTGGTGCTCTTCTGCCCCGCGCCCCATAGGAGTAGCATTCACAGAGAAGTCCACTTTCTGCTTAGGTTGATGAAAGCACTTGGAGCTCTACTTACTATGTCTTCACTTTGAGTACTTATTTCTGCCTGAAGTGGCTGGTCTGGTGAGTGGATAAATGTTATCTACCATACAATGTGGACAACCATATAGAGAAGTGAAGTAGTGTTACATGCTGATGTGGATGAACTGTGAGAACAATGCAACGTGAAAGCAGCCAGGCACAAAAGGCCACATGTTAGATGATTCCATTTATATAAAATGTCAGAAAATCCATAAAGACAGAAAGTGGTTGCTGGAAGTTGGGGGTAAAGAGGGAAGGGAGTGACGGCTAATGGATATGACGTTTCTTTTTGGGCTAAGGAAAATGTTCTGGAATTAGTGGTGATGGCTGCACACCTTATGAATATACTGAAAATCACTGACTGGCACATATTTATATGGTGATTTTATTGTGTGTGAATTATTTCTCAATTAAAAGGAACCATGTAATGTGAGTGAGCAGGTCCACATGTGCCCAGAAAGGGTGACACCAGACTCATCAAAAGATTGTGCAGCAGTTTTAACAAAAGAGAACTGTATACTGACAGCAGGTGTTTTGTCTTACAGTCTGTTATTAAAAGTTAAGTGTGACAACACTACAGACAAGGGACTTATCACAAAGATCCACAAATTGCTGACCAGACTAAACAAAAACAAAGGAAACAATCCAGTCAAAAAATGGGCAGAAGAGCTAAAAAGATATTTCTCCAAAGAGGAAATGCAAATGGCCAATAGGCATATGAAAAAATGCTCAACATCTCCTGTAATCAGAAATGCAAATCAAAACCACTATGAGATACAAGTGAGAATGGCACATATCAAAAAAATTAGCAACAACAAATGTTGGTGAGGATGTGGAGAAAAGAGAACTCTACTACACTGCTGGTGGGAATGCAAACTGGTCCAAGCCCTAAGGAAAGCAGTGTGGAGGTTTCTCAAACTAAAAATGGAACGCCCATATGATCCAGCAATCCCACTCCTAGGAATACCCGAAGGACATAAAAACACTGATTCAAAAGAACACCTGCACCCCTTTGTTTATTGCAGCACTATTTACAATAGGTAAGGCTTGAAAACAACCTAAATGCCCAAAAATAGATGATTGGATCAAGAAGATGTGGTACATGTACATGATAGAATACTATTCAGCAATCAAAAAAGATAAACTAGAGTAATTTGTAGAAACATGGATGGAGCTAGAAGGGATTATGCTCAGTGAAATAAGTCAGAAGGCAAAAGAAAAATACCGGAAGGTTTCACTCCTAGGAGGAATATAAGGGAAGCAAATAAGGGACCAAGGAAAAGAATAATAATCATAAAAAACCCACACAGACAACAAAAACAAAAAGACAAGGACAAATCAGAAACACTTTGTGTGTGGGGGTAGTGAATAGGATCAGGGCAGAAAGAGCACAAGGGACTGAGGTGATGGTGCACTGGTGAAATGGTGGTGGGAAATCCATGGGGACCAAATTGATGTCAAATATATATACAGAAAAAGAAAAAAAAAAGTCAAGTGTGAGAAATTGGTAGTCATAAAAACAGCATTAGAAATGTTAAAACAATGACTAGATATTTATTTCAAAAAGAAATGACTTGGTTTTCCTCTTTCAAAGTATTTTACTAGACATCTGGAGTTTGTAGATACCTTGTGTTCCCCAAAAGTGTAGATTCTGTTTTTCAAAATCACTGAATTAAAAAGGTGGCCTATGGCTGGGAAATAATGTATTCAGAGTTAAGTGACAAAAATACCACATTTCCTGAAACTTATTCCCCCAGTCTAGGCCCTAATGATGCAGCTCCATGCACTACCTGGAAGGAAGCTCTGACACCTGTCCCAATGGGGTTCAACTTCACATTCACACACCAACCCAGTGTTGATTACATTGCAGAGTTGAAACACTGGTGAATTGTAGGGAAGGAGAAAAAAGAGCAGAATTCTTAAACATTTACGCTGCTTTCAAATAGCCATTTTCAACCACTAGATTCTAGAATCACTTCAGTTCCCCAAACTGCCAACCTGGCAAGACTAAGAGGCTGGGAAAAGGAGGAGAGGAGGCCATTGTATACATTAGCATTTCTTCTCTCAGGTTAATTCCCCCAGGGTTTCTCTATTGACCTGACAGGAGTGCTTTTTCACACTACAAAGCCGGAATACTGGACTTCTGGTAATGAAAATATTTTTAAGTGGATCTTGAGAGATCCACATTTGTAGTTACTGGTCATTTTGGTGAGGTAGGACTTTAAATTTCACACGCCGCAGGGTGGTGTTTTGTTGTTCCCTATTGCTCTTTGGGCACTAACTCATGAATTTATAACCTTTGTACCTATGGAAAATGCTGGTTATGGCAACAGAGGTGACAGAGAAAGTAAAGAGGTTTAAGAGAGTTATAGCACTTGTGATTTGAAGCATTTGTGTAGGCCTCTGGACCAGCCCTCTGTGATATAATGTATCAGTTACCAGAGGCCTCCCTGGTGGAGTAAGAGATTAAATCACAGCACTATAAAGCTATCCCAGAAGCTGCTGCAACACAAGTTTGATCCCTGGCCGGGGAGCTGACCCACATGGCGGAGGTGACCCCCATGGTGCAGCAGACCTCTTCTGCTTCACATGCTGCTCCCCTCAGTATTTCAGTGAGCTTGCCTGTTCTGCTCTCCACTCTGGTGACTCCTCTCACCTCCCTACACTTCTGGCCTGTACTCCAGTTCTTATATGCATAAATAACTAAATCTTTTTTAAAAAATATGTTACCAGTAGTTGCCATATAACAAACCATCACATGTTTAGTAACTTAAAACACCACCAGTCACTTATTTGGCTCACCAGTCTGCAGTTCAGGCAGGGTATCTCCTCTTGGCTTGCACCTTGGCCTGGAATCACCTGAAAGTTATTGGTTCTCTTGGTGCCGGTTGTCAGTTAGGACTTCAGCTGGGGCATCTACAGCAAACCTCTCTCTGTGGCCTCTTCACCTGGCTTGGCTTCTTTCCCAACATGACAGCTGGTTACAAGACAAGCAACCCAAGAGAACAAGACAGAAGTAAAAGTTCTTTAACGACAGTTTAGGAAGTCACACGCATCACTTCCACTTAACCGTAAGGTTGACATCATGTAAGAAACTCACCCAGTTTCAAGGGGGAGGAACATATCTATTACGAGATGGGAGGAGTGTCCACCTCACCATGTAAGATGAGCACGTGAGATGGAATATATTGAGATAGCCATCTCTTGACTAATATAATCTGTATCAGCCCAAAACTCAGGCTTAAAATAATAAGTTGGGCCTCCCTGGTGGCGCAAGGAGTTGAGTGCTGCACTGTGGGGCTTCTGCAGCCACTGCAGTGTGAGTTCCATCCCCAGCCAGGGAGGTGACCCACGTGGTGCAGCAGATCTCTTCTGCCTCACCTGCTGCTCCCTCAGCAGTGTATTTCAGTCTGCCTGTTATGCTCCCCACTCTGTCTATGGTGAATCCTCTCTCACACACATCCCCGCCCCCCGCGCCTCTGGCCTGTACCCCAGCTCTTGTATGCATAAATAAATAAAAAAATCTAAAAAAAAACTACTTTCAGTTTACTTTTTTCTTTGTAAAAGATCAAATCCTTGTAATAAGTTCCACCTGTTATATTACTCAGAGTGGTTTTTCTGCTCAAATTCTGAATGATAGAAGGCCAATTAAAAATAGCTGACTCCACCAGTCCCAGGATTTTCTTGTTGGTATTACTTACTGAGGACTTTGAATCTTACCTCTGTGGATGATTCCTATAGGGTCAGGAAAAGAGCAGCAGCAGCCAGTGGGATTTTGATACTGGGAGGCAGTGCTAAGGAAGGAGTCTTGGAGCCCTCGGTGGCTTTTCTTAGTAGAGGTGGCCAGGTACATGGCAGGCATGGGTGCCAGGGGGCCGGGAGGCTGGTAGGCCTCCCAGACCCGGGCGCATCTCACCCTCTCCGCTGCTTTCTACTGCTGCTGCTCGTCAGTACTGTTGGTCCTATTGGTTCTGTTGGTTCTCTTGATCCTGGCATCATCATGACGCCGCCCATTTAAGCCCATATCCAACTCAGATGCGCTCATTTGCGCATGCCCATCCTGGAGTGCTCGCAGCACCGCAGGTGTCCATCATCACAGTGGTGGGAGGGTGGAAAGACCTGATTTCTCTAACCCTCCGAACAGCTTACAAAAGTGACCTGGCCACAGGTTGCCAGTCCCCCATCAGCAATGCTGGGCAGCACTGACCTGTAGTGCAGGCCACCTGGGCACAAGGAGGTGTGACAGATACATGTAGTGCCAGCAAGGCATGGAGCAGTTTCTCCATGATCAGAGCAGATGGGCCAAAAGGAGTCCTGGAGTCCTCGGTGGCTTTTTCAGGCTTTTATTGATCTTCACATCAGAGGCGACCAGGTATGCCACAAGCAGGGTGTCAGGGGGCCAGGAGGCTGGCAGGCCTCCTAGCCCCCTGCCAATCATGTCTCTGCTACTACTGCTGCTTACTCGCCTTCTGCTCTCTTCTGTTCTCTGCTGGCGTCCTCATGATGCTGTCCTTACATGCTGCGTGTCTCAGCCCAGGTGCGCCCACTTGCGCATGCCCACACCCTACTTGAGGTGCCTGCCATTAGGCACATGTGCAAGACTGCAGGTGTTGATCATTGACACTAATGGCAGGAGGGTGGGAAAAGCCTGATCATTTCATTTACCTTACAATACACCAGTGTTACAGTTCTTTGTGAGCTGTTGGCTGTAGGGAGGCAACCAGGCACAGGGCAGGCAGGGGTCTGGGTAAAGGAGCATCCTGGAACCCTCAGTAGGCTTTTTCAGGCTCTAAAGATCTTGCAAGTCCTCAGGCTGGCAAGGAAGCCCCCGGAAAGATCTTTGTCTTTCTCTCTGTGCTCTTCCTCTCATAGCTATTCTGCATTGCGGTCGTTTTCTGTGGACACTGCCCTTCCAGGAGCCACCTCTGGGCTCAGGTGTGCCCACTTACGCATGCCCACACCATATTCCAGGTGTCCATCAGGCATGCATGCAAGAACAGGGTGCCAGTCATAGATGCTAATGGCAAAAGAGCAGAAAATGCCTGATAACTTTCGTTTACCCAACACTGGTCCACACCATATGGTAAAGTAGAAGAAACAATGTTCATGGGACCAGTTTGGGAAAAGGAACTATCAGAAGTACTTATTCTTTATGTAGATACTCCTTTGATGAAGGAGAGGTTTCTAAATATAATAATGAAATAGATGCTTGAACCTAAACCATAAATCTATAAAAAGGAAAACTGGGGTAGTAGGAGTTTTTTCCATCTCTGATTCCTTTCATGGAACTGTTAGTAAGATGGACTCAGACACTATCCTAAGAGTTGGAAACCACCTGTGTAAGTAACTGAAATGTAAAGCAAAAACAAAAATGGGATCTAAGTGAGTGAAAGCCGATCAAGTCAGCTTGTCAGATGATATAAGTAGGCCCCCAGGGGACTGTTCCCAGGTGACTTTATGGGACTTACAATGGAAGTAAATAACAGTATGTACTTACTGCCCAACACCTGTACTCTGGTCTTTAAGATGCATTTGATTTTTCCTCAGTGACTTAGCAAAATGCAACACAAAGGCTGGAAGATTGTGGGAAAGATACAGAAGCCTGACTGTTGATTTCACTTGGAACTTTTTTTAAACCATAAAATCAACAATGAGTCAGTAACATGGTAATTCAATGGAATCTAAATTTTGGTTTTCTTTATAGTTGACGGTAGCTGGAATAATAGACTGATAGAAAAGCTTGTTAAAAATAGTTGAGAAAACACCTGGGACTGGAATCAAACCAATAAATCAAGAAACTAAAGAAAGAATATAAAGAAGGCACTATAATCTCTAGGAGACAATCTAAGACAATTCCACACCACATTGCACCAAGTAATATGACCCAACCAAACACAAAAGAGGAAATTAATTTTCAGGAAAGCTTGTGAGGTTCCAATTGCATTTAGTTGTTTTTCCTTTCAAGCGCTGACTCAATACTCTTCTTAGACCAAGATGAGCAATGTTGGGAGTTTTAATACAGATGCTCAATCTACTAGCACAGGAATTTCATGCTCACAACTTCTTTGCTTACCATATAATTTGGACAATAACCTATAACTTAGGTGAATGGATAAGCACTGTCATTTAAAACATGCTGCATGTGGGAGTTCCTGAGTATTTACTGATTTCAGGTACGCAGGGTATGCCCATTGCTTAGTTGCCTGTAAACTAGTGATTCCCTAGCTGCCAATTCAAATCATCCAGGGGAACTTTTATGATGAGGGTTGGGCTCCAGTCCCAGAAATTATGATTTAATTGCTTTTGGGTTGGAATTTGGGCATCAGAATTTTTTAAAAAGCTCCTTAGATGATTCTAGTGAATGCAAACCAGTAGAAAATTTATTGTGGGATCCACACTAAGTGGTTCTCAAAGTGTGGTCCTTGGTTCAGCAGAAACATCATCACCTGGAAATTGTTAGAAATGCAATCATGAGATTTTGGGGTGTCAGATCAAATTTTGGACCTCATCCCAGACTTACTGAATCAGTAACACCAGCATGTGGCCTAGTAAGCCCTCCCAGGCTACTCTCACACAAGAGAACATTTGACAGTCACTGAACTAGTGAAAGAATTTGGTTGGGTTTGAGCAAGCATCATTTTATTTCTACTAAAGGGAGAGAAAGGCAATTATCTCAGACTTGAGATTATCTGCTCTTTTGAGAAGAAATTGCTTTTCCTGAAAAACAAGAAATAAAAAAGCTTGAAAATCTTCCCTGACAATGAAGATTTCTTCTGACGAGGTTGTGGGGGGAGGGGTCAGCATTAGCCCACAGCTGAAAGATCAGCCTAGTAGTACTTCAGCAACATTCTTCTTTTTCACCTCTTCTTTTCCTCTCCCCCTCACCCCACCCTAGAATATTCATGGCAGGAGCTTCTAGGAGAGACCAGGTAGAGAGAGAATGTTCTCCATGTAATTACCACTTTCAGTGCTCTTCATTCCCTTAGTGTAGGGCCCTGCCTCATCTGGCACCACTTTTCCTCTGCCTCGAAGACTTTCTGAAACATTTTTGTCATGTAGGTTGATGGTGATGACTTCTTTCAACTTTTGTAAACCTGAAATATATTTTTTCACCTTTACTTTTCAAAATTATTTTCATAAGCTATACAACTCTTGAATTTTCTTTCAGTATATAAAGATGTTGTTCCACTGTCTTGTTTACATAGTTTCTGATAAGAATTTGTATGTGGCCTTTTTTGACTTCTGACTTTTTTATTTTTATCACTAGTTTTGAACAATTTAGCCAGCAGGGAGATAAAATACCAAGAGGACACAGAATGAATATATGAATGTAAAATAAACATACATCTGTATCTGTTGACATTCACCTGTAGTTATGGATTGAACTGTGTCTCCTCCAAGATATATGTGTGTGTATCTGTCTTGTCTGTCTCCCTACCTACCTACCTATCTGTCTCCTAACCCTCAGTACCTCAGAATGTGGCCTAATGTGAAAATTGGGTCTTTACAGCATAATCAAGTTAAAATAAGGTCTTTGAGCGGATCCTATTTCAATGACTGGCATCCTTTTAAGAAGGAAAGAGTTTGGGCACAGAGACAGATATGCAAGGGAAGATAATGGGAAGACAGGGAGAAGACAGACCTGGTACTGAAGAAGACCTGGTACTTCTATAAGTCAAGGAATGCCAAGGCTTGTTGGCAAACACCAGAAACTAGGAAAAAACAAGAAGACTATTCTCTACTGATTTCAGAGGGAATATGGTACAGCTGACACCTGATTTCAAAGTTCTAATGTCCAGAACTGTGAGAAAGTACATTTCTGTTGTTTTTGTGGTACTTAGTTACGGCTGTCCTGAGATAGGAACATACATATGTTTCAAATATATGATTGGTTGGGAGCATTGCACAGGTCCCACTCAACATCTCTGCACAAACAAGTTAAGGAATCCATCAGAACCAGTGTCCATGCTAAATGTATTGCATTCCAGTCTGGAGCCCTTTGGTCTTGCATTACCCCACTTCATTGAGAGCCTTGCTGCTCGAACAAGCTGCAGGGCTTGTTGGGTTGACCATTGGAACGTGGCGGCTACTGCATCAGAGTAAGTTTTTTTTTTAACATTTATTTATGTATATAAAAGCTGGGGTACAGGCCAGAGTTGGGGAGGTGAGAGGATTCATCAGACAGAGACAGAGCGGGGAGCAGAACAGGCAGATCGATTGAAATCCACTGCTGAGGGGAGCAGCTGGTGAGGCAGGAGAGGTCTGCTGTGTCATGTGGTTCCCCTTCCTGGTCAGGGATCAAACTCACGCTGCTGTGCCACGGATGCTTCACAGTGCAGCGCTCAACCCGCTGTGCCACCAGGAAGGCCCCAGAGTGAGATTTTAATATAAAGGGACCAGTCCCTGAAGTGATGTAGTCCCTCAATGTCAAATAGCCAGTCCTCTGAATTATGGGCTAAATGGTGGTTGTTTTAAGACACTGTTCTGGAAGGGTTTGCTATGTAGCAAAGTCTGATGGACCCTCTAAAAATGCTTTTTCCTTAAAGTTTTTTCTTATATTAATATATTTACTCCATCTCCTTTTGTACTTGAGTTTAGTCAAATACACAATTGTAGGTCGACACTTATTTTCTGTCACTCCCCTTAAGATATTTACTGACTGCTTGCTTAGTTGTTGACATTTGTTGTCAACTTAATTATAACTAAGTTCTCTGTCCCGCTCTTTCTTTAATACATCCAGTTATATTTCCTATCATGGGATTTTGTGTTCTTCTGTCTTGGGATGTGAATGTTTGTGTTCCTTCAAAAAAAACTTTTTTAAAGATTTATTTATACACACAGAACTGGGGTGTAGGCCAGAGATGTGGAGGGAGGGGATTCACCATAGACAAACTGGGGGACAGAACTGGCAGACTGACTGAAATACACTGTTGAGGGGAGCAGTGGGTGGGATTGGAGAGGTTTGTGCCATGTGGGTCAGTTCCTTGGCCAGGGATTGAACTCATGTTGCAGTGGCTGCATATAGCTTCATAGTGCTGAGACTTAATCTCTTGCACCAACAGGGAGGCCCAAGCAAAATTCTTAAATTGAAACCTATACCCCAAGGTAATGGTACTTAGGAAGGTGCTTAGGTCATGAGGGTAAAGTCCTCATAAATGGGATGTGTTCTTATATAAATAATCAGAGAGAGCCCTTGCCACCCTCCACTGTGTGAAAGTACAGTGAGGAATTATCCTTAGTCAACCAGAAAGTGGGCATTCCCAAGCCACCATACCAAATATGCCAGTACCTTGACCTTGGCCTTTATCTCAAAAACTGTAGAAATACAATGGTGTTGTTTGTAATAGTCTGAAGATTAAAACACTCATTTTGGAGACATATGCATCTTTTATTCACTTGGACAATGATTTCTTCAATCATTATCTCATTCTTTTATTCTGGTTTAGATATCAATATTTGATAACTCTAGTTGCTTCTACTGTTATTTCTGTGATGCATTCTAATTTTTAAAAAAATCCTAATTTCATTTCTTCAACTCTAATTTGTTTTAACTCATGTACTTTTATTTCTAGTGTTCTATAATTTACCTTTTCCATTTCTCTTTCACGTTTTACTGTTGTTCTTAATTCATTCTTTCTTTAAATACTTTAAACACATATTTCAATATTCCCTATTGAAACTGCCATTTGATGGTGTAATTGGCACCTTTTTTTTCTGTCATTTTTATTTTCTTCTTGGTTCTTTATGTGTTTTGTAATTTTTTCCAGTGTGCTCATGTGCAGTTGATCTTATCTGTGAGAAGCCTGTGATTGAAGGAACATTCCATTATTTCTGCCAGTTGCTCCAATTTACAATTATTCAGATGGTGTGCCTTAAACTCCAAATACATAGATGTTCAAACATGTTTTAATTCTGAGGGGAGACTTCTTCCTCAACCAAAATGCAGGCTGTCTGAGCCATTTTGTTTTTCTGTAAGTGCTCTTCCTCATTCCTCTCATAATGTTTTCCTCTATAAATAATACAGAGGTAAACCAGTGCATGCCTGGGAGGAAAATCACAATTTCTAAATTTATGAAATCTTAAAACAATGAAAAAAAATATAGACAGGAGAGTAAGCATGTGTATGTAATCCTCAGTGAGGATGGTCCTGGAAATAACATGAATTGGTATGACATGTTTTTCCTACATCTTTATGACAGTGTGAGGAACACTAAAACTATATGATGTTTTATATGTCTTTCTATTAACAACACTTATTACATGTATTTATGCTTAATGCTATATGGAGAATAATATGGCATGCTTTTTGGCATTGAGATTACTCAATAGAGACAGGTAATGTTACTGACCAGGTAATGTTAGCGATACAAATTTGGGCAAGTCATTTGTCTTCTCCTGGCTACAGTTTTTTCACCTGTAAAAATGAGAGTTTGACAGGGTTACTCTCTAAGACCCTTTTAACTTCTATGATTAAAATGTAACAAGACAAATAAACATATTTTTTGGAAAGATCAATTAGGTTGAATTCAGACACAATCCTACCTTAGATGCATGTATTCCTTAATGAGCATCATACTCTCACACATCACAGGTAATTTAGAAAATATCTGATTGATTATATTAAAAACTTTTATATGACTGGCTTCTCACATAAGTAGATGAGCTGAGTTATTTCAAAACATCTCTCTAGTCTACTATTCTATCCTTAAAATATACCTGATAGGGGTATCAACATATTACCTCAATTAAAAGTCAATAACTTAGTTTAAAAAACAAAACAATACACATTAAAGCAAAATAAATAGTAGAGCAAAGAGATTTTGAATTCAAAGACAGAAGTTTTGTCTTTGATCTTTGTATGTCTATTTTAGTAGATGCTCAAGGAAATATCTTGAGATTGTTTATTTTATATGCTTTGCTCAAGTAAATCTTCAACATTATAATATTAATGGGTTATTTTAAAAACTCAGTAATAATGTCTTTCCATTTCTTACTACCTAAATCTAATAGAAACAAGTGCATCAATGGGAAGTGGGCAAAATATTCTGTTCCTTTGTTTTTCTCAATGAGACAAATTTAACTTTTTCAAACTTTAGATTTCAAGAACAAAATTTAAAAGCCCAGTATTAATCTTGTTTCACATATACTAGTTGATGTTCCAGGTTTTCTATATTAAAATCCAAAAGACATGAATTCAAATTGCTGAGGAGACCCTAATGTATAACAATGGCATCTGTTCCCTTGTTAATCTGAAGCTTTGAGAATCAACCTTTCAGGCGTATGGCATGGAATAAAAAGGTAACATTCTTTTTATAAATTTTAAAGGTAGCATATATCACAAGAAAACTCAAGAGTTTGTTTTACAAGGGGAAAAAAGGGGAGGGAAAAATAAACTTCATGTGCACCCCTATATAAGCATGTAACTCCTAATGAAACACATTAAATAGAAACACATGACTTTTGCTAATTCATTAATACTTTGTTTCTTTTTAATAGAAATTAAATTAGTCACTTAATGTACATAATGCAGTGTTTGTTTTCCATCTAGTTGCTTTTCATCATTCACTTTTGAGTCTCATGGGAAATGTTATTCAGCATCAAGATGTGCTTTGATGAATGAACAATGTCAAGCATCAACTGTACTTAATACAGGACAGAAGGGGATGGAGTTAATCTGCAGCTAACAAGGAAAAATAAAAAGAAACACAGATTCACAATAGTATCAACATGCATTATTAGGCCAAGATTCAAAATTAACCCAACCCACTACGTTGAGAGCACACATGGAGAGGGATGACTTTATCGAGCTCCATAACCATAGTAGTAAGGTTCATCAGGGCGGAATCCATAAGCTGTGGCAGGGCGTCCAAGAATGCCAACGGATTGGCCAAAGCCATCCATTCCAAGGCTAAAGAGAGAAAAAGAAATGATAAGTTATGCTTAAATCACATATCCACAATACAGGTCAATTAAGAAGTCTGGAATTTTATATTACCACGATTTTCTTCCTAGCAACAGATGATTTTTGTGGCTACCATTAAACCTTTTCCTCTCTAATACAACCATTAAAATGTGTGTAATAAATACTCACTTGTAACAATGTGTTTAAAATGTTGGAAGCCCCTGTTAACAGATTTGATTCCAAAGAAGAAGACAGATCAGAGAAGTTTTAATAAATTACAATCATATATGGTTTTTTTTTTAAAGATTTATTTATTTATGTATACAAGCACTGGGGTACAGGCCAGAGGTGTGGGGGGGTGAGAGGATTCACCACAGAGAGCGGGGAGCA
>JAGFMF010011697.1:3992623-4074575 GCA_019455555.1 Galemys pyrenaicus | reverse complement strand
CTCCCTGGCCGGCAGCAGGGATCGAACTCATGCTGCAGTGGCTGCAGTTTGCTTCATAGTGCGTTGCTTAACCCACTGCGCCACCAGGGAGGCCCCATATATGGTTTTTATGTCAGAATATGGAAAAGATTTTACATCTAGTAGTACACTGGAAAGTGGTAAAATGAAAATTGTAGAGTGACCGTTTATACTTATAAGATTTTTTTCATATGAAGGCACAGAACAAGTCTGTTAGTAAAGACATACAATTTGAATATTAGTAGTAAATTCTTAGGGTCAAATCATACTATAAGTTGATGACTCAAAGAACAAGGCAATGACTTTTACAAGATTTGAAAGTTAGCCAGATTTGATTCAAAAATCTTGTTCTGATTCCTCAAGGCAAAACATTACTAACTAAATAGAACATGTTTCTATTGAGTGGCAATAAGATAATTGTGAATTTTGGTTAAATTTATTCTATAGAAATAATAGAAGCCCAAAAATAACCTTCAGAGTTATAAAGATAACCTGTATTACTTTAAAAATTATTCTCTCATTTATTAATGATTTAGAAGAAAATCTGTTTTCCAAAGCGTGTTCTAAGGATCACGTATTTTGCCAGGCAAAAATGGCAGCTCTAACATGCTCATGCATAGCTCATGCAGTGAATTCCAGTGAGTGTATTTTCAATCAAGGGAAATGATTTATAATGCACAAATATGAGCTTTGAAAAAATATTTAAATGATTTTAGATCATTTGAGATTACACAAGATGGAAAAATACTTTTTACAAAACTTCAATGATTAAAAAACATTTTCACAAAGGAACTTTCACTATTCAAAATGATATTAAGTTAAAAACAGACGTAACTATTAAAATGTTAAGGTTTTAAATAATGTGTGTGTGTGTGTTTACTGGGATAACACTAAGGTCTAAATGTAATGAACCAAAATACACACACACATTTTCATGTGAATCTATATCTCAGGGCAATAGAGTTTTTCAAATATGTTAAAGTTAACATTTGCAGTGAGTTTGATCCTAGAAAAATCAAACTTTCTGTGCTTTTTCTATAAAAACTCTGTGCCTGTAATTTCTGAAGGTTGGTTGACATTTTAAAGTTTTCGTTTTATTTTGAAATGGGAAAATGTAAGCATGAGCCTCCTATATTGGTACCATGGGAAGAGAAATCAAATTTTATGAAGAAGGAATATATTGTTCTAGTGGTAGCTTTAAAAGATGTTTCAGAAATTAATGGAGTCCATGAAATAAAATACATGTGGAACAGTTTAAAATTGGAGGAAAAGCTGGCTGTTGAAAGTTTTTCTCCCGAAGCTAAGGCCAAGAAATATGCATGTATCTAAATAACTCTAAATTATATAAAGGTTGATCATATAGTTTGTGGATTTCAATGCCTTCCTTGTCTGCTTATCACCTTCGTTCAGTCTCTCCTCACAACATCTTTTTGGATCCGGAACAGCGGGAGGCTTAGATTAATTCAAGTTAATTATGTCTTTGTTTTCTCAGTCTAGGGACTATTATGAGACCTCTTTCTAGAACTTGGACATAAGAGGCACCTAGTGGATCAATGAAGAAATATACTGACAAGTCACAGAGTTCCTCCACCCCACAGAGAAACTCATAGCAACATGGATAATTCTATCTAAAGAAAGGTGCTCCTCAGAGGGAGTTTGTCATATATTGTCACTGAATAAGGAGCTTATTGGAGGCAATGTTGGTAGAACCAATCCAAGTAATTATTTGGGTTGAACTTCAGGAATAGCTGGCATTTTTGGTAGGCTAATCATCATTGAGGAAGGGGCCTAAAAACTTGTGAGAGTATGAGGTTATTATATATTCAAATGACAAAACTCTCCATCTCTTTATTCTGTTACTAAGCACAAACTTCTAATCACTGTTTTTATATGTGACTTGCCAACATGGAAAAAGATTTAACTTCAACATTATTTGACTTGCTTGATGGCAATACATTTCACATTCATAAATTAACAAATGAGTATTCTTCTTTCTTTAAAAATAATATATCTGTCACATTGTTGGTAAGAATTTGCACTCCAAAGTAAGACTGAACCTTGAACATGGTAAGTAGGAGTTTTTGGATCTGCCAAATTTACTGAAGTTCTGTTTATGCAATCAATATTTCACCTACAAACATCTGTGTACATTTTAATAAGAGACAAAATTTTGAACTTCCATAGATAACACTTGGTAAAAATTTTCGAGGGGGGAAATCTGAAACCAACTCTTAAAACGAGCTCTTCTGCATTAATCCATTATGTGTCACAGATGACTTGTATCACAAAGCAAAGAATATTTGAAATGTTATGACCAATTTGAATGGTATTTTGACCATTTGCTAGATCCTTTCACATTACAAGATCAACTCTATCAATATAATTAATATCTTTTAAGTACAAGTAACTTTGAAAGGGAATAGCTTAGTTCTTTAACCTCTCATTTGGTTGTAATATAGTGGGAAACTTTTCAGGATGCTAAAACCTATAGCTATTCATTTGGGGTGTGTGGACATTTACTCTACTTTTTCTCTTGGGATAAGGATGCAGCCTTGCTAATATAGAATTAGCTTCAAAACAGAGAGTCTAATAGTGTGTTTTTATTTAAACAGAATCACATAGAGTCTTTAAGTTTTCTTAAAGGGGAGAGAAACCATAATTATAAAATGACAGTGATGGGAAAAAATGCATTTTTCTGTTCCAGTGAGACTCAGCTTACCTGAAACAGCTAAATAAATAAAAGACATTTCTATGCCCTCAGAACCTAGGATAACAAAGCTGTGACATGCTGCGCTTGGATATTTTGCTTCAGGTAAGAGTTTGTGTATTTCTATTGGTATTTAATCCAATACTGCATTGTGTCTCTGCAGGTGCACGTTCTCTCCCTGTCTCTCCAAACTTATGTTAAGAAAAAAATGGTGTGTCCCTCTAGTTCAGAATATGCCACCACTAGACTACTACTACATACTTCTTATGTAGTAGTTATGGTAGAGGCTTACTTAGTGCATATTTGTAAAGCACTTTGAAATCCTGGGATGAAAAGTGCTGCTTAAGTGAAAAGCATTATCATTATTTTATTAAAATTCAATAAAAACAACACAAGTCTTATTCTTCCTTGAAGTTCCCAAGCCAAATAGAGGTTAAACAAAACTTAACCTCTATTCTTATTGTCTAGATATCATATTTTAGAACTTTAAAAGAAAAATCCAAAATGTAGTATCTTCTTGAAAGTATTTAATTTCTTATCCAAAGAAAATGGGTAGATTGTTTTGTGAAAAGACAGCGAGGAAAGTTCAGGCCAAGAAAATCTATGTGTTCTTGTTTTATGTCCTAAGAACAATGATTTTGGGGAGCCTCAAAGGAAAATGACAAATTCTTCATAATAAAAAAACCTGCATTTAAAAATTGAACAACAAATACAAAAGCACATCTAGATTTCATTTTTAAATGTTTAGAAATCTAATTAGCATCCAGCAAGCATAAGACTGAATTTTCTGTAATATGTACAAGGCTTCAAACAAAGCATTTTTAATAGCATTCATCAGAATTCTAAGCTTGACATGATTCATAGAGGGGAAAGAAAAAAATCTGGACATGACAAGTGAAGCTTCCCATGCAGCACATTACAAGGGGAATGGTAGCCAGAAGGAATCCCAGGCACTCTGAGTTTCCTATTGAATTTCTCTGGTAGAGCTGACATTCCTGTATAAAGGGAAGAAAATCACCTACCTCTGGCTGTTTGTGAGGCTTACTTAGTGCATATTTGTAAAGCACTTTGAAATCCTGGGATGAAAAGTGCTGCATAAGTGAAAAGCATTATCATTATTTTATTAAAATTCAATAAAAACAACACAAGTCTTATTCTTCCTTGAAGTTCCCAAGCCAGCAACGTGATGGGAAGCAAATATGAATACACTAGTGGATGTTACCAAAAAAAAAAAAAAAAAGGAAATAAATTCAATTCTCTTTTCATAGGCTCAAACAATCTTTGATTTAGAAACATTTTTAGTTATCTAGTTTACACTTCTGTTCACACCAAACACCTCTAGAAAAGGAGTGCTCGCTACATTGTTAAAGCAGTCATTCTATTTAAGGGTTACAAAGTTCTTTACAATACTAATCTACTATTATTTCTAGAATTACCTTCTGGAACTCACCAAAACTCTTTAATACAACTATCTCACAAGCCTCATTTAACAGATTCTTATGACATGGTCTCCAAAATCTTTACCATCTCATTTGGTCTCTAAAATTGATTTTTTTCAGCACTGATCTTAAAATGATGAAGCTGAAAATAATGTGATAGTACAGTCTGCAATCAGTACAGAATACAATGAAGTTCTATTTTTGACTGTAATGTAGGTTAAAGCTCTATTGATCCTAAACAATTTTTTAAAGTTGTCATTGCCACAATGTGGCTGACATTGAATATATATATATACTTAATTGCTTGTGCTTTCTCAAAGCATATTTTATGTAGATGAAATCAAGGCGAAGAAGTATTTAGCCTCTGTGTTCAGTGGAAAGAGATGATTATAGAAGAAAATAACTTTTTTACTTGAAATTCGTACGTAGAGTATTAAGTGTAGATTGAATGAGATAATGCCTATAAATTCATATTTAACATTTGTATAGTGACGTATTAGAGCTGTAATTCATGAACCAAACACTAGATGGCGAACTTGTTTTATCACTAAGAGTATTTTTTACAAAGTTTAAAAGCAAGTTTTATCGAATTTAAATTTAGCATACTTCTCAGCATAAACCACTCAGCAGAATGTGTTTCTCATTCCTTTCTAATGTGATCAACGTCTTTATTTTATAAATATAAGATAATTTAATTAGAACTAAGTAGGAATACTATTCATATGCAAAGAAGTTTTGTGAATGTGGGTCTTATGGACATGATAAAAGATACTGATTGTGTTGGACACTGAAAATCTGATACATGTACATATTAGAATACTACTATTATAGGATAGTTTCTAAAATTTTCATTGAATCTGTCAATCCCATCTTGTTTCTATAAGTTTATATGTAATAAATATGCTTGATTGCTCAAAGGTGTTACCTATTACTCTGAATTTGAACTTTTTTATTACTTGGGAAAATGAGCACAGTTAGGCAATTTTAAAAACAAGTTTCCCCAACATATATCAAGTTTTTCTGTCACTTTCCATTTAGATTTATTTTATTCAATCTTCTATATGCATGATTACCAATTTTCCTTTTATGATAAAACTAAATGCCTAGAGAATCTTAAAGAATCACATTTTAAGTGAAATAAAACTAAAGTGTATCTTCCCAAAGTGAAGGACAAATGATATGAGTAATGGGAAGTATTTAAGGTATTTAAATAAGAACAAGTATGAGTATTTAAAGTACTCATCTGGAATTCATTAAAAATTTTTTTTTAAAAAGACATCTCTCAGTTCTAAGGGGGAAAAATACCACCTTGGGGACAGACCATTTCAATTTAGTTACCATACTGAGATGCTTCAGATAAAAACTAATTTGTACTAATGATGTTCGAGGAAGCATGTATAAAATAGACATTGATTTATCCCAAATGGCAAATAAATTCCATTCACTAATGCTCTTCTAATATCATTCAATTTACACTTCTTTTACTATACATCTTAATCTATTGTTTAATCCCAGCCCAGAAGCTATTTTAATAACAATATTTTCTATGTGGAGATGTTACTTTTTCATATCATATCCCCATTTCATTAAGTTTTTCTCCTTTTTAAAAAAATAGTCTCATTGACATTCTTCTATTGTCTCTGACCCTAGGGTGTCTTAACTCTCTTATTGTTGTACCTGGCAGTTCTCACTCCTAACAGTCCTTCAAGAGCTTAGTATATTTTAAAAATGTGTTCAAATTTAGTTTACTTCTTAATTTCTATTTTTTTTTTGGTTCTATCTTTGGCTTTTGAGCTGTGGAAATATTTCTATATTGTTCTGTATTTGTTTATATTGCATCAAAGCCCTGGGGATCTCACTGTTTTGAAATGATTTTAATAATTTCTTGACTTGGGGTTCCCTCAGTGAGATGTATAGTACAAATTCTGATCCCATTATATGCCTTGGGAAAGCTTGTGATTTCTTTCACATGGGTGTCTTCCTTCCCAAACTAGGTTCTTGGGCAAAAGATAAGTTCTGGTCACTTCTCTGGGTTGGTAAATTAAAATCAATTAGTTCTCTTTTTAGCTGATGAGAAAAAAGCAGCCTTTTAAAATTCCTGGGTTTACAGGGAACTCAGTTCCATCCTCCTGTATCATACAACCCACATCTAATTCAGTATTTTTGTCAATAGTTCTTTTTCTGTATGTGTGTGGTATTTTCTTACAAATTTGGCCATGCAGTGTAAGTTTTGTTTATATTTTTCCCACCTTCCAAGTCAGCTTAGCCTACCATCTTCGAGGAAGTTTTTTCCATTTTACCCTCATCATCTGTTCTACACATTTAAGGGAGGAACTTATAAACCTTATATTTCTGTGACTCAAAATAGGCTTTCATTAAGAGAACAATGACTTAAGAGGAATAACCAGAGACATTAAAAGATATTTTCTATTTCCTTATTTGTAGCAATTAATGAAACAATATCCTAGTAGACACCTAAAGGAAACTGTCACATGTGAATATCAAGCTAAAGTGAATATTTACTCAAAACTGTAATGATATCAAGCATTTCTATAGCATTTTTAAAATGAAAGTATACCATCTAGAAATCTTTACTTACAGTCCTTCAAGGACTTAAAATTGGTAGTTCTATAATATCAAGCAATGCCTCATTTCATACTATCAAATGTTAAGAGAACTTACTGAGCTGCTTAAGTAACCCCTAAGTCAATAAACTGAGTCATTAGCACCTCCTTTGAATAATTGTTTGTCTGTTACTGGTTCAACATTTATATAATCTGTCATAATACCTTGGTTTTTTAAGGTACAAAAATTACTGCTGTAGTCTTAAAGTAGAGACTATAATATATGTAGCAATGTTTTCACAATGATAGTTTAATCGTACTGTCTGGTACTGAGTGAGTTAAAACCTGAACACCACTGCTAATTACTATGTAATGCTAACCTTAGTTGCTGGTTCATTTTGAGACTCTTTAAAATATGAACTGTGTATTTTACCCCTATGCACTCTCTTAATGATTTGTTTTTTTAGACTGAAATCACTTCCAGCCATCAGTTATACTCTTGGTCTCTACATATGCACTTCTCCAAGCACAAATATTTCTTTTTCCTATTGGTCTGCCAGCCCTGTCAGAGCAAATTTCACTTTAAACTAAATGCTATGATACTTAAAACCTCTTGGATTACTCAGGCTGCTAGTGTGATCTATGACCTTCCAAGAATGACAGCTGAACTTTCCAATTTGCTTATACTGCTTGGGGAACTAGAAAGCACATGCCAAAGAGGAAAATGTTTCTGATGTTGAACAGAGAAGAGAGTTCTTGTTGGAGGTGGGAGCAGGAGACTATTAAGTTCTGAAAAATACTAATAAGAAATGAAAAGAAACTAAACATGCTGTAAAGTCTGAGACCTCGAGCATAATTCAAAAGTTAATGCTAGTACTAAAAACTTTTCAGTTCAGTTAAGATATGAATAATGATCGCCGGTTACTGTAATTTATGCACCAACCAGAATCTTAAAAGTTATAATATACTATCAAAATGAACAAGTTCAAGAGATGGAATAGAATTTAAAATTAATCATGAGGATTATACAAAATAACTTTTATCAACTCCCCATCTTTCTTTATAAAGCAAAAATCTGACATATGGACATAATCAAAGAGGTAATATAGTATCTAACATGCATGCTACCCCCACTGCTTTATCAGTCTCTTGTAAATGAAAAGTCAATGGTAAGCTTCTTTTGAAACTTATTACTTAAGTCCTTAAGTACATAACACAATTTGGATATAGTTTGATATAATCTTGAAACTTTGTACTTTCTGTTACTACTTTATATGAGGTAAAAAATCTTACCAAATATAAGATGCTTAATATTATAGTTTCCAATTTATGTCATAGTTTAGTTACTCATTTGTCTCAATAATTTTTAGGCTAAATAATCTACAAATTACCTGTGAATGATAAAAATAAAATGTGGGTTGATAAAATTTCTTTATAGCAAAATCAAATTAATATATTTTAAATTTGACGGTACACATATACAAAAAAAAACTTATCAAATTAAAATTGTATGTTTTAGGCAGCTAAGCAAGAAAGATTAAAAATTTGATTTTAAATAAATTTATTACTTTAAATAACCAACCAAAAAAGGCACTTCCTTGAATTATAATAATACTTTAAAAACTAGGTTGGGCACTATTACATTAGTACTTTCAGCCACTAATATAGTAATTTCAGTTATCAATACACACCAAACACTCCATTGCTATTTAGTGTTCTTTGAGTATCTAGAATCTAGGTACATAGTATAATACACTATCATGTATTTAAAAGAATAGGTACTAAAGTAAATCTCTTAAAGTCTTTTAGTCCTTGGGAATAAATGTTTTATTATGGTTCTACAGGAAGAAAAAAAGGTAAGTTCATTTTCTACTTAGGTAAAACTAATTTTTGAAAAAAATTATTTATTTATGCCTATAAGAATTGGGGTACAGGCCAGAGGTGCAGGGGAGTGGTGAGAGGATTCACCAGAGACAGATTGGGGAACAGGACAGGCAGACTGACTGAAATACACTGCTGAGGGGAGTTGTGGGGAGATAGGAGAGGTCTGCTGTACCATGTGGGTCAGCTCCCTGGCCAGGGATTAAATTTGTGCTGTAGTGGCTGCAGATAGCCTCACAGTGCTGTAACTTAATCCCTTGTGCCACCAGGGAGGCTGAGGTAAAGCTAATTTAAGATTGTCAAGATATGAACAAGTCATTCTGATCAACCAGACTTAGTTTTCTGATGATCAAACAAGTTTGTTCTCTATTCTCTCCAAAGATGGGGCTAAGCACCCTTCAGGAACAAACACATTGCACTGACACTTAGGAAATGTAGTATACAATGGAATGAAGTAATATATAGTTTGAACAGTAATTTTTCTGATATACCATATCACATATTTTAAATAAAAATTATTACTTTTAAAGCAGCAAGGAAATACTGTATTTTTCCTCCCCTATCGCTGATGCACATGGGCACTTTTCTCCCTTAATTTAAGGGTAGGCAATTATGTTTATTAAATTCAGCATAACTAACTTACATAAAAATTTCTTAACAACACCTGAATTTTATTCAAGTTAGTGAGGGGTAATGACTTCAGAATCAGAATATCTGAACATGATTTCTGCTTCTACTGATATAATCTGTTTTACTTTATAGCTATAACTTTGTCATGAATTCTTTTAAAATTTTTTTTTCTGACAAAATATGACAGCTATCTCTTTTAGCATCTCTCTGCATTGCGATTATTTCAGTCTTTTACAAGAATAGTATGAGGACTCTTATGGCTGTACATATTTGGTGTTTATTCTTTTTCTTAAGATTTATTGTTACTTATTTATGCACACAAGAGTTTATTTATGCATAAGTAAGAGTTGTGGGGAGTGGGGGGGTGAGAAGACCACCAAGACAGAGTGGGGAGTAGAACAGGCAGATCTACTGAAATACACTGTTGAGAGGAACAACAGGTGAAACAGGAGAGGTCTGCTGTGCCATGTGGGTTAACTCCCTGGCTAGGGATTGAGCTCATGGTGCAGTGGGTGGCAACAGTTTGATAATTGAGACTTTAACCCCTGCCCCACCAGGGAGGCCCTGGTATTATTATTCTTACATAAATATGAAAGAGCCTTCTCTAAAGACAGCTAAGAAATTCTGGTTCTTGCCACATAATCTAGATAGTTAAGAGATACACTGTCATATTTATCATGCTTCTTACCCATGCTTTCTACTTTCCTTTGTATGGCCCTTATATATTCTATAGATATTTATGGCTACACACAGACAAATATTGTTGCTGTACTAAAATAATGCCATGGCCAATCACATGTGTATTTAACCATAGTTAGACCAGACTGCTTGTATAAATAAGGTTATTCAATCAAAACATTCAGATTCTATGTCATGATTGATGCAAATGATACAACACCTTTGGGGAGGAAAAAATACTGGGGAGGTCTCTACATCTTTATATAGGAGATCTTCATCTTTCTATTCAGTGAATTTATTTTGAAAGTAATAAATTACCAGTAAAAGTTTTTAGTTACTTCACCAAAATCACTTCCCATCTTATACACTTTCCTCTCTTTAGGTCTATTGCTACAGTGTTTGTTGGCTTTTCTTTGACAATGATACTGATCATGAGAGCTTAGGGTCCGGTATTTTCATTCTGTGATGTCTACTGTCTCAAAGTTGTGCCAGTCGACAATTTTATAAGCAAAGCTGGGCAACTATGAGGAGAATTCTTAAAGGATATGGGAATGCACCAACACTTTTTGAGCTACAGGCAGCACAGAGTTTTAGGCAGCATTTCAAACTAGCACAAAGGTGCCATTTTAGTTATTTTAACAATGAAGAGCAAGGAAAGATTACAAACTGATTTATTTAGTATAACTATGGTGTCTGCTTACTGCAAACAGTGCCTTCCTCATGCTGACTTTGGGGGAAAAGCCAAGATGCAACTGTATGACACTACAGTAGGTTTATTTTCCCCCCTTAGTATAAAATAGAACTAATTAAATTACAATAGTTCAATATTTAGCAAGTTATTAAAACCAAGAAACTTAAAAAAAATTTTTGAGATGTTTAAGAATTGTTTTATTTACCACCTCAAAAGACATCTCAGCATGAAGTTTCAACACCTATGTAAAGATGGCCTTATGAGGTTTCTTGTATCAATTCCAAAAGATGTAATTTTTAAGTTACAGTTGCAATTTAAAAATTTACTTGCCTAACTATGTTCATAGAAGCCTCCTCCCATCCTTTCTTATTTGAGGGGCTCTATTAGCCACTTGATACTGTCCACACAAATCTGGATTCCATTTTAAGACTGCTTTGTCTTTTAATTTCTGAGAGGCCAATATGAAGGTGCTTTGTTTTTGGCTGGAAAAACCTGAAATGGAAAGAATTTCTGAAAAAATGGGATGTATCAACTTTAGATAAAGCTAAGCAGAGAGGCTTAAAATATAAGTATGTTACTTGAAACAGACTGCTAACAGATATCTCCACGAGACAATATGCCAAAAATCATTTAAGCTATAAGTCTATTCAAAAGATTTACTTATTTAAGATCTTTAACTTAATCAAACGCACAAGAAAGCCTTTGTTGACTGTCTCTAATTTGAAATGAGGTAATAGAAATAAGTGACTTAAATACGTAGCTAAATACGTTAAAAATCAACAGATACACATAAATTTTACATTCACCAACACAAACATGTAAAGTTTGATAAATTATAATCATCCTTCTCAAGTATAAAAACAAAGTAGCATTTTGTCTCTCTAAGATGGGTGTGAATTCTATTAGTTGAAAGAGGCACTAATCAGGTAAGAGATTACCAAGAGATTTAGGTTACTACTGAAAAACTGTATGTTGGCCTAAGATTTCTACAGGTAAACCTATAGGGTTATAGTCTATAATTAATCCCTTCTATCAGACATTATCTCCATTTCTAAATAACCATCAATGGTGGTTTTTTGTCTTTATTTTTTAAAATGAGAAAACCTGATGTATTTTAACAAATCTGTTGTATAATTGAAAAGTTTCACAATTCATCAACAGCTATGATGTCATTGTTAAAAGAAGCTCAGAGACCAAAATATTTTGTCACTGTTCCCTTGGGGATATCTAATCTAATTTAATCTAAATTGAAAGTTGATTTTCTACTCCATAAACCTTGCCCAAGAGACAGGAGGAATTGGAAATAACATTTACATCAAACTCTCTTCTTAAATCTATAGTTATTCAAATTATATTTTGTAAGACATTGTGTTTTTCTAAAAAGGCAATATCTCTATTACATATCCACTACAAAGAGCTTTTTGGACTAATTCTTCCAAAGTACTTATAATACTAACCCCTAACTATATTAACCCCTAATATATTAACTAACTAACCCCTAATATATTAACAGATCAAGTGTGACATTTCATTAAATAGCTCATATAATTCAGAAACTGCATCCCAATTATAATGTGATTCTTTGTCAAATACAAGATACAAATTTATAATCTATTTACTTTTTTATCTAAAAATTTTTCAACATAGCTCAAATTTTTAATTTAAAGTATTTCTGGTTTTATTGGATGTCAAGTCATAATTGGCACATAACATTACCATCATATTATAATGCATAATGTTAGAAATGGTACCATACAATATTATAGAGATAGAATATTATGTGAGAAAATACTAAAAAAAAAAAATCAGTGAAATTAATTAGGAGGTTATAGACAATGGTGATTTGAATTAGAGTACCAATAGCAGAAATGTAAAAAAAAAAAAAAAAGTCAAATTTGAGAAGTCTAGAAATGAAAATAGGACTTGCAGATAGTTTGCACTGGGGACGATGGTAATAGTGAGAAAAAAGGGAGGAATCAAGGAAAGGGCCAAAGTTCATGGTTTGAACTACTAGATGGTGGTGACATTTACCAGAATGGAAGACTAGAGGAGATTATTTGCATGTGGGAAATCAAAAGTTAATGATTTTACAAAACATCAACTGGATATATTAACCAGTGAGAGGGATAAGGCTAGTGCTCAGAGCAGTCTCAGATACAAGTATAAGCTTACAGATAATATGTAACATCACAGAAGCTGGATGAAATTCTCTAGGTGGCAGGTATACTTAAATGACTCCCACAAATGTTATGGCTAGAGAACAAAGTTGAAGCCCTGAAGTAACCAGTATATAAAAGTGACCAAGAGAAATACCTAAAAGAGAACACTGGGAAAGAATGGAGAATGGTTTAAGAGGGGAAAAAGAAAAACGGGGGTATCTTGAAAGCAGAAAGGAGGTGCAAAAAGCGGGTCTAAACAGGTATGTCAAACATTGGTGAGAGTAAAAAAGAGAAAGCCATTTGGCTTGGCAATTTTAAAATTATTGGTGATTTTTACAAGACTGGAAAAACTGAAGTGAACAGTAATCTTTTGAAATGAATGGAGGGAAATGAGAAATGGGCAGAAGCTAGGATGTACAAAGAGTTTAACTTTGGAGAATCCAGATTATGTTTTTAGGCTGACAGGAATGATCCAACAGAAGGGCAAAGAAGAATGACATGAAAAAGTCCTGGACAAGGCAAGAAGGGATGGAGATCAGAGCAAAAGAGACTGATTTGACTAAAAAAGAAGGCTACTTTCTTCCATTATGACAGAGGGGAGAAAGAAAGACAGGTACAGAGATTAGGTAGTAAAAAGATGACCATAGGCAAGTTTTCTTAATAACAAAGTCTCCTCTCCTGAACTGCTGTGAAGATTAGACAAGAGATGTAATAAATAGCAATTAGCATATAGCCTTCACTCAGTAAATTATTTCCATAAATGTCATCATTATTAATCAACATATCTTAGTTTATAAACAGATTTGAAACTAGAGAATAATGTTTCAAATGACACAATATGCACTGAAGCCTACATTGCTTCTATTCTTTTCCAGTAATTTCATTTTAAACCAGACTATTCATATTCCAAAACCAAACTATTTTCAAGCAGCTTCACTTGTCAAAGATTTTTTTAAAAGGACAACCAAAACCTTAAAAAAAAATTGTTTATTTTAGGCAGAAATTTTCTGTGAACTTTTTAAAATCCAGGTTTTAGGTTGGATTATAAACTAATTAATGGTCTAATGCAAATTTAAAACTGCAAAAAACCAAACCACTGAACAGTCCTTTAGCCCTGCCAATCTAAAATTGTTTCAGCCTCCACTTTCACATGCAAACTATGATGTTACAGTTTAAACACACATAAAAAGTCTTAATAATTTAATGTAAATTGACTGAGTCAAATAATACCTCAACCAAAAGATTTAATTGTAGCAAAATATGAAAATGAGGTTTCATTGTACCTCAGTATGAAGTTCACATATTAATAATATGCAAAATTCAGTTTGCATGCATGTGATTTTGAACTTCCACTAACTTATTCAACAGATAATTATAATATTTCCAATATGTTTAAAGATCAATCTGATAAGATGGTTCAGTTGATCCTTATAATAATGTTATTTTAAGTTCTTAGAAATGCAGAGATCAAATTGTTGGAAATCTTAAATTCTGTTTATACTATAGAATCTTCTTTGTAATCAAAAGTGAAAAATAAGGTTTTAACTTATTAAATAAACTCATTTAATACAAATTTAATTGAAACTGAACATATAAGATGATCAAAGAAATAACAAACCAGCTTATTTTAGGAGAAAGAAAGGCTTAGTCTTCCAGAAGCATTAAAATAGAACCAATTTGACTCTTAATGGTAGTATACATGCATGTGCACCCAACCCCTCATCCCACCCCCCTGCCCCCAATACATGTACACCTTCTCTCAGTTTATTAACATTCTAAATCTTTCTCCAGGTTTGGCCTTGCAATCACTTACTTGATAAAGTAGGTCACTTAAAAAGGAAGAAAGCCCAATAAAATGAATTACAAAGACAAGATTAAACTGATTGCACTGTTTTCATACATTGTAGCTGAAATTCTGCAAATACGCAGTTGGCTGTGGTTTGGCATTTAACAGCATGCGATCAGTAAGGAGGAGGAAATTTTATTCTCATTAACTATTGCAGATTTACTGCAGTGAAAAAGGGCTATGTAACCCGAGATGTGACAGTACAGAAAGATCAAAGCCATGGACTGGAAACTAAATAAACCCTCTGGCTACTTCCTGCAAGGAAAATTCACTTTGGCAATGTAAAACAGAGCCCAGTTAAAAACTACTCTCAGTTTTATGAGCTGTCATAGCAGCTCAAGTGGTTTGGACTGGTTGAGTTTAGAACATTGTATTTCCTTGTTTTTGTCTAAGATACTTCTGTAAGCAGTTTTATAGATTTTTTTTTTTAAAACACCCTAACAACAACAAAAAGAAACTCTTCGTTGAAACTGAGAAGGTAACCACTAAACTTAATAAAGCAGGCAGGTCTTCATTTGCACATTCCTTTCTCATTTACTACAGTTTAATATTTTGCTCTTAGATTTATTTGGCAATATACATTTACTTTAATAATTTATCTGCAATCTGTATAATTCCTATTCAAAATAATTGCAAATCAGTTTATAGAGACCATATGGCTCATATCTGAGGGGTGAGCTATTTACAATAGCACATCTGGAAGAACTATGGGCAATATGGAGAATATGGAAATTAATTAACATTACATTTAAAAGTGGATAGGTTCTAGGATGCATCTGTTTTTCAAAAAATTTAAGAGAAATCTATTTAACCCATATAATAAAAGGAAGTTTAGGCAATTGCTCATAAATACATAAATCATATTGTTAAATCAAGCAAAACACAGATGGGCTAGAATAAGTCAACCTTAAATTAGAAAATATCCCTGAGATTAGGAGTCAGCTCAATATCATATGGTGATGGATCACTGGTGCTATGGTTGTGAGAGAACTATGGGAACTACACCTGAAAGGAGAAATCAAGTAATGTACAAAAATTAACAATGATGTAAGAAAATAAATAAATTTAATTGAAAAAAGAATTAAAAGAAACAAAAGAGGAACATGGTGTATTTTCCTCTTTTATTTTTTGGAGGTTGTGGGGGTGCTTATCAACCATATTACTTACAATTTGTTATCCCATTAGCATATGAGAAAACAAGCCTTTAATAAAATAGTAATGTGCATCCTATTCCATTAAAAAACTAATATTTTTTTAAAAATAGGAGTTCATAGGTTAAATATATTATAAAAGTGGTCATCATTATTTAAAAACTTTCCATTTAAATTTACAACTAATTTTTATATATCTGAACAGCCAACAACTTGTAATAAATATACATTAAAAGATGGATGAACTTTAACACAAGACAGTCACTCTTAAATGATAGTGACACAATTAATTTCTCATTCATGAATGGATTAATTCCCATGTCATTTCTTCTAGTATAAAGTTATGTTATAATTGATGTATTAACATCTTTATAGGATCTAGTCATATTCAGATTAATTTTAAAATTTAAAGGTCACACAGAATTTATGCTGAGTTCTTTCTGAATTAATGTCCTAGTGAAGTAACAATAAATCTAATTTTCTCTGGGAATATCTTTTGACTTTATATACAGTAACATGCATCCCTCCAAAACCTGCTCAGAACACCTGACTGAAAATTAACACAAATTTGATGAGGGCAGGTCTTTCGTCAACTTCTCTTGTATCTATATTTCCAGAGTAAAGTAAATTACTTCAAATATTTTTCCAAGTTAGTAGTGTAATTTCTCTTGATAAAACATCTTTCCAGAGACGCTGAGTCTTGATTTTGGGCTTATATTTCTATATTTCAGTAAAATTTACAATTTGCTAATGCTGATGTGTGATAATGTGATAAAATCTGGCATTGAGAGTTATTGGCCCAATTTAGTAGTAAAATCTAATTTAATTCTCCTTGGGAAATGCAAATCACTAGTGTCCTGTAGTGAAATTTCCTTGCTTTACAAGGCTAGAAAGAAGTTGTCTCTAAAGTATAAATAAATAAGATAATGGGGTTAATATGAGGATTTATTTATAGACATAATAGCATCATGCATATGAATATTTACATAGATTAGTTAGCTATACAAATGATTTGCATGAGACATAAACCCTTCCAAACTGAGATTATTTCACTCATTTCACCCTCATTTTTCATACACCTGTATTAACCTTATAGAATAATCAACTACTTATGAGAATTAGGAGTAGTAAATGATTACTTAATGTATTAATAAACTTTTAGCAACTTACGCCAAACAACATGAAACATTAATTTGCAGTAAACCATGTCAAAGGTATTAAAAGCAAAATAGGTAAACAATATTGTATTGCATAACACAACCTCATATCTGAATCTGAATTTTAATAAGCTACACCAAAACTCATATTTGCTTATCATTTGGAGACAATAATTGTGTAACAGTAAGAGTACCAGATCTTATCAAGCTTAAAGGTTTCACTGTTTACTAGTTATTTGATTTTGGGTTGTCCTTAATAATCTCTAACCCTTAATTTCTACATTTGTTGAAAACAGGGACCATACTACCTTTTGTTCTATTTATTTCACACAATAGTTGATAATCCAATGAAATACATAACATAAAAATGCTAGATAAAAATCAAGTTATTAATCTTTATTACTTTAGACTGAAAAAAGAGACTTAACCATTTCATTCTTTGAAACTTTTAGAAGGCACCTAAAACATTTATCTGCTGAACTAAAAAAGTAATTGGCAGAACGGTTATAGAATTATAGGACAATAATATAACAAAATTTTGCACAGATCTAGATACTTTACAATCAAATTATATATCCTAAATTAAAAATATACAAGACATTATGTTGTCTTGTTATTCGATTCCATTGTTTCAATAAAACGGTTCCACAGTATGTGTATTGATCATGATTTAATAAAATTCCATTTAAATAAGAAGCAACTCTTGCAAATATCCCAATCTAAATACAACTAAAAACACATATTAAAAAACTATATATAAGTTCCTAAAATATATATGTCAAAACAAAATAAAGTACATAATTATGCCCTAAATATATAAAACATTCAATAAATTTTAAATCAGCAAATCTGTTGCCATGTTTTAATATGTACAAATAAATATAAATGGAATGACCAAATATTCTTAAGTATAGTGTTGACTTTCATTACTAGAATTACAGATGTGACAGTGGTGCACTCGTTTTTATGCTATTAAAACATTACAGGTGAATTTTATTAAAAATAATCCGATAAGGAAGAAGCAAATTGAAAGATCTCTGTAATCAATTCTTAAAAGTGAAGGGTTCTTTTAGTTTTTTTTTTTTAAGACAGGAAACAGGTTTTTATCAAAAAGGGTTACTGCTCAATGTTTTCAGTTGTTACTTTATTATTTGTTAAAGACACTATTAAATAAGAAATATTTTAATGCAATTAGGTAGTCACGAGACTCATTTGACAACTAAAAAAGAGCAAATGTGTAGTGTGAGTGAATTTTTTAACTTGTTGGTAATCTAGCAATGTGACAGAAATGGTTTTTGTAAATGTAAGCAAGGGTTTACATCATGTTACTCCATTCCTATTACTACTACTTACGAGAATAATACTGTGATCTGATTAGAAAATGATAGAGAAATGAGGAGACAGTGAATGATCCATGAATGAATAATCCTCCACCATGTCCTATTGGGTCCATACTCTTGCCCACTCTCAGCCTGTCACCCTTCCCCCCTTTGGGCTGCATCAGTTTTGTAGTTAAAAGACAAAGACCAAGACCTAATGGTCTCACTTATATGTGGAATATAGAGAAATATGTAAGTAAGGGTTATTCAAAATGTGGAGAGTTTTAAAGAAAGTGAATATTCACTGCTAAATGTATCTTTTAAAATTATTTTGACTTTCATATTTACTTAAATCAGAAAACCAGTATGATATAATCTAAAACATAGATAAAATCATGTACTACAAAAGCAGGTGCTGAAAAGAAATGTTAGTTCTGCAACTAAGTAAATGTATCTCACAAAACTATTTTCAGAGAGTCATTTTATTTAAAAATTTATCCAATCTTTATCTCTAATTACTTCATAAAGATAAATTTTTAGACATAAAGGAAGTGAACCATTCAAGACTCCTAGTCCCTATTACTAAGTACATTCAACAAAAGTTTTGTCTATTTCATTCCTGTGAGAGGTATGGTGGTATACTTCATTGCTTCTATGTGTATATATTAGCATCAAAAACTCTGACAGTTTAATAGTGAAGATGGTATCTGCTTATTTTGTTTTGTATGCAAATGACTGAAAATAAAGTCAGGAGATTTTTTTAAGACTCCATAAAATATGTTCTATACAGAAAACTGTAATAAGATATCAATATATTAACAAAAAAGTTATATCTGATAAAAAGTTAATAACACTAAATATAGCAGTGTTTTAGTTAATAATCTTTAAATGACTTTATAAATATTTAACAATTCATTTAGTTCTTACAATGCTATGAACAAGTGGTTGGTCTTGATGCCTATCATGGATATATTTCTAGGAGGTTCTTTTCATATTTCTTTGATTCTCCTATATAATTTTTAAGTACTTCTGCAGAAATGAATTTAAGTCACTAAAACTTAAAACTATTAGAACAAATGGTAGCGTCTTAGTTACCAATTAAAATTGATAAACATTTTATCGAAGAAGGGATTTTGTAGGCATATTTAGTTTTCTCTCAATTATGAGAATTTCTTACTTGGCCATACAAAGGGTAGTAACAGACAAGTTGATTTCTCCTTTGAATAACTTCCTTGAAACAATATCATAATGTATAGTTTTAGGAATAATATGTGCTTCTATAAATATTACACAATACCTTTCAGAGAGCAGATATATAATTTTGAGGTTGCTCTTCTAATGTAGAACACTGAGTAAACTAAATAGCTGAGTATAAAAGATTATCTCAAGTGTTAAGGAGATTATTCAGTAAGACTTTTAAAAGTGCAACTAACATATCAGAATTATGACTTAATGTTTAAATAACAGCAAAGGTTTATGTGTATAATATCTAATATATTCATGTACAGAAAAGTTAATGCCACACTATTCTAAGAAAAATGAGGGAAAAAGCAGGCTGTATAACACAGAAAATGAAAATGTCAGAGTCAGATGGCTCAGATACTGTACACATCTAGTTCATCTTTGACTCTACGAATGACATCACTGTGCCAACCATAAAGAAGAACTCCAGGCCCTCTCAAAAATATTTTTCAAAGCCCCAAGGAAACCTAAGCAGTCTCTGTATTTTTTTTCCAGTTTATGAAAATTGGATTCCTATAAAAGAAAAATAGAGCATTTTTACTGCAACAAAAACTGATTTGTAAAAGCTGGAAGCAGTTTAAAAATACTCAACATGAGGTTCTTGTTAGTCTTGAAAAGTAAGAGTTATAATGAAAAAAGGACCAAAAATATGGGGCAGATACATTTTGTATAAGGGGAAAGAAAGCTAGGCTTACTCTTATTATTTTTAATTAGCTTCAATAGCAAGTTCTACCTTACTTCTAACAACGCTCAGATCTTGGGACTGGCAGATTTACAACTGATGCTCTGGGATTGACACTTTAGAGCTAAAGTCTTGTGGATCCTTAATGTATTTTGGATTTCCCTCTAAATGTCGGGAAATTCTGGCACCAAGAAGTTCAAACTGATAGTGACACATACCTAAAACCCAGGATTCACTGTCCAACTGCCAGTATCTATTTTATCAAACATTCAGTCTCTCTAGTAGGACAGACTAGATGAGTTTAACAGTTTTCAATGTTTCCAATTAAACTGCCTTGCTACATTACAAAAAATGCAGGCAAGGCATTCATTCAGATGAAGAAGGGCCCCTTTAACTTGGATTTTAAGAAAAACAACAATTTGCACTGTTTAAACAATTTTTTAAATCTAGTTTAATTTCCCCATTTTAACAGATTTCTCTGATTTGTAAACTTTGTCATTTTAGTGAATTCTTTAGTGAAAAATTTTTTAGTGAAGAATTTTTTAGTGAAAAATTCTTTAGTGAAGAATTTTTATTTGAACAATTAAATGAAAAACTTGTCATACATTAATAATCTATATTCTGTTGCATCATACCTGAATTCACTGAACTATTAAGGAATCACAAAGAAGAAAATCCCTGAGTACTGAAAGACTAGTATGCCACTGTTATGTTGTTTTGCCTATGTATTATTGACACTCAAAGCATTACAAACGATGATAAAAATTTACATTTAATACATTATTATTTTCTTTTAGATAACTTAGCTGTGCTTTTTATCAAAGACACATGATAAAGAAGGTAGTAACTTATAAATCATCTGGACAATTTCTTTGACTTAAAGAAAAGCACCCTTCAAAATAGATACCATTTCCCCTTTTTAAAAGTTTTTACAGAATCAGTTTTTTCATAATTGAAAATTCAGTCAAGATATTTTTTCATAGTCCACATAAATTTTTCATGTTGTCCATTACATCTATTTATTTTAATCTTTACAGAGAAGAATAAAAGGTTCAATACCTTCTATTAATAAGTCTTTAAAAAATTCATATTCTGCTTAACAGTTAAAAAATTCAGTAATACTATTTTGTAATTTGATAGAACAGGCTTTATATTTAAATGGTTGGATGTCAGTTCAAAAAGTTAGCATTAATATAAAATTTCATGTCTTTGACAATGTGCAGCAAAATTATCAAGCCAAAATATGTGAATATCATAATTTAAAATACTTAAATCTTTGTAGAACTAAAAATAAGCCAGTTAAGCTACATGGTTTGTTACTCTTAAAGAAGAGTACAAAAATATTATTAAAAGAATTTTAACCAGCCAAAAATTATTTAGAAAGTAAATAATTCCAGAAAATTAATGAAACAGAAAGCAGCAAAGAACAACTATGAGGTTATGGCTATATTTTGTACTTTATATATCCACTGACCCATTTTAGAGTTCCTTTTTATTTGATATACTACCTACCCCCCCACTCCCCCCAAAAAAAGCCTGAGAAAATTCAATTATTTCTTCTGGAAATAAAAAGAGAAAATAACACAGTTATGTGATTTAAGGCCTGAAAAATTGTCAAAGACAACAGATGAAAGACTAATTTTACCAGGGGAAGTTTGTTACAGAGGGCAAATGATTCTCTACCTAAGATGATTATAATAAATAAATATATCATCCTCTCGGTTTGAAAAATAGTCTTTGGTAAGTTTTAGTAACTAATCCCTTAATCCAACATTACTATAATGTATCCTTTATGATGTAAAAGAAATAAACACTTCTACCCTTCAAAAGAAACTGACTTACAAAAGCACTGATATTTTCCTTATTTTTAAGAAGGTTATTAATAGAATTAAGGAATAAAATATTAAAATTCTTGGTTCATACATAGCTTAGTTAATAGGCATATCACTATAACATTATTTTCAGTGTTTTAAAAATGATCATCCTTGAGAATCAGAAATAAGATATTTTGCTGAATCAAGCTCACAAATTTTGCATATTCACTATAGTGAAAATTTTCAGGTTCTTAAAGAATCATAATTATATTAAAATAAAAGCAAATATTTCTCAAATAGCTAATACATGGCTAGTATCAGTTTGCTTTCTTTGTATATGAATAGATACAAAACAATGTTTTGTTCATAAACATAAATGTCAGAGCAATCAATTTCAAGTATGCTTTCAGCAAAAATTTCCCCTGTAAATATTAGGATTATATACCCAAATAACTTATTTCTTTTCCAATTATGTTACAGTGAATTGCCTCAAGTTAAGTATTGTAGTTAAAATAATTAAACACAGCCTTTATTATTTAAATAATTATAGCTAATACAGATGAACATCAGAAGTAATGAAAGCTGTGTGGTATCCAAACATATTTAACTTTCATTTCCTAAAGCTAGGAGTTTCTTACCATGACAATCCAGTATACCAATGAAACTATTTCTAAAGTATTATTACTCATTTAAAGCTCACTTCAGAGAAACCAAATAATAGGTCAGAAAAAAGACAAAACTTGCAAGCTGACCATAGACCTGAGGCTTACAGGAGGGGAGAGGCAGAAGGGTCAGACCAGGGGCGGGAAGAGCACATGGGACAGCTGAGATGGACCATGGGATTTACTGTGGTGGAAGAACTACTAGGACTACACCTGAGGGACAACACAAACACTGTCCAAAAGTGAACAACGATGTAATAAATATTTTTTTAATTAAAAAAAAAAGTCCACCATAGAATAGTGAACTACATATAAGGTTATCACATTTAATGAGTATTCCTGTTTTTCCACCATCATGCTTTTAAACTTTTAGTCATAACTACCAATGAGTTGTGAAATCAATTTAGTGGGTTGCAATTTGCATTTCAAAAATGAAATAGAATATAACAGAACATGTTATTGTAACATTCCAGCTAGTAAGAGTAATTACCATTCTGAGACATTCTTGTTTTACATATATGTATAGATAAATATACACACATGTAAACAAATATGTTTGTGTGTAGTGGGTTGCAATATGAAAGTAATTTCTTAATGTGGGTAATGCTAAGACACTTTTAAAAGTTACTATAGTATGCTATGCTTCCTTCCAAATTAGGTATCATGTCAAAATGGAAAGAACATAAGCTTTCTTATGGAGAGATATGTCCTAGAGTTCAAATTTTTGATCTACCATCCAAGTTATGTGAGCTGGTTACTTAAAATATTAGAACCTTTATTTCTTCATTTGTAAAATTACTATTAAAAAACTGGCTTTAAAATATTACTGTGCAGGCTAAAATAAAAAAGATGAATATTTGTAAAATAGATTATATACAATTGAAAATCAATAATAATTGCAATAATTATTAATATTTGATTGAAATAGCTTATCTGAAGTGATCATTAAGAGTTTAACATACTGTGTTAAACAAAACACAAATGTGTTCTTATCATTTAAAAAATACATACATGTCTTCCTAAGCAAAGAATAATTCATACCAATAAAAAATGTAATTGTAGAAGAGAAAATCATATCAAAAAATTAGGAATAAACAAATCTTAAGAGAAAATAAAAATAAATCTATTCATAAGAGAACCTTAATTCCTAAAAGTAATATCAGAAGATAGAAATTTCAACAGTCAGCCTAAACTAAAATATTACACTCTAGAAATGATATAAAGAGGAAAATATTACTTATGCTCACTGGTAAGAAATTTAAAAAGCTGATACCCACAATGAAGCTGGGTATCTGCTGGGGAAAACTTCATTACAATTGAAGACTATTGCTAGAATATTACATTTTTTTCCTCCTTCAATATTTTATTTGAAAGCCATGTAGGGAAGAAAAGTTCTTAATATAATCAAAGCATTAACTCTAAACAATGATATCTGAATAATTGTTAAGATCACATATTGTGTTTTTATGTTATATTTTACTGGTTTTGGAAAACACTTAGAAACAATTTTGGTTCATTAATTTCGCAGAAGTACTATCTACTCCAATAGATGGCCTGTATTTTCCAAAGTGGTGAAGCATTATTATTTTTCAGATCTGTGTTCATTTTTTTTTTACACAGAAAATGTCACTTCATAAGTTAATTTAAAATCAATCAAGCATGTTCTTGAAAATAATTGAGTTTTTATAGACTTTAATGAAAAACAAAACAAAAGGGGAATAAAGATAATTCTAACTTTTCAAAAAGATGGGAGTCACATATTAGATTTTTCTGGGAAGACTTTACCTGCCAGGAAATGAATGTTGCCCAACTACATCTCCATTTTGAAGGTGATAATCATTGAAGAACTCTGGACTTATAGCTCCTTCAGAGGAAATTAATCCATCTAGAAAGAAGGAAAATGGTTAACTAGTGAAATATATTAGGGAATAAAAAATTTTCTGTTTTTATTTCCTATTATTAGGCAATAGAAAATAACCTGTATATTAAATTTGGAAAGAAAAACATTAAGCATGACAATTCCCTTGGGAGTAAAAACAGAAGACCATACATATTTAAGTATTATATTACAACAATGCAGCACAATAGGTGAACATTTATTGGACATATCCTATGATACTAGTATAGAGAAGAAAAATGTTCTCTGCCTTCAAGGGGTTTATAGTCTTATAGAGAAGACAGCAAAAGATAAGAGGGTGAGATGAGGTAGGGAAGGATGAGGTAGTCATTAAATAGCAAGATGTCCATAAAGAGCAACACTTTTATATATCCCACATTTTAGACCCAGACAGCTTCATTTATATAATTAGGGAATTAAATACTTCAAATACACGAATTTATAAATAGGTAATACTTGACACTTTGGGTTCCAAATCTTAAAACACACACATAAATAAGCCTGGGTTGCAAATTTTTAAAGGGTATATTTCTTGTGTAATAAAAAATATACTGAACATAAATATTTATTGATGACTCAGTCTTAATTATAAGCATTAATTATTAAAGAGTCATGTTCCTGGTTATAAGCTATAACTGTATTGCATATGCTAGATGGTTCTATACTATTATACATTGAGTTCTTTCCCTTGCTTATAAATGTTTTTTTTCTTAGATATAAGTCTTGTTATTTTTTGTTGATATTAGAGTACTACTACTTTCTAATTTGTTCCCATCTAAGTACCAAGATAACCTATTTTTGACAGAATTATCAATAAAGAATAATTTGAAGAAAAAGTCTAATGATTTTTTCATTTAGTCACTCATTCATGACTATCCAGTGCTAGCATAAACACATTTTATAGTAATAAAATTATTTTATAATAACTATATTTTTGTAATAACTATTGGGAAAGTTAAGGTCTTTTAATGTTGATTTTCTATAAGTATTCTATATAGGTTAAGTGACTTCTAGATGAATGTTGGCTAGTTCACGCCCAAAACACTGTTCACTAATTTAACATACAGTAAGCAAATTACTTAGTCATTTACCATAATAATAATAATACTTTGCTAGGTACCTTATTGTCACTATATGCAGTTTTTGTTCTAAAAATTTTAGGGTAAATGAAATGTAAAACAAACACTTAGGTTACAATTACGTAATACATTTCAGAATAAGTAAACAATAGGAATGGATATATATACCAAACTATGGTTTTACAATAATGCCAAGAGAGAAACAAACTATTTTAAATTTGATATTCCAGAAATATATTGACATATTAAATGATAAGAAGATTCACCATAATTGATTAAGAACAATAAAAAAATGTAAAAGGTCATTTAGAAATGTGAAGTAGCAGTACAGCTTCATAAATAATATTTTTTCTATTGGTAAAATACCAAAGCAAACAGCACCATTTTCACGATAGAAAAGGAAATTTATTAATGACCACAATGACAACAATTTTAAAATCTAAGGAGAGATCTAAAAGACAGAAGATTCCTATTTTGTAAAACAACACTGAGATCTTTTTTGTTCAATAAAGGCAAGGAAAAACTAGATACTTTTTGACACATCTAACAATCTGAAAATAGAGGGCAATAATAATGAGTAGGAAGTACAGACTGCTATTTCATTTTAAAGTAAAAGGTAAAAACCATGGAATTATGGGGCACTTAGCTTAATCTCTGTGGTTGAAAAGCTACCAAAGCTGCTTTTATAGGAAGCAGCCTAAAGTTTCATGGGAACTCAGGGGTTTTAATAAGATGGCCATAACTATTCAAACAAATCTGTAATACTACAGATTTATCTGATATTTCTGAAAATATGATCGTACACAATTAAAGACAAAAGTCTGGAATTATCTAAAGCTCCACAACACATTTAAAGAGATACAACAGAGATTTATTTAGTGCAAGAACTATTCATGGAAAATGGACTAGGTAAATAATTCATAAACTAAAAACATCCATACATGATTTGATGAGAGCTGTAGCTTTAAACTTTTAGCAATGTACTATCCAGTGTCAATTGTCTACCTATATATATACATCTATATGTCATTAGGCTATAGGTATTAAAAAAATCAAATATAAGATATTTAATGATAATACTTTCCCCATTAAATGCTTCAATTCCCCCCCACCCATACTGTGGCTGTTTCTCAATTTTTATATATAAAAATACAGATAATTTGATTTCTCACAAAAGCATATTATATATTTTAATTATAAAATAAAAATAGTTCGTGGAAAATATTTTCATTTTAAGAGGCTAATTTATTTAGAAAATGTGGTATAACTTTTCAGAAATCTGTTCTGAAATTTTAATTTTATTAAAACAACAAAGTTGAATACTGAAGTGATTTAAAAGTCTTACTCACTTTTGGAAACAGGTAATTGATTCTCACTGAAAAGTAATATCAATCTTCAAAGCAAGGAACTATATTTCAAGAAACTCTGATTTCTATTAACAAAAAATTTCCTATCATACATATTTTACATCATGAATATCTGAATATGTAAGGAACAGCTGCTTGCCATTACTGAATTAGGAAATTCTGGCTGGTGAAAATTAATGATGTACTCTAACAGAAAATAGTTAGATAGCAAAATAACACAAAAAAGTTATTTCATAACTACTGTGATATTCAGTTAGGAAAAAAACTAATTTTCAAAGTAAAGTATCAACTTCCAGAATTCCATTATCTATATCAAATATAAAATAATAATAGTGTTTATGGGCAAGCTGCACAATACACAATCATGAAAATACACAAATGACTACACAGTAGGAAAAAAATTAATTCAGATATAATTACTTTAATGCTTTTATTTACAACTCCCTACAGATCTTAGAAATCCTTTCCTTCCTCTCCTCAACTAAATGACTTCAATAAAGTAATATTAATATTGGCAACACTGTAACACACTAAAAGCCAGAATATGCAAAAACACACCACTATTTGTGCCAAACTCATCTCTGGAAAAAGACAAGTTGGCAAAATCAATAAGGTAATAATATATGTAAGATTTATGAAAGAATTAAATTTTGCCTTGAAAATTCTAGCAGAGTTTAGAAGGAAAAAACTTTTTATAGAGTGAATAAATCTTCCAAACCAATTGGAATTAATAAGAGTTTATAGTTTGAAATGAAAGAAAAATCGTGGTAAAATTAGACCGTTAATATAAGATACACACAACCCACCTCCCCATTAGTAAGTTATACATTTAATAGATTCAGACTAGAGACACTGTGTTTTACATTTTCAAACATAAGTAGAAATGTGAAAGATGTTACTTTAAGTTATACATTCTAAAAAGTAATACACTTTAAGAGTTTCTTTTCTTGCCTATACCTTTTTATGTAGATTGTATAAAAAACTATGGAAAAACTGGAAAAAAAATAATTGTGAGTTGCTAAGTTTGCTTGATGTACAATGTTAAACTAGATATCATACATCATTTACATACTAAATGATGGGAATAAACACATTTGGCAATCTCAAATCCTTATTTACCCAGCACACGAACTGTTTATTTTTGCTTTATCATATTACCTGAGTTGTAGAAAAGGTCAGGTCTTTCAAGAATATCTCCTTCATGGATGTATGGCTCAATTCGATCGTCACCATATAAGTACTGCTCACTCTCATCCATCTGACGACTCTCTACCATCTCCAACCACTGAGAGTTATGCCAGCGAAATTTTTCACTCTGAATTTTCTTAGCCCATTCTTCATCATATTCCTATTGAAAACAAATAGTCAACTGGAATTACATAAGCTTATGAAGAACTCCCTTGACACTAAGATAATAGTACTGTTATCTCACGAGAAAATAATTTTGGGGGATTTCATTTGAATCAGAAGGACCACTAAAATACATGTTCAGAATAATTACACACAATAATCAATAAAACAACTGAATTCATGTATTAAAAATACTTGTGTTTGGATTACTAATCACTAGGGCAATGGCAGAACTAGAAAAGTTTAAACTTTACAAAGTTTAAAATTTTTTTATTGAGATAACATTGATTTACAACACTGTATGTCACAAATTTTTCTAAGTATTACCAGGATTTAGGTAAGTAATCAAATTTCAGTTTCCAAAGAGTTTATGGCTAAGAGGTTAATCATTAAAAGTATATTTTTCACTAGTAATTTAAAAGCATATTCACTAGGGAAAAAAAAACACTATTACAGTATTTCTCTTCACTGAAAATAGAATTTTCAACAAAATGGTTTATCTTATTAATAATAATTTGCATCAATCATAGAGGACAAACAGACAAATAACTGTAAAATACAGCTAAACCTATCCAGCTCCCTACTTTTCTTACATGTTATGGGACTTCTAACTAATCACTTAATAATTAATTGACAGCACAAATGATGGTACAGGTGGGAAAAAAATTGTTCAGGTATTTCTTGTCATTCTAATTCTAGGATTCTTAGTTTTAAATTCCCATCATATCTTTAATATTTTTATCATTATCTACAAAGGAGCTGGATACACTATTGTACATTTGAAAGCTGCTGAGAATAGATCTTAAAAGTTTTCATTGCAAGAAAAAAAATTGTAACTATGGTGACATGTTAATTAGACTTATTATACTGATCATTTCACAATATATACAAATATTAAATTATGTATACCTGAAACTAATGTAGTTATAAATCAAGTATATCTCAATGAAAATAATTAAAGAGTTGGAAAGGCGTCAGGCAATAATAGTGCTATTCTGTAGCAATACTGTCCTCTGATAGTCAAGATGATCATGATAACTAAGTCTTAGACCAAATGTACAACTGAGTCTAATATTGATTGAGTTACATCCAAAGTAGAAGGCTCAAGTTAAAATTAGTTAGCACAAAGTTATTTTCTGGGTGAGACTGTCTGAAATTTTATGCTATTATCATCTTGTTAAAATTTTCTATATTACACTTTTAAAGTTTAACATTATTGGTATATCTATTGGATTTATATCGTGGAAAATATATCCTGGAAACTAGATACTTCTTTTCATATGATATTGGCAGAAGTAGAATATATGTGGTCATGGTACTATTAATGGCAATTCTGTCACTAAATTATTAGGCTTTCCTTCTTATTAAGTTATTTATTAACATCCCTATTATCAATTTCGTTACGTTATTATTTAAATAAAATCACCTATAATTATTTATATTTATAATTTAATTACTTAAAAATAAATTGTATAGAAAATTTATCATAAACACTATATTAAGCATTAATTCAACTGCTACTAATTTCAATATTTAAATCATTGAAGGTTATTATTTTTTAACTCTAAGTTATATCTACAGTTTATTTGGCTTATCTGTATATGAAATTAATAATGTAGGTATTTAAAAAAATCCTAAATTCCAATGTTTATTCTTGTCTGCATGATTATAGTAATTAGATATGTTAGTTTATACGGCCATCCAGTCATTGATCATACATACATTGTTCTGTTAAAATGAGAATACACATAAAATAAAACACTTAGAAAACTTGTATGTCATGCTAGTCATTACTATTAATTAATTGAAGGAAAAACTATGACTTGGGTACTAAAAGTATTACCATTTTATAAATGAGGAAATGAGGTACAGAACACTGACGTAACTTGATCAAGTGTACAAAGCTGGATGTGGTTATAACAGTACCGCAAAACACATTGGGTCAGCAATGTGGAAAAGGCAATTGAATACTGGATAAATGAACATCTCTGAGGGTCACTGTAGAATGGATTCTTCATTGAATAAGAATATAAAAAATAATTTCTAAAGTTCATTTTGGCAGTAAGATTCTACAATATAAATGGATTGCTTTGTAAACCAGTGGTGATATGAGAAGAAGTAGCTTTTGCTCTGTTAAGTTTATTACATAATACAGTTTTTTTTCAATAATGTTCTCTCTGACCTGGTCATACACTGGAGATTACTAGGGAAAGAAGGAGTTGAAAAAATAATAGCATAGAAAAGTAATTTCAAATACTCTCATTGGTTATAAATTTTAGCAGTTCAATTTGGGTTTCCAAAATTAAACACTAAGTGGTGCTAATTATACAATATGAGCACTGTGATTAACTTCAAAATAATTTAGTCCAAATGCTACATATGACTTTGAACCTATTTAAAATTCACGTGACTTCATAAGCATACATTTTTATTCCATAGGTACATTGTATGTGCTCAAAGGTAACTAACTGCAAGAAGTGGCCAGATAATTTAAAAATGATCACATTTTGAAAAAGGAATGACCACATATACTTATGGAAGAAGGAAAGGCAGAACTTACTATACCTAATATGAACAATTTACTATATAGATAAAAAGTGAAATGGCATGTTGGGCAAGACATTCTCCATATTAATTGTCTTCTTTTTCCTAAAAGGTAAGTTAGTTATAAGTCACCCAAACTCCCAGAATATATATGTGTTATAATGCCAGACATCCTATTAAAACTACATTAAATACTAGAATTAACTTGAGTGGTATTGTTTCTTTCATGAATAGTGCCTTGTTTCACTGGGCAAGAAATACAAAAGCTAAGTTTTCATTTTGGTGGAAACATTTTAAATCTGATTATCTGAATGCTGACATTTTCAAGGAAGATGACTGAAAGACATACTTGGATTGTTTATCATAATTTAAATTCAAGCAGGTAAATTCCTAGTATAAAAACAGGAGTTAAAATCTAGGCAAGTGCCCAAAACAAATAAAATGGGGCGTGCTATTCCACTAAAAGTAAAACTTGCTTCTTAAAGTCTATGAAATGTTATAGAGGTAGGTATAATTTAAAAAGTAAATCCTTAAATCACATATCCATAAAGTGTGTTATATCCTTTTTATAAGATTATACCATTCTAATTTAGTAACAAAACTACAAGTAATAAATTGTGCTAGTTGTATATGTGGTTTGTAAAATGTATAACAGAGATGCACCTTTCTTCACAAACAATAGCCCTTCAAACTTAAGCCTTTGTGTCACTCTTCACCATGATCTTAAATAACTTTCTACACATATAAGTCTGAGATTTTGAAAGAGAGTCTCCACACTCCACACACAAACCAAAAGTATTCATGAACACCCATCATTAACTTTCGATGATACATCTTGACTTGTTAGTCTTGAGGAAACTAATTTTCCAAGGCTGTGAGTTAACACAGACCTAATACCAATGTAATAAAACTACCCTTATGCTAATCAGAATTCCTTTAAAGTTTTCTTTCATCTTCTTTTCTTTAAGACCAAAAAGTATACCAGCAATGGCACAGATTGCACTGTGATTTTATTAATAACTTTAATCTTGATTTTTTAGTAATTTTGTACATTTGATTTTCCATAACTAAAAGCATTTAACAAGATTATTAATGTTTACAGGATCACAATGAAAAAAGTATAATCGTCTTCCCAACTTCTCAGGAAATACGAGACAGAGTATGTTATTTTACACTAAGTCATGTAATCATTCAGGATACAGAAAAGTATATTTTATAAAAGACCCAACAATTATTATAGATTAGTATTACAATTAATCCACTGCAATGACAAGTAGAGTTTTCACAAGAGGTAGCCCTGAAATTTAATAGGTGACTCTATATTATAGATCATGATAAAGAAAATGACAGCAAACTTTGACCAGACAGTAGCAAGGTCTTAAATTCTCAAGTGATTATAACATAACAAAATATTTGAATTTTAGGATTATAAAGCTATTTCATTACTGAAAGTTAATATGACAGAAAAAAGGTAATACTTTACCTATAGAATAATATATATATAAAATAACAATAAATGCTGGTATATGTCCTAGCATTTTTAAATGACTTTCCTAATTCAAATATTAATAGCTAACTGTAGAAAATATATTAAAGTATCTTTCTAATTTAGAAGCTAGGTTTGAAACATCAAGATATTTTATTTGTGCTATGAAAGTTTGTTCTATTTGTGATAATGTAGTCTTAGGTAGTCTACTATTTACCAAATATAGCATCATGGAAAGAAGCATGTTATAAGAAATACAGTATTTGTTTAAATACTTTAATTTCTTCTTTCCTTAATAGAGCAAACAAAATACCAGATGGTTTCACTTATAGGAGGAATGCAGAGGTCAGGAAATATATAGGAGGAATGTAAGGGGTCAGGAAAAAAAGTAATTATAATAAAGTAAAAATAAAAATCAACAGGTAATTATAAACCAGAGATACTCTGCAGTGGGGGTGGGAGGATAGGATCAAAACAAGGGTGGGAAGAGTACAAGGGAAATGTGGTGTTGGTACTCCAGTGAATTGGTGGTGGGAGTATGACAGGGACTATATACAAGCATACATTGTACAAAAATGAAGAATGATGTAAAAAATATATAAAATAATAAAAAAAATAAAATGGCATCATACTTCAATACAAAAAAATAAATGAACTGAGACAGTATTGTTTTCTCCTATGGTGCTGGCTTTTGAGTTTCACATATCTGAAGTGTTGATTTTTATGTTCCTTATTTCTTGAAAATATTTAGTTTATATCATTGAGAGCCTGACAACAAGTATAATAAATTTATAGGCTAGGACAGTGGTCCCAAGAGATTTCAGGTAAGGTTCAAAAACAAATTTTGGAAATTGGCATTAAATGTAAGTTAATTGCCACACACTGTTGTTATTTTAGAAAAGAAAGGTAACTTCAAAAATGTAAAAAAAAAAATCTCAAATTAAAGATATATTTTATTAAAAAATTTTTGAGTTAACATTGGTTTACAGCACTGTGTATGATTTGAAGGTATAGGATCACACTCTTAAGGTGTATGTTACCACATTCAGGTGTATATATTACAAGCAACACCAACGCACCCAGAGTCCTCTACTATGGTCCATTATGTTCCCCTCATACTTGAGATTAAGAAACATTAATAGGGCCTCTCTGGTGATGCGGGGGTTAAAGTCTCAGAGCTAACAAGCATAGTTCCATTCCTCACCAAGGAGCTAACTTGGTGCAGTCGACTTCTGTCTTGCCTGTAGCTCCCTGCAGCAGTGTATTTCAGTACATTTGCCTGTTCTGCGCCCCACTCTGTCTCTGGTGAATCCTCTCACCAGAGAGGCCTATAAGCCTCTGCATCTCTGGCCTACACCCCAGTTCTTGTATGCATAATAAACTAAATCTTAAAAAAAAATGATAGCCATTCTTTAAAAAAAAATATTAACCACCTTACATTTGCATTTAGCCCCATCTCTCTTTGCACACGGGTGCACACACACAAAAACATTTACACAGCATCCTGGATGAGTCCCTTACTCAGTTATCTCATGGTGAGTCCTCAGTGAGTATAGTTTAACAGACATGGTAAAGGCTTTTGTGTGTGTTTGTCTCACAGTCTTAATTAGGATAGGGAGTACACTCTGATATATCTGCTTTGAGGCTTGAGTTCATCTAGTTTTTAAAGAAAAAGATGCTTTTTTGTCTTTTATTTCTTCTCTTCTCAGCTCCTAAACATTATGATCTTAAACACTTACTTTCCATAAATTCTAAAATATAATGAAAGACTTATGGTTTGACTTTAAATGGAATGTATCATCCTTTTTGAAGTCTTATGTCATTTTGTTTACTACTTAACCACTGAAATATTATGAAGCCTTAATCAGCCTATTATCAGAATCTGTTCGCTATCAGAAAAACTCTTTGTCACTGGCTTCCGTCACACCTTGTATTTGATTAACACACTATAGGATAACATAGAGCTACATAGATCTGCTTTGTGTTCTAAAATAACTGATGGAAAACAGATTTTTCCTTTCTCCTTTAATGTGGCAGTTCCCTAATTGAGAATGTAATATGGTTTATTTAATACAATTCTTCATACTAAATTAAAGTAGATCTAGAGTAACTGAGTTGCTCATTAAGGTTAAGGTAGTAGCTACTAAAATGATGACTTTTATACTTTAGAAGTCCTCTTCCAATGATATGTATATACAAACACAAAGTTAAACACACATACTTAGTGGAGCTGTTGATCTGTAGTATATACTATCTATTTCTCAACAGTATTATCCAAAGGATTGCCTTTTAATCTCGACTCTGGCATTTTCTAACCAGACCTTAGAGTACAATCATCTCTTCAAAACCTTTGTTTAAAGCACTAGGGAGGCTTATCTGTGCAATATCATTTCAAATATGATAACTGAAACCACAAAGTAAAAGACATAACTAAATGAATTTATTTAAGCAAAAACCAAGACATAACTAAAATTTTTATATTTCAGACTATGCCTATGTTATTTTAAATCCAGCTGTTGCCAACGAAAAAAAATAATATACATTAAGACTTGCAGGGAATACACAGACAAGTATTCTAACAACCTAGAAAAATATCCTAAATTTCTGCCTTTCATGTTTATGCAATGCAAAAATGAACTACAAAAGGGGGCTAACGGAACTTATTTAATCCAATCATCTGAAACTGAGATATAAAAATCAAATTTTAAAGTGAAAATTTATCAATATTGTAAAATGAGCAAGAGCTAATTCTACCTGCTTTGAAAGAACATCGGTGAAATTTCTGCCAACAAGTGACTTTAAAATCTCTGTTCTCTGCCATATTCAACGTATAAACCAATTAAAAGTGACCACAATCTACCTATATTACCCAATTCCTAACCTTCCCCTTCTTTTGAAAGTCTGTCCTAAAACTACCTGAGTTTTAACGGGAACCCAAATCCTAACCCTCTGAAACATTTTCTATGACTTCCCTTTTTAAGCTGGTATGAGACATTTTTTAAAGAGTTCTCCCTTCCTGGAAAAAATATCAATTAAAATCTGCTTCTCTGTTTGGCACAGTTTGTCCTAGTAATTTTTGTGCAGACATTAACAACTGATGAGAAACCAACATTGGTTAATCTCACTTCAGTATATGAGTATTAGTAAATATCATTTTACTTACATTACAATGAAGATAGCACCTAGTTTTTCAGATTAAAATGTTAGAGCAAAGTATTGATTTCATGTTATTAAAATACAAACAATCTTCCCATGATCAAAATTACTTACTAAGAGAGAAATGGCTAATCTCAGGAATAGGAACCTATGTTATTGTCAAATCACATGAGGGCCCGAGGCTACCTTTCAAGACAACAGACATCATTTTCTTTTTACCAGAAAATCTAGGTGACTTGGCATTTTAAAATTTCATGTCAGGGAAATAACTGGTTAGGGTTACCTACAGATACAATATGTCATTAGTATAGCACATCAACTGAAAGGCCACACAGTGTGTTGCTCCTGGAAGGACAATTTACCTATAGATGACAGTATCCTTGTGCAGATTTTAATATTCTTGAGACTTTTTGATGTTTAGTTTTGTATTCCCAGGGTTTCAGTGTCGGGAACACAGTATGTATTTTATTATTATTTTTGAAGATTTATTTTATTTATACATACAAGAACTAGGGTACAGGCCAGAGATGTGGAGGGTGAGAGGATTCACCAGAGACAGAGCGGGGAGCAGAACAGGCAGATCTACTGAAACACTGCTGAGGGGAGCAGCGGGTGCAGCAGGAGATGTCTGCTGTACCATGTGGGTCACTCCCCTGGCCTGTGGTAGGGATCGAACTCGAGCTGCAGTGGCTGAGGTTTGCCTCATAGTGCGTTGCTTAACCCACTGCACCACCAGGGAGGCCCCACAGTATATACTTTATAAAAATACAATAAATGTTTGCCAACACAGAAATTTGTTTATCAGTTGGAATGGATTTAATGAGGTTCACAAAAACGTCACACAAAGTTGAGGAAGTACTGAAAGATGAAATCTAATTGGGTTTAGATACTCTCTAAGTGTAGAGGACTCTGTGTTTTCCTTCATGATTCCCAAAGTTTGGGAGAAAAAGGCAATGGTTAACTACTCTATAAATCTTGGAAAACTAAAGAGCTACGGTCCTTTCTCTTCACTGTCCTGCTCCTATCTGCACTTACCTCATTCTTGCTCCTGAAGCTTCATGTAAAGCCCAGTTACATAGGAAACGATTTGCTGATTATGACATAGAGACCCACATCAAGCAAACACCAATCTTCCATGATACAGAGTACTACTACTACACATTATTTTCAACTCACCAATTGAAGAGTTGGGCTCAAAGAAATTAAATATATCATCATCAATATAACATTTCAGTAATTTGGAGCTCAAGTATTTTATTTTAATTTATATATATTACAACATTGTTCATTTTTGTACAATGCATCCTTGTATGCTTTCTCCTTTCAGGTGTAGTCCCCATAAAATTCCCACCACCAATTCACCTGTGAACCATCACCATAGTCTCTTGTGCTCTTCCCAAACCTGTTTTGACCCCTCTCCCTCCCCTTCAGAATGTCTCTGATTTATAGTTGCCTACCACTTTTGTTTATTTATTTATTATTATTTTTTGATCCCTTATTTGGTTCCCCTATATTATAGAAGTTTGTTTTCTGAAAGATAAATTGTCTTAAGATAAAAATGTTTCCATTCTTTATTTTTCTGAGTTATTATTACATAACACAGTTGTGTTGAAATTACTAGGAAATCAAAATACACAGGCAAAATGAGTCTTAAGAGATCATCTATTCCCATTTGAGGCAGGTTTCTAACACACACTTTTAGAAAGCTGGTTATTTAGTTATTACTAATGGTAACTGGACAGAAAGTTCACATTCTCCCTTGATAGCTTATTTCCAGTGTTTCATCATCTTTGCAGTGAAATAAGTTTCTCTTGTTTCAAGTTAAGTTAATTTTCCCTTTCACCTTTTTTTTTAAAAGATTGATTTTTTAATGCATACAAGAACTGGGGTGCAGGCCAGAGGCATGAGGGTGAGAAGATTCACTAGAGACAGAGAGGGGAGCCAAACAGGCAGATCTACTGAAATACACTGCTAAGGGGAGCAAGGGACATGATAAGAGAGGTCTGTGGTGCGTTTTTAAATACTGTCTTAATTAAAGCTTTTTAATCCCCAGTCAGTTAATCTCACCTGAAATTTTAAAATGCCAAATCCAGCCATTTTGCAAGACAATCTTAAATTGTAATTCTAACTAAAATATATGCTCTATATAATTTTCACAGTAATAATCCACAATAAATTTTATATTCATACTATTTTAAAATGAAAATAGGAATAACAGATAATTAACTGTACCAGTGAAGAGAAATACTGGCCCAAATATTTAGTCTACATACAAACATCTCAGTTAGATTTGAGTTTTGATGTAATTTGAATAAAAAATATTGAGTGGCTATTATGTGGTAGATGCCAGACCCTTTCTTGTTAACCATTAAAATAATTATTAATCCTCAGAATTGTCATTAAAAATATAATCTTCGAAAACTTAAATAAATTGCTTGCGATTACTCAGCAAGTGAGAGAACTATTGATAGATCAGTTATTTTCCAGAAGCAATATCCCATTAGACCACATTATTATTCCACAGGGGCAAAAGTTGACTCTAAGACCAGAACCCCTACCTAACAACGACAAGGAAAAAAAATATTTTGGCAATAAGTTGCTCCCAGTGATGCAGTTCTTATTCTCAAGCTAAAACTGATGGCTTGCATCCTGGAGTACTGTAATAGCAGAAAGAAAAGTAAAGAAATATTCTTCTAGCATAATGTGAGCCAGAGTTGGGTGCCCGTCTATCAGCTATATTGAGCTGCTTTTCTTCTAAGAAACTTAGCTATGAATAATGACTCAGCTGGATAGCACTGCAGATTCCCAAATCATATTATCACCCACCCATACACATGATTGCATTCACCATTAAGCATTCTCTATTTAATACGTCAAGAATTTCTCAATTTCTTTTCAATAATTCAAAATTACTTGATAGCATACATCAAATGCTTACTTTGTGAACTCAGTGTATAGAGTCAAAGAATAGGTGATATTATTTTGTTTGATGTACACTAACTCAAGTTGTTAGTTCCTTAAGGGTTTTATTTGAAAGTTTCCTTTCATTTTGCTTATTATTCTCTTTTTTTAATGTATTTTTCTCAGTATCTTTTAAAAAAAAGATTTATTCATTTATTTATGCATATAAGAACTGGGGTATAGGCCCAAATGTGTGTGTAGGGGCAGGTACGGTTCACCAGAGACAGGGTGGCAAACAGAATAGGTGGATCTACTGATATACTCTGCTAAGTGGAACAGCAGGCAAGATAGGAGAGGTCTGAGGTGCCATATGTGGGTTAGTACCCTTGCCAGGGATCAAACTCAGCCCACAGTGGTAACAGTGCTGAGTTTTAACCCATATGCCACCAGGAACCTGCTGATTGTTCTCTTTAAGGTTATAGTAATCTAAATTTACTTTGTGATTTTATATTTTAACTCTGATCAGGATTTATAAGTTCCTTCAAGAAGGATAGGATCAGCAAAGTAAAATGAACATGAAAATGCTAACTGGACTTAGAAAAATGAAGGTCAGAGTGACTTTAGTTGAGAAATAAGTCAATGCAGCAACGTAGGTAAACAGCCAGAATTGGCACAGGTTGAAAGGAAGATAGGGTGGGGGTGAGGGTAGGGGAAGATGGGGAGAGTAGGGAGTGAAGAAATGAAGGAAATAACATGCAAACAATTTAAAGAAATTGATTCTATAGAGAAGAAATAACTAGGACAATATATAGAAAAGAAGGGTTGACACAGAGTGGGGTAACTTCTGTTTAAGATGAGACACTTGAGTCCAGAGTTTAGACATAATTGGCAATAAAATTTTTAAATCATGTAATAAATATATTCATAGCTTATATGAAATATTTTTTAGCAAGAATGAGCTGACCTTTTGGAATCATTACTATAGTACATTCTAAGTCAAACATACATAATATGTAAATATAAACATATTACCTTCCTTCTACCTTTTCTCAAAAGAAGGTAACTTGAAAATATGCTAAAGACAAGTTATAAGATTGGCATCTCTCTTCTCATTGCTTAAGGTAAGATAATCACAGGACTTTTAGAAGTTTAAGAAGACTTTATGGAGTTTATTTTTACTCCATATAGTTTATATATAATAAAAACATTAGTGATCTACTAGAAAATAGACATGAGACATGAAATTATTATCTGGGAATAATAAATACTTCACATTCATAAACCCAGCAACTAGTAGTCCACATGTAGGAAACATCTTGGTGGGATAAAGATTTAAAATGTAAAGTTTCCCTATTTAGAGATCAAAGTTAAAATATCAATGTAATCATTTAGTTTTAAATCAGTAATGATATTCTGAAATAAACTGTGAGAAACTAACAAGAAACTATCTAATAGCAATTGACCAATTTCATAATGAAATCACTAGCAAAAGTGTCAAAGGATTTTTAACACAGAGTCTTTAAAATATTACTCAATATCCTTATCCTCTTAAAATGCTTAAGTTAACTTTGAAAGTTGCTGAATTGATTATATTAAAGAAACTTTTTACAGGGTAAGTAAAAATAAAAGTATAAAACTAGTTGTGTAGTTATTGGTGAAAAGTTTAAAGTAATCTAGTATTTGGTACAACTAACAAACCCAGAACAGCATGATTTCTGAGGAAAAATCTTACATGGTAAGCAATTTTCTAAGACACAACTCAGATTATTTTCTGATCATATTCCTTTAGTTGTATATTCTTTAAAAACACCCAAAGTCATTATTAAATTTTGAGTTTTTTCAGTCTAAAGAAACCAATAAAATAAGTCTATAAGAAAAATAAAAATAGTTTATATAAGATGTGATGTATACAAATCACAATTTAATGCAAAGCTGATACACGAAGTTCTGGTAGAAACAAACACCCTGTTCCTATGCAGTAATTTCTCTGAGAAACAAGTGATTCTGAGATGAAATATAGACCAGACCTAAAGCTCTGAATGTATAAAAATATCTTTAAGTAAGAAGGCTATACTTAAAAATTGAAAGACACTGGTCTCAATGTTTAAAAAGTAAATATAGTATTCTACTTTTTGAGGTTTCCCAAAATACAAATTAATGTTTACATTGAAGGCAAAATCTATATACAGATACAATTTCTTCCCCTCCTCCCCTAGGAAGACTTTATACTTTGTGTAGAAAAATAATTACTCACCGCTATAATATCTAGGGTATTATCACAGACCTTTCGGATTTCATTATTTTTATCATGCATCAGATCTATGAGATATGCTGGAGCCTCTGAATAAAACTGGTTAAAGATACGAATTGCACTTGAGATTGAAACCATTCAATTGCATTTTATAGTACTGTGTTTCTTTAAATTCACATGTCAATTAGAAATTTAAATTCAAATTATAAAATAAAATCATTAGTACAAGATGAACATAAACATTTACATTTAATGTGTTTATAAAAGAGGAACAAAAGGAAAAAAAAACATAAAAATGGATAAGGAAAACTAAGAATCTCAGAAATTCCAGAAAGTACAGGGTTGTATTTTGGAAAGAATAAATTGTGAAAATTAGAGGGCTCTCTAGAAATGTGTAGCTACAAACGTTTTGATCTTTTTTTGATCTCTTCCCAAAACTTGACATAGTAATTTTACACAAAAAGAGCAACAGGAAAGGATCACAGTCAAATCTCTACATAGTTAATAAGATAAAACATAAAATTAAAGGTTCTAACCTAATATTTCACAAAGAGATACAGGATTTTAAAAAAGTTGTATATGAACAATATAAATCAGAATTAGAAAACTCATAAATAAAATAATTTAGAAAAAACAAGAAATATCATTTCAGACAGATAAAAGCTAAACCTATAGAAATGAGGTAAATAAAATAACAAAACTCTAAGAGAAATAAATATAAGGTAAAAGGAATAAAAGTTACAAAATTAATAAATGAAGAGATTTTAAAAAATCTTAGAAACTTACACTATATTAAAGAGAGACAAAGATCCAACATGACAGAAATTCCAAAGAAAACATTCAAAGCAATAGAGGAGAATACTAAGAATTAGTATTCAGGAAAACTTTGTTAAAGATTATATAAAAAGATAAAATTACATACACATTTGCATATTTGGAAAAATGAAGGAAGGCTTATCATCAATCAAATTCTAGTAAAACTACTTGGCTTTAAAGAAAGAGAAACATTCTTTTGGTCTTCCTGTCAAAAAGATCAAGTAATTTATTACAAGGGAAAAAAAAGTAAATTGACACCAGTCTTTATGATAGATACCAATAATTAGTAGACCACAGATTTCTCACTGGCACTAATTCAAGCCAGAAGACAGTGGAAAAATGCCTTCAAATTGCTGAGGAAAATAAATGCAATCTGGACCTCTACATTATGCTAAATTATTATTAAAGAGAACAAATTAATTATTTTTAGTTATAAATGCATCTTATTTATAGATATTTAATTAGTGTAAGCAAACAAAATTCATAAATAAAATCAACTCAAAGAATAAAAGAATGGAATTCAAGAAGAAATAGTAAATGAGGAAATAGGCCAACACTGTAAATCTTAGGGAGACAATGAGTTTTAAAAGGTAATAAACTAATTAAAAATGTTATAAAAATGAGGTGAAATTATACTAGATAGTAAATAACAGAAAATGGGAGTGGGAATATCAGACTTGAAAGAAGAAGGATAGATATATTTCTTTAGAACTTAGTGAAAATACATAGTGAAATTTGAGCTTAACTAACAAAAGAAAAGAAATGGAAAGTATACAGAATAGGTAGAGAGAATGGAAGAATAAAGAAAACTAAAATCAAACAAGTAACTTAATAAATTTTAAAAAGGCTGTGAAGAAAGAGAAAGTTATGATTTTCAAATCTTATAGTTTTGCTAAAACTGTATTTGAAATAGAGGCTCTAAAAACTCTAGTAATTGCATAAAAAGCAAATGACATTCCCTGTGACACTGATTATAATATCAGTTTTATCAAGTTTCATATCAAATAGCAAAGAAAAAGGTAAACCCGTCACTACTTATTATTTTCTTTGGGGGGAGGCGCATATTTAAAATGTAGAAAAAGCATGCAAAATAATATATCTGAAATGTATCAGAATGTGAAAAATATGGAGTTTATTATCTCTTTTGTCTATTTCATTCACCAGGATAACCACAGCTTTAAAAATATAACAGGTGGTAAATAAATTTTTATTCAATAGGTAAATAAATGAGAACTACTCTAAATACTAACAATGATTTGTGTGAGGATAAAATGAAAATACAACTTTTAGGAATCTCTTAGAAATTCTTAGGCAGAGTCTAAAAGGATCTAGACATTTTGATTTATTTTACTTTTCATACTGCAATTGTTCGCATTATATGAAAATTGTGACAATAGAACTGGTTCTCAATAACTACAAGTTGTGCTGAGAACCATTTTTATATTTTAAACATTTTAATATAAAACTTGTTTACCTAGAATTGGTCTGTATCAGTCATCTCAAATGTTGTTTCTTCCCTTCATTATGTTTGAAATTATATCAAATAATGTTGAACAAAATTTTTAATTAAGAAAAATAATGGAAAAAGGAATAATTTTGTGCCTAATGTATGTTTATTTAAAATGTTCAAATATATTGGTTTCATAGAGAACCACAATATAAATCACAATATAATGTATAAATGGTGAAGTATTTAATAATTTTAATTATGGGCAAAATACAAGAAGATATTTAAAGGTCACTGACATCAATTTAAAAAACCCTGGTTTTTCAAACACCAAACATTAGGCCAAATCCCTTCAAGCAATCCAATCTTAATTCATAGATGAAAGCATCAGTTATAATTAGTATTCTTGGATGCTTATACAAAGATTTTAATCTAGAAAATATTTTATCTCCTATTACCACCATAACCAACATGTTATATTCTTCAGAATAACTATTTTTAAAAGTATGGACTTCAGATTCAATGGCATAATATATTTGAACTTGTAAAGAAAATTGCACTGAGAAGAGAAAGTCAAATGGAAAATGTTTTAATACTGCAAGCTTTGATAATATGATACTGAGAATACATTTTTTTTAATTTTACTACAATGTTGAGAAAACATTAGTTTACAATATAAATATTTTAGGGGTATAGGCTCATATGTCTACAAATGTATGTTATCATACCAATACATTTTAAACAATAATACTTATCTGCTATATGCCTGGCCCTTGGTAGGGACTTTAAGTAACTTTTATTCTTTAGTTCACGGAAATATCCGATGAAATAAGTAAGTAGGGTTTTCTTTTGAAGAAGTTAAGTAGGAATGTTATACTTTCACTATAATATTTCCTAATGTGTTTCTTATAATGGCTTCTGTAATTAGTATTCTATACAAGACTTAAGAGACATTCAACCCAGAAAAATACACTAAAGGTTCCAAAAAGATCTTTCAGTAAAGGTAGTAAGTAACACTAGTATTTCCAGAACTCATTTATCACAAAATCTTTTTCATTAGGCAATTATTAATGTTAAAGGAATTTGTTCCCTGGAACACAGCTACAAAAAATTTATGTATTTCATTGCTCAAAGGTGTCTCTGGAACTTATCATTCTGGGAGAGTCAGTTTATGCCAATGAAATAATATTTATTATTTTATGATAAAGGGAGATAATCTCCAATGTAGATGTTAAGATAAAACAGTATTTGCATTTTGATTGCCCATTTAAAATTTATCAGTTAGAATTCTTACTCATTGAACTTAACTGTTGGGCAACTTTATTTGGTTCCAGAAATTACACTTGTCCTTAAAAATGAGGCAATTTTCTGCCAAAGTTGAAACTTAAAAGTATGTATCATTGCCTCTGAATGTATGTAACACAAGAGCACAAATGTTCTGAGGAATGGCAGGATCATTTAAAAAAAGCTTAAAGTACCCCAAGGTATTCATTTTAGAAAGGCAGTAACTGTTTAGGTACATGAGTTCATTAACCAAAAAAGTACCAACTACGTGCCAGGTCAATGTAAATTTTGGGTACAGATGAAGGCAAAGTCAGTCTGTGAGCTTAAAGGGCTCAAAATTTTTTCATAGAGACAGACATGTAATAATTTAAATAGTTCATTAGAGATCAAAATAAAGAAATTCTATTGGGAAGGCTGGAACAGGATTAGAAAGGCTGAACTGAGAAGGTCATTTCTAAACTTTGTTGAGTTAGAGATTGTTTGGTTAAAAAAAAAAAGGAGAAATGCATTTGAAATTGAGGGGCACATGAAGAAGCAAAAGTTATCTAAGGTGGAACATGACTGATAAATGATGAGAAATCTGGTACTAAGAGATATTTGTATATTGTATGGTAGAGGGGGAGCTTTGGAAAAATAAGTTAAGGTCTGGCTATGAAGAAATATGTATAGTAAAAAAAAGAATTTAGATTTTTGACATGGGTAATGAAGGATTATATACAGTAAAGTCCAAAGGCAGACTATTTTTTTTTTTACAAACACATACAAAACCAAAACCAGAGATTCAGCATAAATATTACTTCTACTACAGCTTTTATAACATACCCAGACTCAGTAATAGATCTCCTCTTGCACCCTATGCATACACCATTTTGACATATATATTCAGTACTTAAAACAGTTTGTTAGATGGGTAGCACTTGATGTTTGTAGAATAAATGTGTGATTATGTATAGTAAAAGGCAGAGCAGACACAAACATTTTCAGTTGTGGTCTAAGTAGATGATATCATTATTACTCACTATAAATACAAAGAGTTGGCTGTTTTGATTTCTAGGGGATCATTTGGAAGTGATAATGATAAATTACCACTAACTGAGTATTTTTATTGAGAACTATTAGACACTTACTAGTACTTGGAACAAACACACAGTAGGAGGTCTCATTATTTTCATAATATTAGAGCATTTAATAGGTACAAGACTGTATGTGCTACTATGAGATTAAGTAACTTATCCAAGGTCCTGCAGTCAATAGGTGGTTAAAGGTAATTTAAAGTTAGGGCTATTTGATAATAATGCTCTTTGGGCTATGCTTTGCTGTGCCTCTTTAGGTAGGTGGAAGACATCCAGGTTTTAGTTAGCAATAAATGCCTGGGACTCAAAAAAGAAGTTTGTGATAGATCATGATCTATTGTAAACATTAAAAGGATACGTGTTTCCTTGATTATAACATCTCTTGTGGCTTGGTGGAAAACCATCTGATAGAAGACATAAATTATCTGACACACAAATTCATCGTCTTCTTGTTGAGCTGAAAGGAAACAGAAAAATTCAAATAATACTATATTTACATACAAAATTGAAAAATGATAAGGGCAATAATAGAGACTAAGGTAAAGCTAAAAGTGACAAGAAGACAGGTCAAGGACAGATATTTAGATTATTTATAACATGTCATGTAATCATCTATGTTTTAAGTTTTTATTCCAGATTACAACATTATGACGTGAGGAAATTTTATGGTAATATATTTTCAGAAATTTTAGTAAATTTGGCTATAGTTAATAAAAGGTTAAATTACTTTGAAATACAAATATAAAAAATAAGATTCTGTAAAAGTTCTCTCAATCATAATCTAGATGGGGCAGCAATTCAAGGATGCAGGTCACTTTGTTTCAATGTTTTCCAGTCTTCCAAATCTTCTCCATAAAATTTTCATTCTCATTCCGCCAACTATGTTGTCTTCACTTTCACCTTCCAACTACCTAGTCTCTTTCAGATTCTACTTCAAATCTGAAAATTTCTTGTTGTAAGAAGGGTGTACCAGAGTAACAACATATTTAAGTGGAAATATTTCAAATATCTGGAGTTTCTATCGCTAGATGACCTATTAAAATGCATTATCTTAAGAATTTACAAATCAAACATAATGGTGACATAGACTACTGACAGAACTGAAAATTAGCACAACTACTTTGGAAAACAGATTGGCATTATTTTCTAAAGTAAAACATATGTGTACTCTGTTACTCAATGATTCTACTCCTATGTGTATATCTAAAAGAAATGAGTACATATGTTCTCCAAATGAAATATTTACAATGCTCATAGGAGATTTTTTTACAATGGCATCTCTCTCCCAACCCCCCACCCCCCACCTCAAATAAAAATAACCAGTCTGGCAAGATGGTGTGAGAGTGAAGATACTGAGCCTTCCTCCTACACATATTTAATACAAAATACAACCAAATACAACTGAAACAAGATATAGAGCTCTGAAAGGTAAATGGATAACTACTGTATACACCAAGAGCAACAGCACAGTGGAAAGGAGGGGTTGGAAAAACTAATTAAACTGGACTTGGGAGTGATACTGGAGTAGTTCAGTACATGAGTAGGAGGAGTGGTTGCCACATAAAGTCTGCTGTTGTTAATTCAAGGGCACACTTCTACATGAGGGATTTTAAAAACTAGGCACTACACTAGAGAAGGGAGTGTAGAGGATCAGCATATGGGACAGAGGGTATACCATTAGAGAACTACATGAGTAAGACTGTTGAGTGTTGATTATCTGCTTGAGCCTGTGCTTCTCAAATGGGAACATATGGAGTCCAAATGGGTGGGGAGAGTCAGATGGGATCACCTGTGTTCATTAGGCAGACACTATTATTTGTGGCCTATAGCTGTCTTTACTTCCACCAAAGCCAAAATTGAAACAACAAGCAAATACTGTCATTACACAGAATCTGAAGCACCTGCACCTTAATAACCAGAATAAGTACTCCAGTGGAAGGTTCCTCACTCAAAATGCAGAAAGAACAATTCCCAGCTTGTGACCCTGTCTCAAGTATAACTCCCATGCAATGCTACATCTATTACTCAACCACTGCTTAAAGGTTGAAACAGGTACTAGACTGCTTGTGACATTCTGGCTGAGGAGTTGGCCTCAAGGAAAGGTCCACTGTAAATATTCACACTACATAATTCAGGTTCCCACAGTGCTGCAGAAAGCTTGAAAATTTCATGTTCACTAGAGGTGACTTTTTGGTACCCTACAGCACCAGTTCCTTCTTACCCGATACCCTGTAACAGAATCAATGTCCCTGTCATCAGAACAGGTACAGAGACTTTGGTCTGTGAAACAGCAGACTCCCAAATATCTTGGGTAAATAACCTAAGGTTATATATCTAGCTAAGCATAGCTAGTTATAAATCCAAAATATCAAAGCAAGAAAAGAAAGCTCCATATTACAATCATTGAAAATTAAAAATGAAGAGATATAAGGACTTATCACAAATGCTGGAGCGAAAAATCCTTGTTAGACATCTCAGTCCATCCCAAAGACTACTAGATTGTATTATTTAGGTGTATATTATGTCTACATTTGTTTTGTTGTTTCTTTATAATAATCATTTTAATACTTCTTTTAAGTCCATACTTGCTAAATTAAGAATAACAATGGATGACCAAAAAACACAATACAGAGAAAATTCTGAGATTGCTACAGATATTAGTAGTAGATATTAAAAAAAACTAAAATAAAATTAACAAATATATTAAGGGTCTCAACAAAAAACAAGTAATAGAATTAGTGAACTTTAATGTACAGTGTCAGAGAGCACACAAACAGAACAAAAAAAAAAAGTTTGAATACTTTAGGATTAACCTAAAGAGAAATATTATCAATATTATGGGGGTTCTAAAAGTAGAAGAGAAAGGCAAAGAAAATGTATTTGAAGAAATAATTGCTAAAAACCACCTCTATTCTGGGAAATGAACCAGACATTTTGATCTAAAAGACCCAAAGAGTTCAAAACTAAATAATACCAGACCAACACACTCCAAGACACATTATAATTAAATCGTTGAAAGCTAACAGCAAGGAAATACTAAAAGCATCAAGAGAAAGAAGAGCAACCTATAAGGGAATGCCTACATGACTATTCACAGACTTCTCAGTGGAAATCTGACAGGCAAGAAAGGAATAACAGGAGATATTTAAAGTACTCAAAGAAAAAGATTTCTAGCCTAAGCTAACTCTATCCTGTCAGACTATTATTTAAGATAGAAGGAAAGGTAAGAAACTATTGAAAAACAAAAACTAAAAGAACATAACATCAAGATAGGCTTGAAAGAAGTATTTAACTGGTTATTATAAAGAAACAACAACCAAAGGTAGAGTAACAGACACCTAAATAATATAGAGTAGGATGAGAATAAAACTGTGGTTCCATCAGAACACTTTGACATCAAATTGTCTAATGGATCCAGAAATAATAGTCCAGTCTATCCTAATCTCAGTAGAACCTCCAAAGAAAAATCAATAGATGTATAAGACAGTGAAAATGAAACTGAAACAAAACAATAAAGAAGTAAAACTATAAAAATGACAAGAACAAAACTAAAAAGGAAAACAAATTAAAAAAAACACAAACAACAAAATGGCACTAATTACTTATGTATCAAAACCACCTGGAATGTAAATCACTCAAATTCACTGATTAAAAAGTAGAGAGTAGGTGAGTGGATTTCAAATTAAATGTAACCTTCCAATGTTCATAAGAAACTTTTCTTATCACCAAAGATAAGTACAGGCTTATAATTAAAGGTTGGAAGACAACCCTACAAGCAAATGTCAACTGGAAAATCAGGGGCAGTTATTTATCAGATAAAATAGATTTCCAAGTAATAAAGGCAGCAAGAGATAGAAATGAACATTACATTATAACTAAAGACCTAATATAACAAGAAGAAATGACACTTATAAATATATATGCACTGAATGATGGAGCACTGAGATACCTAAGACAAATACTGACAGTGCTAATGAGTGATATCGACAACAAAACAATAATACTAGGGAGTTTCAATACTCTATTGACAACTATGGATAGATGAATGAGAGAATATAGGAAAAATAGCCTTTAATGAGGAACAAGACCAAATAGGCTTAAAAGATATGTATAGAACACTTCATTTAAAAATTGCAGCATATGCATGTTTTCAAGTGCATTCAGAACATTTTTAAGAATAAACTGTATGTTGGGACTGAAGTCAATTGTCAATAAAATTTTAAAAGACTGAAATCATAACAAATACTCTGATAATAACTGCACAAAAATAGCAACTATTAAACTGGAAAATACGTAAATACATAGTGACTAAGTCAGATGCATTTAATAACTATTGAATTAAAGAGGAAATTAAAAGCAGAAATCAAAAGTACTTTAAGACTAATAAAAACACATTTCTAAGGTGATAAAGGACAGAAACTACTTTGGAGAAGTCTTTTTGGTAGTGACTAGAGGGAGACAAAAGAGGAACTTCTAGGGTGCTAGTGATGTTTAATTTCCATGTATAAGTGGGAATAACAATGATGTGGCTTACTTTGAAAATTCACTTAGTTACATATTTACAATCTGCATATTTTATGTTCAAAAGAGACTATTAAAATATAAAATATAGATATGTTTTATACCTGGTATAAGAGTAACTGATATTTTTTTTTATATTAGTATAACTTCTATATGATCAGCAACTTTTAATATGTAATATCTACTATGTAATATATATAGTATGAAGTGGGTCTCTGATCTGGTATCATCTGGAAACAGTAATTAATCATTTGGAGAAAGTAATTAAAGTTAAATAAGGTTATAAGAGTGGAGACCTCATCTCATTAGATTAGTAACCTCATAAGAAGAGTTACCATAATATGTGTACCATAATATGTAGACCTCCCAACCTCTAGAAATGTGAGAAAATAAATTTGTTGTTTAAACCACTCTGGTATTTTTTCATGGCGGCCAGAGCAGACTAAAACAAGGCCCTAGAGAACTTGGCTCTAGGAGAGTAACAAAATATTTAAATAAGTTTTGTATGCAACATAAAGAACAATGAATCTTGGCCTTGTAAGAACAATACAAAAAGGGAAGACTTAAGATACCCACTCTCCAACATTGTAACTACAATCACTGAAGCTAATTATAGTCAAATCAAATTCAAATTCTCAGTCCCAACAGCCACATCTCAAGTACTCAATAGCCATGTGTTGGATGGTGCAATGAGAACATTTTCTTCATTATAGGAAGTTTAAAGGACAATGGATGTATGTCTGGACTTAGATGATGTTAAGAATTAGCTTCCAAATGAACTTTCCTAATTAGTAACAGAATATTATGAAGAGATCCAGTTCAACCAACATAAAATTCAACATAAAGAAGAAATGATTTATTTCAAGGCTGATGTTAGGAGGTTAATATCTATAAAACTCAGCATAATTCATTTTACAGCAACATTCATAATTTTGCACCCTAAAGCTCTTTGATATTACTCTAATCCCAAAAACATGTATGTTTAATTCACTTTTCTTAACTATATAAAGTTGTTATAATTAAACAAAATAAATAATACTTTATGATTACAGACTATATTAAAAACTTTAATAAAAAATTTTTTATATAGTAGCATAAAAATAAATTAAGATAAGTTATAATTTACCATTTAGCAATTCAATGAGTGCAGGGATTATTCCAGATTTGGCTAGCAGTGCAGCACAAGAGTCATCCATAGATACAGTCCCAATCATTATAACCACTTCTAAAACAAGGTCATCTTCTGCAGCACCTAGTAAAATCAAAGCACACAAAGTCTTCATTGAAACATCCTGATCAAAATCCTTTCATAGTACCATAATTTCAGAAAGCTATTAGACTAATCCCTATGAATCCTTAACAAGCTTATAGCTGTGTATTTTTTCTCTAGATTTCCATGTTCACTGATGACAGTTCATGGTGGAGGTGGGCAAAAGAGAAGTGGAAATAAGTCTTTAAAAATACAACTGAATCATAATATAAGTACAGAAATTAAAACGCTAATCAGAATGTCTCAAAACTATGTGAATGTGTATACGTGTGCAGGGAGGATGTATTTGAAAGTTTCAGAAAGCAGGATAAAAAACAAAAAGGGAGGGAAGGGAAACTAATTTTAAGACAACATTGTTAGGAAAAATAGTACATAGATATAAGAGAGACACAGTGACCGCCTTTCTCAGAAAAAGAAATTCGAACTAGAACTGCAGGAAGAAAATGTGTTATCTAATAAACTGATCACAAAATACTCTCCTAGGAGTCTTATCCACAACAGAAAGAATTAACTTAGTGATTATACAAAATTGAAATACTTAGCACAAACCTGGTTTTAATTTATCCTTGAGGTATGGGACCAATTTATACTCCTTAAGAACTAATTCCCAATCTAAGTCTGGAATGGTTAGATTTGCAAGAGTTCCCAAACATTCAATCACAAACTCTTCCTCTTCATCATTAGAAATTTGGGCTGCAAGATCCCCAACATAATCCTGAGTAAAAGATAATTTACATACAAATTTAAATATAATTTCTTTAAAAGAAAGTTGAATAATTTAACCCACAGAAAGAGAAAATAAATGGCAAATGTGATCTATGTTTTAAAAATACTAAGCTAAATTGCTAAGTGAGGTCACTTAGTTTAAGGCAAGATAACTAGAGTGAGGATGGGAAAGTTAGGGGTAGGAAATCATAGCAACAATAAGAAAATCAAAACTTAGGATGAGATTTCTAGGAGCTAAACTTATAAGAAGTTGACAATAGGGGCATGAATTTACATATTTTTTAAAAAAGATTTATTTATTTATGCATACTCCATATATGGGGTATAGGCCAGAGGTGTGGGGGGGTGAGAGGATTCACCAGAACTTGCAGAACAGGCAAGTTGACTGAAGTATATTGCTTAGGGGAACAGTGGGTGAGTCAGGAGAGGTCTGCTGTGCCATGTGGGTCACCTCCCTGGCCAGGGATTGAACTTGTGCTGAAGTGGCTGCAGCTACTTCATAGTGTGGTACTTAACCCCTTGTGCCACCAGGGAGGCTCCATGAATTAATATTTGATGAGAGCTCAGTAAGAGTTATAATTCCAAATATAGCACTTTATACCATCACTATCAGGTTTTTTTTTAATAGGCAGAAGTCTAGAAATTATGCTTACAATAAATAAATTTTTAGTTGGTCCATCATGCTGGGAAATGTTCCTAATCATTTTCATCAGCAGTGGATCCTTGAACTTCAGAGCTCTCTTCATGAGCATTTTCAGTCCATTTCCTGATACAGAAAAGCAGAAGATATCCCCAGTAAAATTAAGGTTAAATTTAATGATTTTTATAGTTCTGGAAAAAAAAACAACAAACCCACGATGGGCTATAAAAGAGGACTGTGGGTGTCTTGGTGGTGGGTGTCGTGATACACATCTGAAGAGGTATAATCCTATGCCTCTGAATTACATACCGTGTTGTAAACCAATGTTACCCCAATCAAGCAAACAAACAAAACCCAATTCACACACAATAAAAAGCAAAAACATTTTTTTCTTTTTTAATTGAAGTACCACTGATTTACATACTGGTTAATGTTTTGGAAGTATAGGATCTCCCCATTCAGGTATAGTCACCATAGCGTACCCACCACTGGAACACCCATATTCCCTCACCACAGTCCACTGTGCTTTCTTTCCACCCTTTGCTCATACCTCCACCGCCTCATCCCTTGCTTGATGCCTCAGTTCTATGGTCAATTTGAAGGGTTGGTTTTAAAAGTTTGTCTTATTCTGAACCTTTGTTTGGTTTTCCTATACTGCACATATAAGTGACACCATCCAGTATTTTATCTTTATGAAAGCACAAATCTAAGTTACAGCAGATTAATTTTGATATATGTTCCTGTGTAATTCATGTCCATATCAAGATATACAATAATTTCATCTTTTATTGTAACAGATTGCTTTACAAATAAAAACTTTAATTTTATACAGAAAATATTTAAAGATCAAATTTTAATTAAAGGTAACCTTCCTTGGTTTATAAAATGTTTCTGAGGGTAAGAAATCTATGATTTAATACATCTACTTATGATGTATTCTGAGTCTATCTGATTTAGAATATTTAATCTTTAAGAATTATAGCTTTAATTTTAAAACTGTTTAAAAGTAGGGTTTACATAGCAACTATAAATCTCAATTCATTATTATTTTCTATTTTATACCACTTACTATATGATAGAGGTTATTATGAAGCTCAAAGGTACTAACCTTCACAGATAAGCTGTACATTCCTTTTATTAGCAGCAAGATTAATGCAGAAAGAAATGAGTTCCAAGTCAATTCGTTCATCTGAACATTCAAAGAGCATCTTCATTAACTAGCAAAAAATATAGGGCAAGTTTTACTAAAAAAAAAAACCCAAAATCAAAACAAACAAAAACCTTTGTAATATTTTATCACAATGTGTTATCTTAAATTGTATATTGGAAATAATATAATCCAATTATATTTCCAAAACACAGAAATAGCAGGCTCTCACTAAATAACACAAATGAATTACTTGTGGTTAATGAATTACTACTACTCATCATTAAAAACAAACTTTCCAAGACTGTGGAAAATACAAGAAAAAACTAGATAAAGCCTTTTCATTTAAGGAATTTAAAATACAATATGGAATCAGAACATACTGATCAAAGAAAAAGACCGTGCAAAGATTACATATAGGAAAGTACATTCTTCTGAAAAACTAAAAGGCAAGCATAGTTGGAGCGAGACAGTGTTCAGAGTTAAAAAAGTAAAAGCCAGATCATGCAGTGTTGTGAAGTACGTGTTAAAAGGTCTGGGGCTTCATCTTAAGGATAATGAAATGTCATTAAAGGCTTCTAAATAAGGAACATGTAAGGATAAGATGTGTGCTTTAAAAAGACCTGGCCGGTGTAGAAATTAGACTATGGGATCATGAAAGTGCTGTTTAGCTAGGATGCTACAAGAGAAGTCCAGGTTAGATCCTGGAGAAGGTAGGGCAGTGGAGACAGTGATAAAAGGATGGAATAGAAATATATTTAGAAAAGAGAAACAAAACAGAATTTAAAAATTGACTAGATGCTTAGAGTTAAGGGAGAAAAGTCAATGATGGCGTGCAGATTTCTGCACTGAGCAATGAAATGGAGAGTGGTACTAACATTTTCTTAAAAAAGGGAAACCAGAGGAGGAAATTTTGAGTGGTATTGATAATGATTCAAGTTTTAGACATGTTGAATTTAAGTTGCCTGAATTTAAACAGATGTTCAGAAATGAACTGAGTTTAGAGGGAATGTTTGTACCAGAGATATAATTTTAGGAATTGTGATATATGCTTGGATACAATGTAGGTTGGATACAATGATTTGGGCATGAGTATAAAAAGAGAAAAGAACTCTATTTAGGAAGAAAAAGGGAAGAAGGATCTGAAAAGGAGCAGACAGAAAAGTAGGAAAAGGTAGGCCACTTTTTGCAGTAATCCATTAGTCGTAAGACAGTTGCTATTACAAAGGAAAAATGAACAAGTTTTATGCTATAGGTTTTGAGAAGCTAGTTTTCTACAGACAAATAAGAAAACTAGTATATATATATATGTGCAATGATATTTTTCTCTAAATTGCTAGCAACATAGTAAAATTAATCATAAAATTTAACACCTGAACATTTATGTTTTTTTTCTAAGATTAACAGCTTTTGAGATCAGATGATTTCATGAATCCAGAGAGTGCCTTATATAGTATATATCTGTTACTGATTAGACCCTATTCTGTTAAATCTTGTTTCATTATTCTGTTAATTCTAAGTAACTTATAAGTTTCAAAAAAGATAACATGTTAAAAAAACAGAAATCAAGTATACTTTTATGTGATGGCATAGAAGATGGTTTCAGATTTTAAACCAAATTTTAAAACACATTCACTGAAAATTGTTTAAAAAGGAAAATACTTAGATTAATTCTAGCAAAGCTATATACACATATTCACATAATTCAGTATATGATGAAAACTAAAATACACTATAAAAGATGAGGAGTTGGCATGTATCATGCCTTTTCCCAGAATGCAGCTCTTCAACCACAAAGGTTGCTTTTAATGGCATCTTGGGTAAAGAATCATATTAATGGCAGTATAGAGCAAAAAATATTATATGGCAAAACGAAACTCAATTTATTGGATATACATTTAACAGATCTGGTTACCTATCTATGAATTAGCTGCCAGTTACAATTAAATTATAAATTAAACAGAATTTTAAATTATTACTTTTTTTTAATAAAAGTTTATGTGCAGTCCTCTAAGACAACTAGTATGCTTTTCAAACTCTAATTCAAGGCCTATTACACAATTCTTTTAAATGTTTACTACTATAAGAAGCTTTTTGATAAGAAAAGAAAATCTATTATATCAAAGCACAATACTTTAAGTAGGCAAACTATTTACTGCTATTTACTTGAAATTAACCTTTGTAAAAGAAAAAAAATTAACCTTTGTAGTATTAAAAACTGTCCTTAAACATGGAGAAACAGGTAATTTGTTTAGAAGCTGAAGGTTTTAAGATTACTTTTAAGTAACTTCCATGTTAAATCCTGTGGTGAAATAATCAGGAGTTAGAATTTTAAAAATAAGACATGGCCCGAAATCTTATCCAATCTTCAACCCCTCCAAATCAAGAGAAATTAAGACTAAATGTGAAAGAAATATATCATGATATAGAATTAGTTTTTCATAATAAGAGAGAAAGGCACTTCAATTTTAATTAAAGCATTCATGTTTGAAAATAATAGCTTGGTTAAAACTCTACATGCAACATAATGCCTTTAATTCGACTCCTATCAATGACACTTCAAAAGTAAGTGTAATTGCTGACAACTAGGAAATATTAAAACTAGATTTGTTCTATTTAACTATGTCCATTGTCATCTTTTACTAATTTAACAGGAAGCCACTAAAAGGGCTTCAGCCAGTGCAATGAAGAGGCAATAGTGTTCAATCAGACAAGTCCCATATTGAGTATCAGATACCAAAGACCCAGGACTGAAATCACTATGTCTAGACTCTCTGGCACCTGACTTCACTTATTTACCAGTGACCAGAGGCCAACCCCCACAGCTCTCTGTATTCACATACACCTCTTTCACCCCCCAACCCCCTACCCAAACATCTTTGAATGATTATGGCAGAACTTTGCATGCCTCAGGAATCTCTTCTGACTGGCTACTCCCTAACTCTGCTGTTTGAAGTGATGCTCTGGTTTCTGAACTTCAGCAGATAATGGCAGGCAGGAGCAAAGGGGGCTGTCAGAAAGGACGTTTACCAGCATTCAGCTAAAAAGAAGCACATAGATCAAAGAGGGGCCAAATAGGACAACTGTGGTAGAAAACATGTGGATGGCTATGAAGATTCTTGTACACTGTTTCAGGGTAAAATATTAAATAACACCATGACATCACTACCTAACCATGTACTTTGATTGGCCAGTCTATTACCAATAAATACTTTTATAAGCATCTGGATGGCATTTGCACCTATTTAAACAAAACATGCATCTTAGAGGTCTAAATAACAATGAACTGTTAATGTATACTTTTAAATATTACTAGAATACAACCATTAACTCCTGGTTATCCCCAAGTATTCTTATGTGAAACAATTCACCCACTGAGACCATTAAGATCATATATAAAGAAAAACTTGCCCCAGCATCCAAATTTTGCAGAATAGTGATATAAAAGCACCTAAGAGTGAGAGATGCAACAAAGTATAAAAGAAGCAAAGAAATATAATATTGGGATAGATTAGGAAGCATGTATAATCACCAATTCTCAATATTAAATATTTTACAAAGTAAACTCTAATTAAAAATCTATCCTATAAAACACACATAAGAAAGGCAGTATTTAATTTGGACAGATTTTAGACTTGAATAGGCCTCTTCAAAATGAGAAAACATTTTATTAATATTAAAAACATTTAAAAAACATTTTATTAACTTACTTTTGTATAGTGCTTTATTTTTTTTTGTTTGTATAGTGCTTTATAGTCTACAAAGTTCCTTTACATACATATCTAATTTAATTAAAAAACATGACCTTACCACATTCTTTTTTGATCAATGAAATGAAAACTACTGAACCATTGCTTTTGTACCCAAAAGTTATTTTAGGTTTCACATTTGAAATATTCACTTTCAATACTTGATGATTTTCTTTTTATAAAATAAAAATTAAAAGTGTATAATTTCAAAGTAAATGGAATAAGACATGGTAAGCCTCAGATACAACTTTATTTAATAAGTTGGTTAATTAATTGTTGTCATAAGTGAGTTTGAAACTTTAGTAGTATTATAAATATTATGCTGAATAGCCAATAACTCTGATAGGAATATCTTTTTCATAACTGAAAGAGTTTGGAAATTTCAATTTTATTCATGATTTTTTTTCCATGATTCTTTTTTTTTTACAATGAAGTTGGCATTAGGTAGCAATCAAATCATATTAACTTTTCCTAGATATGTCAAAATTGACCCCTATAAAGAACAGGATACAAGCTGGATAGCACTTTAGTAACAAATACATAGTATCATTTGGTTTCTCAAATACGGTTTCACACTAAAAAGTTTCAGGTGTTTATGAATTAACATCACTGTTCCAATAAAGGCTGAACTTTTAAAAAGAAACTTTTAAAAGAACATTTAAAGAGAAAACAAAAACTGAAAAAACCTTGACCTCTGTATGCATTTTCTTCATGAAATACAGAACATAAATGTTCTGAAATCCCACTACAGAAAATTTTGTTGTTAGAAAATTAGCTAGTGAGAAATCATGCATGAAAATTGTTCTTGAAAAGGTTTGGGATTTTCTACATACAAGTTTTAATAGTAATTTCTTGAAAGTAACCTAAGCAGACTCATTTCTGATTCTTTACCAAAATAAAGTTTTCAAGTTTTATACATAAGGATAAATTTTTATGTATGTAATTTTACTGTAAGGGAATTTATATTCATAGAGTCACTATTGTGCCACTAATCTTCATTAAACTGAGCTGAGGTAATATTTGATTACTGAATACTCAGTATGATTTTATTTTTGAGGTTATACATTCAATAACTATATATTCTGTAAAAAATTATATATTCTAATACAGAAGGAAACTCCAAATTCAAGATTCAATAGAATAAGTTTCCCATCCCTTTTTAATTTATATTAATTTCTTCATAATGTTATTCTCTTAAAATCTACACTGGATAAAAACATTCTATGCAAGAACATTATTCTCTTTTGCCTACTTCCCAATTCATATCCTGTAGTCAATGAAGTTCTGACACCAAATGGGATTGGAAAAGAAACACCCTTTGAAACTGCAAAACAGAAACTCTTCGAACATATGGAGTGAGACTGTAGTAAATCACCTGTAATCTCCTTTTGACATGGCTACTCTTTTATTGAAAACTTGTTTGACAAAGAGTTTGATTACATTTCACATTGGCCAAAGTCTGACATACATTATCTTTATAAGTAAGTCTTGCTTTTTAAGATAAGATATGTTGTATATTCTTTGAGGGATGCCTATATCCTATAAACAGGCATAACTAGTTTATCTCCCAATATAAAAAGTTAAGAAATTATCCTGGAGAGTTTTTTGTTTTTTTAATGCATGTAGGTAACATATCAAAATTTTGAAAAAGCAAATTTAATTTTAGATTATACTAAAGATAAATAAAAAATGTTTAAAAATAGAAGAAACTATGGTCTACTTTTAATGCATTATTATTTTCAAATAGTATATATTGAATAACTTACATTAGACTAACAAGGAATTGCTAGTAGGAATAAAAGTCTTATAAGAAATTACTTTAATAAACATGACTTAGTATTTTTATTTTCTAAAGTAAAAGTATATCTATTGTATATTATACACCTTTTGAGTTTTCTTTCTCTATTTTAAAAAAGCATTTACAAAAACTAATGCAATATTAAAAATAAAACCATTACCGAGTGTTCCAATAATCAGATATTCAAATTAGAGGAGCTCAACTTAATGAAGATTAGTGGCACTATAGTGACTACATGAAAATAAATTCCTTTAAAGTACATACATAGAATCTTTAAAAACAAAAATCACAAAGTCCACTAAGACAGAACATGAAATACATTAAGTAACTGATTCATAGTAAAAATTAATAATATTTATGAAGAATTTTGAATGTACTTCCCATTAGGGAATACAAAACATTTAAAGTATCTATTAACAAAATCAAGGAGCAAATAACAAAGTTAGGAAATGTTTGCACTATGAGAGAGTATTGAAATACTTATGAATGCTCACTTAACCCTAAAATTATTAACATGGCGACAAAAAAAATTGGTAAAGATATGGACAGCTTATAACATAATATGGATAACAAACAAGAAAAAATAATCAGTCTCACCAACACTCATTGAAATGCAAGTAAAACCAAATAGAGACTCTTTATTTTAGGGAAATAATAATATCAAGTGTTATTGAAAGTGAAATGTAAACTCATGTCTTCTTAGGAGGTAAGCTAGCTATATAATGTGTCAAATACACAAGTGTTCATAATTTTTCACCTAATAATTTAGGAATTTAAACTAAAGAAAAATTAAAAAGTGTGGATACCCAATTATACATTATGAAATTTTTATATATTATTTCATTTGCTTATATATTTAATTTGTTTTTATGTGATAAACTGGAAAAATGTAAACATACAAGATAATAAGTAAATTATAAACATCTACGTAATGAAACATCATCCCAGTGTTAGAAATAATTTTTGAAGAAAGTTCAATGACATGGAGAATATTATAATCTAATCAGTAATAAAGCAATATATAATTTCATGCAATATAACCTAATATATTGGTTTTTTTAACTATGTAGTTGGAAATGTATAGAAGTGTTACATGGTTAAATCTAGGTTTAAGAGTTTTTTTCAATTGTATACCATTCAGTACTTTATTTTCTATAAGAAATTTATATTATCTTAAGATTTATTTTAAGAAAGAGCATATCTGATAAAGAGAAGAAAGTGAAAAATATTTTTTGAAAACTTTTAAATAAAACATTTAAAATAACTTACCTGTGGTATACAGTCAGTGTATGCGAACATTGATTTAAACCGGTCATCCATGCTTATGTGGTAAAGAACACACATTGCTATTTGTTTATAGTTTTCATTGCCTGAGAACAAGAAAACATAGATATGGTGATTAATATCTGTATATCAAAAATTTATATATAAAATTTTTAACTACAATTCCTTATAACCCTAATTTAGAAAAATTTTCAATTCCCTATTTAATTCCAAAGTTTGGAATACATAATCTATGAAGTAGTATTAATTTTCAAAAGAGAACATCTGTTTTGCAAGGTATATTATTGAAAATATAATCTGAGTAATCATTTTCAGCAGTCTACTATAAAATACATTGGGACACTGGTCTCGCTACCCTTACTGTTTTATTGAAACATAATTAACATATTTCATAGGCAGTATTGACTTATAAAAATAGTAAACGAAACACCAAATTTAATCCCCTTGAGTCAGAAATTGAATAATCATCTAAATGATGAAAAAAGAACAGTATTTGCAACGTTAAAATAAATAGCTTGTATGTATATAAAAACTGTTAAAGGATATAAGCTAAACATAATAGGAGTATCTCAGAATGTTTTAGTTGACTATTGCTAGCTTTATACACCTTGAGATTGGAAAAGTGAATGGCCTGTGAGAGATCTGAAAAATATATGGGACTTTAATATATGACTACTTTCAGAGAGACCATATTTTAAGGACATATGTATGATCTCAAAGTTAGTGACAAAAACTAGAGCTAGAAATGTTAAGCTGAAACTTTTTTTTTTAAGCTGAAACGTTTTAATCAAAAGCAATATCCTTTAAGAAAATTCTGGGTTAAGAGGATAGATATTTGGCGTTAAAGTCAAGCATGCAAATGAATTTAGCTGATAATATATCAAGAAGATTTTAAGTATATTCTAGCATGGAGGATATATTCAGCACATTCACCCTGTGTTTACTATAGCACAAAATTACTAAAAAGTATTTCTTAAAATACTGTTTTATATTCTAAATGAATTTTCCCATATCAGATATATCTTTAGAAGTGGCTAGAATTTCTTAGAGAAAATAAACCTTGACATAGAACATGGAAATTTCTTATTAAATACATGCTGGCTGAGTTTATTTCTAGTATTTAAACAGCAGTACTATAATTATAATTAACAATGTTATATTTTGAAAGTTGCATGAGATTAAATCTTGAACTTTTTCACCATACACATAAAAGTAACTATGTAATAGATGTGTCAATTAATATTATTGTATTAATCATTTTGCTATATATTTGTATAGCAAATCATTATTTGTAAATCTTAAACTTACACAATGCTGTATGTGATTAATATTTTCTTTTAGTGAAAGACAGGAATTATTGGTTCTGTAAGAGCTTTAGATATGAAATAGAAGTGGTTTATGGATTTTCCAGGTGTTTTTTTCCAAGTAAAAAACATACAGTGACCCTCTATCTCTAGCTCTTTGTTTTCCCTTGATTTATATTTTAAATAAAAATATATTATGTGGTAAGAAAAACCAAAATGATCTTCAAAACAATCTGTCAAGTATTATCATTCTATGTTCCAGATGAAGAACCTAAAGATTAGAGAAAAATAAATGCTTGCCAGAGTGCCTTGTAAGTGACTCAGTAGGGATTTAATTGTGTCTCTGATTACAAATCTACGTGGGTAGTTACAATACACCTCAGACATTTTTGTATCGAGAGTTGAAACTGTCTTCCAAGTAAGATATTATTACCAGTTATAAAAATCTGACATACAAGTTATAAAAAGCTTGACATCAAAATATGATAGGATAAAACATGTTTTTAAATATGATAGGATAAAACATGTTTTTAAAAACAGACTTTTTGCGTCTTTTAAAAGTGTATTTCCTATGTTTTTCAATATTAATGCAAAAATGACTCCTTGCAATAAAACAAAAGCTATTTCTATGTTTGTGAGATAAATACAAACTAGTAAACATTTTGATCTTTACTAAAAATGTATGAATCCACTAACTCAACCACCTGGAATTTAAATGTGTAGGAACTATATTTTACATGATAAGTAAAATTTATTTAATATTTTATGTCTATTTCTACACAGATTTATAATTTATTGAAAATCTGCAGAATAAAGAATCTATGTCAAATAATTTTAGGTTAATTTCAGGTCTTTTCCTACTATTTGAAAAACTTCACTACCTAATCTATGGAGAAGAGAGAAGTTCTAAGGATTATGACCGTAGATTTAGATAAAATTAAGATTTGGAGATGGGCATTTGGAATAATTTTCATTTTAGTTATGAATTTTTCAAAAGGAAACACAGCTGTAAAATTGAGGTTCAAGCAGTTCTAACTACAAAGTCTGTATTTTTTTCTTATTCCTTCTAATAGGCAGTACAAAGAGTTAAATCAATAATGCCATCTAAGCAAATTATTTTCATCACTCTTCAGTGGCATAGTACAGAAAGGAGAAATAGTTACAAGGGATTCTATAGGACCTAGAAGTCTGTAGGAAAAAATGGTGAGAAAATGGCAGAAGAGGGAAAGTAAGTGGAGGAAATGCAAAGAATCAGTTACAATTATTTAATCAGGCCTGTGCCAAGATACAGTAGATTCCAATGAATGAAGTTCCTGACAAATAAACTGCAAACAGTTCTGGAAACTAGAACTATAATAGCAGTTTTGAACCTCACTTTCACGAAATAAAATAAGAACTGCAATAGAGCAGTGTTTATGAGAAAAGCAAGGTGCCAGAAGCTTAAACGGTCAGTAGAGAGGTTGACAGAACTGGCACACAGTTGTTAAGAGCATAGGCTTTGGAGGCAGATTGCTTGGGTTTTAATTTGTGGTTCTGCTTCAAACTAGCTCTATGGATTATCATAATTTAAACTCAGTGCTTCAGTTGTTTCATCTATAAAATTGGGATCATAAGTGAACATACCTCAAAGGGTTGTTACATGAGGATTAGAGAGAGAATCCTGGTAGAGATAATAGTATTGAGTCTGACAACATAATAAATCAATTTGATAAATATAATTTCTTATATCATTAGTATGTTGATAACATTTTTCCGTTTCACCAACAGATTAGTACTACATGTGCCCCTAGTATAGATGATGCTTTTGTGTTTTTTTAATCCTCAGATTAGACCATAGTTAGAGGTAAAGTAGGTTTAAGAGGCAGTAAATTTTCTCTGGGATGAATTAAACAGGATTCAGAGGTATATTCTGAACACACAACTGAACTTTCTACCTAGTTACTTTCCTTTAAAGCTCTGTTATTCCCAAGGTATGGACTTAGGGAAATGACTTCATATTACATGATTCTAATCAGTGTCCTGTATCTGATAAAGACTCTTCATCATTCTCTCATTCTCGCAGAGTAATAAATTTTTTAAGAAAAATAAAACTTGAGAAGATGACCCCCTCTACCATCACAAACTCACAATGAATTTTTTCTTTCTTTCAAGCTTCCTTGTCTGTAATGGAACTTAATTTCATTTCTAGAGTGGTGAGTGGTCATGGAGGTGAAGTGATACCAAGAAGATGAAATAACACAGACAAGTCCGAGAATACTAAAGACAACCTTCACAATTAGGTGTGTTACTTCATTTACATTTAAACAGCATGCCCAAGCAAATAAAACCTAATCACCTAATCATGTATTTTCTCCCTTGCTCAGGCTGAGCACAACTGAACAAATGTAACTGGAATAGGACTAGTGCTATAGTGGAGGTTTTTATTTTCTTTAGAAAAATGTGAAAGAAAGTGATGACAGATGCAAGGGACTACAATATTATACTCAGAGGTCTATCTAACCAAAGTTGCTGTTATGTGTATTTGTGCCTGGGTAAAGGTTCCTTAGACTTCAACCAATTGACTTACAAATATCTATACGATTTACTTTCCTTTTTGTATTTATTTAGGTAATGTTCAAAAATATTAACTGACACTTGCATTTTTATTCAGAAAAAAAAATTTTATACATGGTCTTATTACACATGTTACCTTGTTGCTACCTTCTAATTCATGTTCTTGCACAAATCACATATTTCCTTTTTCCTCTAAAGAATGTATGAAAACTGTAGTATATAAATCACAAGTATCTTATTCATGGATCATAAATGATTACATAAATAATTAAAAATGTAGCCTTATAATTTTATGGCATCAAGTAGGAATCTGAGAGGTACAACAAAAGGACAAAATATTTTAGAACAAAAGTGTAGACCTGGAGTGGGAAGATATCTATAAATAACCTGAATTCATCTCTCAAATACTGGTGCACACAGAAAGTAGAGTCTTTCTTGCAGCCAACATTTATGATTATTACTTAAAGGCTAATTTGAAGATCACATAGCAGTAAACAATCATTATGAGAGATTAAATGGCCCAAGTAAAATTAAGAGCTTATTCTTTATTACAAGCTTATAGTCTACCTCATTCATTGGAAGAAAGGATATGAATTCTTATAAAATAAATCTCAAGAAAAATTTTTTTTTACATTCTGTATGAATTTAAGACCATGGGAGAATGATTTTTCCTTAAGAATTCATGACTAAGACCCATAAACTCCACCTAAACAGCTACTTTTCCTTCACATCCTATAAATTACAGGCATTTCAAAAGGGCTCCTTTAAGGCTTACAGACATCAATTATTCCCTAAAGGTATCCTATGTAAAAATAGGTTGCCAACAGTTAGTATGCTGGCATAGCACCAAAAGCTCAGTGAATTCTGAGCACAGCAGTGAAAAGAATGAATATTTTGAGAACTAGGTCCTTAATGACTAGAGGTGGATTAGTCAAATCTGTGCAAGTAATAAGGCCAGGATAGAGAAAAATGGCCTAGTCATTATTATTCCTTTGGTATTTATGGTAATAAACATGAATCATGATGAACTCACTGGCTATTAAATGCAGAGGTCATAAGTACTTCAATAGGATTTCCACAGGAATTCATCGTTAATTAGCTGGATCATTATTTGAAAGTGTTACTGAATTATCTTAGCAATTGTGCAGTCATATCCTAAAAATTGGTCATTCCCAGCTGAGAGCAGTTAATACCTTAACAAACTGGTCATTAAATTCAGTAACTGATTTTGTAGGAACTATTACACTTATAAACTACATTCAAGAGTTTTTTTCTTCCTTTTTTAAAGATATTTGCAGCTGTAGCTCAGCTGCAGCAGCTGAAGGAGAAAAAAAATCAGTTCTCTGGGTTGTTCTCAATATCGATGTTCTGCCAATTAAAGGGCAAACATGCTGATGGGTTTCAAATTTTAAAATGTCTTCAGTTTTTTCATCTCTGAAGTGATTAGTAAAAACACCATTTAGCTACTAATTTTGTAAGACACTTGGGATTTTCTATTCACATTTCAATCAAGAAGAAATATGGGTTCTGAGCACCAGAACTCAAAGCCAAATTTCCGCTTCTGCAGTAGACCCAACCCAACACTTTGTAAAAACAGAGTGAGAACACAAGTTATGGACCACATTATTACCCAGATTCTCATTCCCTTCTACACTCCATGTCTTCATTCAAAGTAGAAAACTCCCTTTGAAGTCAAAAAGGCTCCATGAAAAGATAAAGGAAGTGGAAATATAAGCATACCTACATTAGAATAGAGTAGCACTGATATCATCTAAAGGCTATATGAATATAACAGACTTTAAAAATCAGGAGTGTCGTTAAAAATACTATAGTTAGAGTCTTTAGAGCTCTATCAACATAATGAAAATGCCACAGGCAAGAACATCACTTAAAAGCTAACTGCAACCATTATTGAATATATAATATTGACTATATTGAAATATACTAGAAATATATTGAAGACATACTGGAACATCTTTGCTGCATGCTTCCACATAATTTTTTTAAGTTAGTACAGCACTTATTGAAGATGTATACCCACTAGAGTAGATAGCCTTAGCTACATCTTGAATTTAAGGATACCAGTTTTTAAGACTGCAACTACATTGGCTAGTCTTCTGTTTTATATTAGATCTGCTCAGTGACATCTAGTAAAGATTTGAAATGAGTAGATAAAAATTTTTAACCATGAGTTGAAGGGGAAAAATGATTTATGGGTTGCAAAGATCAATATTAAAAGTAGTGTAACAGTAGTTTTGCGATACAATAATTTATGTATAAATGACTTTTGTGTTCAATTATTTAATTTAAATATTATAAGAAACTGAAGTTGTAAACTTAAATTATGCTAAATCTTCATTATAGTAAGAGGCATTCACTAAGTAAGTATTCTAAAATTCAAGACCTTTGGAGCTTTCTCATTCTTTTTTAGTATGTACAATTGTATATTTTCCTATGTAGCTTATTTTTAAAAAATTTTCAACATGTTTTCAATTGTCTTATTGCCTTGTCTTTTGTATTGTTCTATTACATCTACAACATACAACAACTTACTTATAATGCACCCATATAAAATATGCACACTTGTGGTACAAATGATAAGGACCAAAATAAAGCCCTTAACAATGGCTGCTTTCTAGCCTACAGGTCCAAATCATTTACTTAATGTGCTTTGGTCAGCTTTTACCATCTAGAAATGGAGACACCCCAGGCAATATTCACACAAAGAGTATTGGAACCAGCTGGTGACAGAAGAATCTTAAGAAAAAAGGCTTCTTGATTTAATTGGGAAAACAGGAGGAAGCATAAATTTTACTGCCATTAATAACTTCAAGCAATCTTGATATGATTTTACCTCACCCTGACGGCTGGACATGTGCTTTCTGTTAAAGTGTTTGCCACATCTGACCTCTATTGTTTGCTTACTTGATCAGGTAAGAAAATGTAGGTTTATTTATAGGATAAATGAGGCCTATTAAGACTGAATAACAGTGCAGTAGTCTATGAGGAGCTATGTTCTAAAACATGTGTTAAATTCCATCACAGTTTTGTAACAAACAGGTCAAATGAAGTTTTTTTTTTAATCTTTTTTTTTGTTTCATAAGAAACCATCAGAAAGGCAATCCAGTTTTAAAAAAATGAAAAACACCTTCCAATTTAAATCATTTAATTTGACAATTTCCGGATTTTAATAAACAAGTCAGAAAAGGCGCTTGATGAAATACTGCTCTCTTTACATAATAAAGACAAGCTTTATTTCTTCATTTTATGATGAAAATCATGTCATATTAGTAGTAAAAAAGCAAATTTAACATTATGGAGGAATTTCAAAGATGTTCAGAGCTTCTTCAATTTTCTTTTAAGGACATATGACAGACTGGTCAAAGAAAATAAACTTAATTTTCAGGTGATCAGAGTTTAGAGTCCAATAGTATCTGCTCTAGCAATCTCCACCAATAAGGGAAATCAGACTTGTCTCAACCGGAAGAAATCAAACATTTATCACTTAACTCTTGACCTAGTCTGACTCCCTACATGCTGATAAAATCTTTGTAGAGTCTTGGAAAATGCCTTGAAGCCCAGATTACCTAATGTAATCTAGTTCAAGATAATCAGGTGCAATTCTTACTCTCAAATCATTTTGGTTTTACTCACAAGAATGTAAAACATTTTTATCAGTTTGAAACACCTTAGAATCTAACTTTTCTTCCAGACTAGTCTAACATTACTCTGACAAACTCTAATCCTTTTTGAAGTGATTCACATGGAACTGTGAAACAGGTATGACAATGTGCTATTGAATATAGGAATTCTAATTTTCCTGCCATAACAAATAACATTTGTTCCAGCACAAACCAGCCATGCAAATAAGCATAGATTTACAATCCTCAAATTTAGAAGAATCAAAAATTTATGTAGATAAGAATCTGGATCAAGATTTCAGTTATAGATCAAACTTTCATACTAGCAGTATTCAGGGTCATACATGTATCATTGACCAATGTGACTCTGGTGAATAAAGGAAAACTTAAAATTTTATGTTTGAGCTTGTAAATTTTCTAGTTAACTTGCACAAAGATTCTTTTATATATTAAAAGACTTAATATAAGTACTTCATTAATATTTATTTTGTATAATTTTGATCTGTAGCCATTACTAATGCTATAAATACTGAAAAGCTTAGAACATCTCTAGGTAACACTATTAAGTCCTTAATTCTTTAGGAAACAGTCTCATCTTTTCTCATAAATGAGTAAAAGAAGCAACCCAAGGCAGGGTAATTTGTGATGCTTGGTTCAACATTATATGAATTTTTTGAATACTTTAAAACAACAGTTTGCTCTTCTAGAGCTAAAGCTGTCATTTGATCTATCTGAAAAATATTTCTCAAACTACCTATGGTAAAGTGCCAGGCTTTTATTTTCCTTCCGAATGCAAAGTATACTAAAAATGTAAATAAATGATACACAAAATAGAAGTTGGAAACTGAGATTACATTCAGCAGACATATTTGATCAAATTGCTTTACGTATATAAATGCTTATATTCAATTTCTAGAATTACTCATTATGAATCAGTAAGTTTATATATGTGTATTGGTCTGTGGACCATACTTTGGAGTATGTATCAGAAACCTTCTGCCCTAAATATAAAAGTATATTCACAAAAAAAATTGTATGAGATAATCTAAATGAAACTAAAGTGCTATTTCAAAGTTTAAAATAATCCTCCTATAACTAGGCCTAAGAAATAATCACAGATGTGAAGCAAGAAGACTTTTTCTGTGCTGCTGGTCTTTTTCATCCATCAACCATTAGCACCCCCCTCATTCCCATCCATTTCTTCTTCATAACTAACATTTGAAAAAGGTTTTCAAGTTGTGAAATAAGTATATACTGATTCTTTCTACTGATTTGGACAATCCTTTGATATTTTTATTCTTATTTGCTAAATAGCACAAGAAGCTCTACTGACTTACCTAAAATTGCTCAGCTAATAGAGAGAAGGGAAATTAAAGACTCTAGCTTAGTTCTTTTGATATTCATTCCTCTCAAACATTAATCCATCTAACACCCACCAAATACTGAAAATGTATAATGTATTAGGCATTGTTCAAGGCCCACATGGCATAGCAGACCTTGCCTGCTGCTGCCCTCGGCAGTGTGCCTGTTCTGCTCCCCACTCTGTCTGGTGAATCCTCTCACCTCCCGCCTGTACCCCAGCTCTTGTATGCACAAATAAATAAGTTAAAAAAAAAAAAAGAGTGCTACTCTTAGGAACATAAAAGCAAAACGATCTTTTTGCTGATATGAAGAACGCCTGAGTGGTCTGGAAAGATGATCAAGCCACAGTATTCTTTTTAGCCAGAGCTAGGTCCTAACCCTTTAGTTTATGAAAGCTGAGTGATAAGGAAATTGAAGAAGAAAAATTTGAAGCTAGTAGGACTTAGTTCATGAAGTTTAAAGGAAAGATGTAATCTCCATAACATAAAAGTATAAGGTGAAATAGTAAGCACTGATATAGAAGCTGTAGCAAATTATCCAGAAGATCTAGCTAAGATAACTGGAGAAGGTGACTACACTAAACAACAAATTTTCATTGTAGATGAAACACCATAATTTTAGAAGAAGATGCCATTTAAGACTTCATATCGAGAGAAGTCAATGAGTGGCTTTAAAGTACAAGCTGATTCTCTTGTTAGGGGCTTATGCCATTGGTGACTTCAAGTTGACACCATTGCTCATTTACTATCCTGATAATCTAAGACCCTTAAGAATTATGCTAAATGCACTCTGCCTGTGCTTTGTATATGGAATATAAAACCTGGATGATAGCACATCTGTTTGCAATACGGTTTATGAATATTTTTTAAAGATTTATTTATTCATAGAAGAACTGGGGTACAGGCCAGAAGTGCAGGGGGTGAGAGGATCCACCAGAGACAGAGTGGGGAACAAAACAGGCAGATTGACTGAAATACACTGCTGAGGGGAGCAGCGGGCAAGGCAGGAGGTCTGCTGCACCATGTGGGTTATCTCTCTGGCCAGCGGCAGGGATCAAACTTGTGCTGCAGTGGCTGCGTTTTGCTTCATAGTGCATTTCTTAACCCACTGCGCCACCAGGGGAGGGCCGTGGTTTATGAATATTTTAAGCCCACTTTTTAGATTTATTGCTCAGAAAAAATATTTCTTTCAAAGTATTATTGCTCATTGGCAATATACCTGGTCACTCAGGAGCTCTGATGGAGATGTACAAAGAGATTGATGTTTTCATGTCTGCTAATACAGCAGCTATTTTGTAGCCCATGAATCGAAGAGTAATTTTAACTTTGGAGTCTTATTAGAAAACACATTCATAAGGCTACAGCTGCTACAGACAGTAATTTCTCTGCAAATCACTGAGAAAACTGAAAATCTTCTAGAAAGGATTACCATTCTAAATTCCATTAATAACATTTATGATTAAAAAGTTGTGCAGCAAGATGGCAACTCTTAAGAGGGGTTTCTTGCTTCATTCTTGAGCAGTTCATCTAAAAGTTATCCAGAGGAACACTTCACCCAGAGAGTACCATGGTTTGTAGCAAAATTGGAATACTCTTTGAACATCAGAGATCAAAAACAGATGTGACAGAGAACAGTCACATTTCACTAAACAGGTGGGTGGAGAAAAATGCCAAGAGGCTGCAGTCTAGGGTGGGAGATAAAAATGGCAGGGTTGTCAGCTCCACCAGGGACACTGGAGAGGAGAGCTAAATAGTGTGGAGGCAAAGGAACAAAGGAACAAAGGAAAAACACATGCAGAAGAACTGGGTTGCTTCTCATAGACTGAGTCTGTGTAAAAACAAAGTGCACTAGATTCTACTTCCCATACCTAGGAAAAGATACTGACTTCATGCAGTGAACTGACAGAGCACAGATTGCAATCTCATATATAAGACCCCAGAGAGGAGTGATATCAGCAGTGCCACAAATACAAGCCAGACCCACACCCACTCATCCAAATTTGTCCTGGTATTGGGGCCCTGCAGGCTTGTACCCCTAACTCTTGACTAAACAACTACAGAAAAAATTTCAATACCCACAGTCAGCAAAGGCAACAAAACTAAAATCAAATGAAATAAAATCACAGCACCACCTGTAGGAAAAGTAGTTCAAGTTTCTAAGTTACTACTACAGACTGTTTTTTACAATAAGGAAATATAAAACAGCAAAATGGACACACCAAACAAAAATCACAACACATGGCATCTCGAGACCTCAAGAAAACAAGACATCTCAGGTCTGAGAGAACAACTCTTTTGATTGCAAATATAAAAAGAGGAAAGATTTATCTCCCTTCCAGATAGGGATTTCAAAATTAATACAACAGAAAAAAATTCAGAGAGACAGGAGAAACCACAGAAAGTCAAATCAAAGCAACACAACACAAGGACTAGAAAAGCTAATTAGATATACAGATATATAGCAAAATTCAGTAAGCAAATGAATAATCTGAGAAATAAAATTAATGAACTGAAGCTTTAAATAAGAAAATCACAGTTTCAGCATTAAAGGCAGTCAATAGATGAGGTAAAAAAATTAAGGAAAGTTATGGAAGCAGACTAAATTAACTAAAGAATTGAATCAGTGACTCTGAAGATAGTAATGCACAAAGGACTGAGGTGGAAAAAGAAAGAGAAATATGAAGTAAAATAAAATTAAGGTACACCTTGAGAACTATCTCATACCATTAGGAACGACAACATAAAGATAGTAAGTATCTCAAAAGGGAAGGGGGAAAGAGCTGAGAGTTTAATCATAAAACAATAGAGGAAATCTTCCAGGAAAAGAACTAAATATACAAGTCTATGAAGCTAAAAGAATACCTGAATACTTAAATATAGTAAGATCTATACCAAGACAAGTAATAGTACAACTACCGACAATTCAAGACAACAAAAGAATGGGAAGCTAAAGGGGGAAGCAAAAAAAAAAAAAAAAATCAACATCTATAAAAAAGTTAACATCATTCAAAGTTGAACGAAAATATAAGATAAGAAGCTGAGTGAGGGATAAATGAGGTGCTGGATTTATAGAGTAGAGGAATGAAATTCTCACCTAGGAGAATGGAAGAATCACGATGCATAGAAAGTATAGTATGACTGCTAGGCAGCATTAAATATCTGGTATTAGATAAATAACCAGAATTTAGCAAATGCTCCTATTCCTTAGGGTCTTTCAGCTGTTCCTCCTATATTATGTCATACGTCCCCTACTTTCTTTACAACATACCAAAGAAATTATTAAAAATGATTCTAAAATATGAGTGGTAAGAGATTGAAATTTCCAACGGGTGAGGCAAGAAATATAACTAAATGATTAAAAGAAAATCAGGGTGATCCTAGAAGAGGTGATCCTCAGGAAGGTTTGGGTCATACCTAGAAATCCGAATATACAATTAAGAAAACAATTTGGCAAAACCAAACATTTCTTCTATCTAGCTTTAAGCTGCTAATTTGAGATCTTAGTGCATTATTATTACCAGGAGTATCTATATTTGGTAGGAATTAAATGCTTTAATGGAATGTTCTAATTCATTTGTTTTCAAAGTGTGATCTAAATACCCCTAAACGGGACCTTCAAAGTTAACATCATTCTTATAACAGTACTAATAGATTATTTTTATTCTATTCTTATTCTCTCATAGGAGAGTATATGTTATTGACATGATAGATGATATCACAACAGTTTGTTGAAGGAGATAGAAGAGTCAGCTATTGTCCATTTCATCTTACATTAAAGAGATATACAAAATGTAAAATAATGTCACTCTTCTCATTTATTTTTATTTTGAAAAGCTTTTTATAAAAAAATTTATGTTAACATGTACCAGCTTTGTTTTATAAAATGAATGAGCATTTAACATATATTCAGTTTTAATTCTGAGTAAAATAAGTACCCATAGATAAAATACTAATAAACAAAACCTCTGGGGATTCTTGATCATTTTTAAGTGTGCAAAAGGGTTCTGAAACCAAAAGTTTGAAAACTGGTAGTCTAACTATTGAATTCCTACAAACAATTTCTTTTTTTAAATATTTATTTCTGCCTACAAGCACTAGGGTACAGGCCAGCGGTGTTGGGGGTGAGAGGATTCATCAGAGACAGAATGAAGAACAGAACAGGCAGACTAGCTGAAATACACTGCTGAGGAGAGCAGCGGGCTAGAGAGGTCTGTTGTGCCATATGGCTGGCTGGGGGACCAAACTCGTGCTGCAGTGGCTGTGGATGCTTCACAGTGTGGTACTTAACCCTGTGTCACCAGGGAGGGCCCTACAAACTTTCTAATAAAAAAGGAAGACTTATAAAACAGCAGAAAAGTTGTAGAAAGTGGTGGTTGCTAATAATTTACAGATAGTTTACCAAATGTACTTAACCATTAGATTGTTTATTTCTATTCTATTTCTAATTTTAACAAATGTAAAAATTCATAGATGTAGAATGATATATATATAAAATATATATCTATAAGGTTTATTATTCCCTTGAGTTTAAATTTCTCTGAAAATTTAAACATCAAAAAGTAGACATGAAAACTCAAAGCATTACTCAATTTAAAATGTATACTCTTTCCCTGATGATAAATGATGACGTTTTCTCATGTTTGTTGGCCACTCGCATATCACTTATCATCAGGAAATAAATCAAAATCACAATGAGATACCACCTTACACCAGTGAGAATGGCCCATATTGGAGAAACCAGAAACAACAAGTGCTGGCATGTGTGCTGAGAAAAAGAACTTTCTTTCACTGTTGGTGGGAATGTAGACTGGTCCAGCTTCTATGGAAAGCTGTGTGAAGGTTCCTTAAACACTAAATATAGATCGGTCATATGACCTAGTAATTCTAATCCTAGGAATCTACCCAAAGAACACAAAAACACTAATTCAAAAGGAAATCTGCACTCCTCTGTTTATTATAGCACTATTTACAATAGCCAATATAAGGAAACAACCTACATGCCCCAAGACAGATGAATGGATCAAGATGTGGTATATATACACAATGGAATACCACACAGCTATTAAAACAATAAAATAAAAATTAACTCATGACATTTGTGGCCAACTTCGAGCTGGAAAAGATTATGCTAAGTGAAGTAAGTCAGAAGTAGAAAGATAAATATGGATGATTTCACTTATACAAGGACTACAGAGGAACCAAATGTCAGACAAAGACAAATCTTGAAAGCTGACCACAGGTCTGAGACATTTAGGAGGAGAGTGCAGGGTAGGGAGGAACACAGGAAGTATGGTAATGGACTATGGGTTCTTTGACAGTAGGAGAACTAAGGTGACCACACAGGAGGGGACAAATCCTATTTTGTCAAAAATGAATAAGGATGTAAGAAAATTAAAGAATTAAAAAAAAAAGTATAGCAATGCCATTCACAAAGGAATAAAAAAGGCAATGAAAATAAACTCAAAAACTGCCTGAGTTTTACCCAGTTTAATGACATTTCAGCTTTTATGTAATGAACCAATGTCATGATGAACTAGGCTTACCAAATAATACATTTTAATTGGTGTTTATGTTTACTTTTGAGTTAATATCATCCTCAAGCACATCAAGCAATTCTTAATTTATGAAATATCCAAGCCTAAGGAACTGAATGGTGCAAAATATTATTTTCCTGGCTCATCAGACACAAATCTAAGAAAATCTGGCTTTTCAGTTACTGTTGAAACACTATCAGTACATCTCCAGGGAACTAAAGAATACACTATGACAAGGAATTTCCGTACAATCTCCCAGCCCAGGATATTCTGACATAAGGAAATACTCTTGAGACACATCAAGGTCAAATGGCTTAAGGATTTGTGATGGAATACATTTTTTAATGATCAGATTATTATATGAGCCAAAAAAACTTTAAATATTTTTAAAAAGTTAAGTCAAGATCATTTTAAAAAAACCCTGAACAGTCTAGCAAATAGGTAAGTAAAGCCAAGTTTATAGGTATAACTAATATGCTTATAATCACATTTCCTGAAACCACTGGCTATGATAGGTCTCCCACATCGTATGCCTAGTAAAAAAAGTTATTATGCATAAGTAAAAAAAGTTAATAGGCATAAGAAAGTATATATTAAATACCAGTATGAAAAGAATTTTAAAAAGATATATATTTGACACTGAATTCAGCAGAGTTAAATTTAGAATTCTTATAAAATCTTAGTAAAATAACAAAAATAAAAAAGTTTCACTGTATTTAAGGAAAAATAATAAATAAATTTGGTGGTATATAAGGAATTATTTAGATATAAGGTTTTCCATGGAATGAAATAAAAATTATAAAATATTTTGAGGGATCTCTGTATCTAGGAAAAGATAAAAACTGTTCAAAGGATTAAATTTCAGATTAAATGGAGAAATAAATTTCTAATGATTTAAAATTTTTTTACTAACCCATTTTTGTATCTCTTGATAGCAAAACAAAAAGGTAAATTTTAAATTCTTGAACAAAATTTTGTACTTGATAAAAGCAATCTTACAACAATTTTTGTTCTATTGAATTTGGCTCTATTGGTTCACTCACAGCTCCACAGATGGAAAAGAACTGTTTAATACAACTTTTCCTCTGGTTGTAATAATATTCGAATAATAAAAACCTTAATTATATATATATACTATAAATAAATATATAATATATAGCTACATAAAATATATATAATAAATATATGAAATATATATGTATATACTTCAGCGCGGGAATTCTCACAACAGCAGGGGTCGCAATATACTGGTCAAATGTTTCAGTATATATGAGAAAGGGATTAAATGTTCATATAGCATAGCTTTATTAGAGCCTAAAAAAATCATAATTCATTGTACTGTAGTTAAATAATTCATTCTTAAGTATAAAAATATTTTTCAGTTATAGGCTCCTCAAATAATAGTAAAAAAAACTTACTTAAAATGTGATAGTGCTTTTAGATGCTTTTTGAAACAGCATTCTTAAAAATCACTTCTGAAAAGTGATTGTGCATGCACAGTTCTACAGAAGAGCTTTTCATTTCTGCACCTTTTTTTAAAAAAGTAATTTCTATTGATGAATTGGGTAATTCTTTAATTCAGAGTAATCTATAAATTTGAACATACATTAAATAATGAATTTATTTATAATGAAAACAACAAACTAATTACTCATGTGCTACTGCGTGTTTTTTGATTTGTTCTTCATCTCTACACTGAAGAAAATGCATCTCCAAATAATTTAAATAACCAATATATAGAAGTCTTTTCCACTTAAAATTTTTTGATTCCATATAATCATGCCAAGTATTTTCTAAAGAAAAACCTAGAATAACAATTACTTACTGTTCCATATATTAAAACAGTCTATAAAATATTTCTGATAGTTTAAAGAGAAAAAGTCTAATCAATCACTGTCCCTACCTTCATTGTTTTCCAACTGGAAATCAAATTAATCAGAAGATATAAAAGTCAATTATGTCATAATTGGAATTTTAAAACAGAAATAATGAATTTCATATAGAATAATACTTAGTGAACAATTCAAAAATATGTTAAGTAAAATGCACAGTATATATTACAAGTAAAATAGATACTAATACACACAAAAAGATAACATATACTAATACACACATATGGAAATGCAACATTATCTGTGACATATACATATGAGTACAGGACTATAATGTAAATCTGTAGTATCTCCTACTACAGATTGAAGCAAAAATGCTTGAAAGTCACTGCTTTAGATGTATAGGAATACATTTAAGTAAGACCTATGCCCTCTATATTGCTTCCTTACAACAATTTCTTTTTAATTGTAGTAGTCAGTTGAGAATCTTAGTTTATTGTGTTGGAGTTAATGGTTTAATTTTCCACACAAGTAACATAGACCTGTGTTTATATTGACAAATATAAAGATGATCATTTAAAAATCATATACAGCCTAAAAGAAATTTCTTGAACATTTGCAGAGAGCACAAAGTAGATTTTTACACAGCTAAATTAAGTGTTACAACATCCACACAATAAAGCTTAAAGAATGTTAACAAGAAGAAAATCTTAAGGCATTCACTTGGAATTCATTTTTTTAAAAATACACTCTTCAAGTAAATTCAGTTGTCATTTTCCAAGACCACAGAAGAATAGAAATATATCATTAAAGGAGAAGAAAATTGCTGCTATAGAGTTACTGCTAATGCAGAAGAAATAAGAAGTGACAGTCAAGGATAAGAAAGGAAAACAGAAAACTATATATAAAAATTGGGGCCTCTGGTGGCACAAGGGATTAAGCACAGCACATAAAGTTATCCATAGACACAACTGCACAAGTTCCATCCCCAACCAGGGAGGTGACCCACATGGTGCAGCAGACCTCTCCTGTCTTGCTAGTTGCTCCCCTCAGCAGTATATTTCAGTCGATCTGCTTGTTTTGCTCCCCACTCTATCTCCAGTGACTCCTTTCACTCCCTGTACCTCTGGCCTGTACCCAGGTTCTTGTATGCATAAGTAAATAAATCTTTTAAAAAATTATATATAAAAATTAAAAATACATGGTCTTCTGGAGTCACTTAGCAAGAGACAATACTTGAGCATAGTAATATAATATTTACAGTCCTATGAAATAAATTATCTTTAGAATGACAAATGACAATAGAAAAATAAACAGATAACACATATATAGCACCTGAATCTACACACTCTTGTTCCACAGCCCATGATTTTATTTTTTTTAAAGATATATTTATTTATGCATATAAGAGCTGGAGTGTGGGCCAGAGATGGGGGGTGAGAGGGTTAGAGGGAGTGGGGGAGAGGATTCACCAGAGACAGAGTTGGGAGAAGAGGCAGACTGACTGAAATACACTGGTGGGGGTAGCAGTGGACGAAACAGAAGAGGTCTGTTGCACCATGTGGGTCAACTCCTTGGCTGGGGATTGAACTTGTGCTGTAGTGGCTGCTGATAGCTTCACAGTGCTATAACTTAACCATCAGGGAGGTACCACAGCCCATGATTTTAACTACTACACTACACTGTTTCTCAATAATTAATAATATTAAATTATACTCATGATAGTAAAAGCAAATTTAAGAGAATTCCCCAATGTAATCAAATTTTAAAAGGCCATCATACAAAATGATTAAACACTCTTACTGGTATAAGCCTAGAAAACTTATCAAAAGACCCCTCTTACGGAGAGCTATTTATTGTTTATATTCTATGTCATTTTTACAATAATTTCACACAATTTCCTAGTATTGGCTGCCTTATCTCACTTAATGCTTTCCTATCAATATGTGCCATTATTACCTACATATTGAAAATGAGAAAACTGACATAGAGGTTAGTAATTTGCACAGTAGCAAATAGCTAATAATGGTGAAACCAATATTCAAGTTGAGGAATCTAATTTCAGAATTTTAGCTTTTAATCAATGTATTCTGTACTACTACAGTTGCTAGATTTACTATATACAGTAGTATTTGCTATATAGTCTCAGGATGTACTTCATCTTCACATACCAAAAATCTCAATTAATATTTGATACTTCTGTTAAAGGCATAATAAAGAAATTAAATTTAAGGGCCATCAATTTTATTTTTAAAATTTCCTCTTGATTTCTTACTAAATGTTTGTATTATTTTGGGGACCCAAAAGCAATTTTTGAAAAACAATAAGGTATCTTCACATCAATTGTAATCCCTATGTATTCCCCATCATCATTTCACCAGTGCACCATCACCTCAGTCCCTGTGCTCTTATCTGCCCTCAACCCTCTCCCTCCCCCCTCTCCACCAAGTGTTTCCAATTTGTCCTTGTCTTTTTGTTTTTATTATTATTATTGTTGTTCTTATTCTTTTTCCTTGATCCTAACAATAAGGTATCTTCTAAAATGTCACTAAAAGTCCTGTTTAATTATTTAGTATGGCCAATGAACCAAATGTTCCTGGATTAAACAATAAACTAAATGTCTTCCTATTCTGAGAAAAGAATTAAATTTCCTTAGAAGCTGATTTTTTTAAAGACATTAGAGACCTGGAGTTTTAAGTTATAGTTCCAGCAAGTTTATTTTATCAGATAATAGTTAAGAAATCAAACTTTGGAGGCGATAAACCTGAGTTTGAATATGAGCTCTACCTTTTATCAAGTTGTATAATTCAGAGTAAAGATTTTAAATGGGGATTCAATGAGATAATGTGCATAAGGACTCACAGAGTAAACATCCAATAAATGTTGAATAATAAGTTAAATATAGTAACAATGATGTAAATTAGAGATTGGATTCATAGGTATGAATAACTATCATTTGATAGTTAAGAATAAAATTAATTTAAAATTATCCTACACCAAACCTATACCTCTGAATAAAGCCATGTTACCTCAATTAAAAAACTGCTATTCAACTACTATTGTAAGTGTTAAAAATTACTGACTAAATGGAGAAAGCTACAAAAAAAGAATCAAACTGTGGCACTGAAACAAAACACAGTCTTAAAAGATGAGTAAGAATTTGCTTTCTGGTTAAAAAGGCTGCTTTCCAGGTAGAGGAAAAAAGCTGATAGTCAGGTATTTAGGCATAAAGGAGTTTGTTTAGGGAACAGTAAGGGGTCCAGCATGGACATAATATAAAGCAACACTGGTGGCAGGTGGCTATAAGAAAGACATTGAAAAGGGATTTTATTTTATTATGTTAATTAAAGTAGTGCTGGTTTACAACACTGTATGTGTTTTAAGAGGCTAGGTTCACACCTCTTCAAATGTATATTACCACAACATATCCATATTCTATTAAGAAGCATTAAGTATAAGAAGTATTATGTATGAACAGAGAAGAGTTAACTCATGAAATCTACTCCTGCTATAGAGATATCCTGCTAATAGCTTGAAGAAAATAAGTATAGCAGAATTTTCCAATATAATTTTCTCTAATACTATATAAAGTGTCCCTTTTAACTTAATGACAGAAAGGTTATAAACTTATGTATTTGTAAGCAGTATTTAAAAACTATGGCAGCAGTTAGGCCTCCCTGGTGCACAGGGGTTAAAGTCACAGCGCTATCAAGCTATCACCAGCCACTGAAGCATGAGTTGGATCCCAGGCAGATCTCTCCTATCTTGCCTGATGCTCCCTTCAGCAATGTATTTTAGGAGATCTACCTATTTTGCTCCCCACTCTGTCTCTGGTGAATCCTCTTAACACCCCAACTGCGGTCTACACCCTAGTTCTTATATGCATAAATAAATAAAAATACATCTTTAAAATAATAAAAACTATGGCAGCATGTAAGAACTCAAATGATGATCTGCTTTTTAAAAAAATGCTGAAGAGAAAATAATTTTCCCTTCTTACTCCCATAAATTTTTACTTTAGTTCAATAAGGGTAAATGAAGAGTTAAATTTCTATTCCCTTTCATTCTACAGCACCATGAAAATCCTGGCAACGGTCATTTTTCATTCATTCTGGTTCATTTTATTATTTAGTTCCCAAAGAACATTTATAGAATGCTTCTGTTCAGCAGATTTTTCAACACAGAGCTCAATTTTCCAATGATGTTGGGAATTTTCAAGCAACACTATTATTAATTTTTAAAAATCATACCTAGGAGTGCAGTGAGTTTGGGAAGTAGTCCAACTTGTACCATTTTATTCCTCAGTCCTGTGTCAAAGGACAGATTTAGTAAAAGTCGGAGGGTGATATTCAACAGATCTTCATGTTCACAAGGTATCATTTTTACCAGTTTTTCAACAATATCCATTTCCACCTATGTAAATGGGCAAGAAATATATAATGAGGTCTGTTGTATAAGCCCAACATGATTACCAATCATTATTCTTTTCATTGTAGCTTTATCTTTATGAAAATTAATTTTAGAATTCTATATTTCTATGCTCTCATTTTAATAAACTCTGAAATCTAACATTGCTAAAGAAATACATAAATTCCCTTATCATCCCTGCCTTCCATCACTTAATAGCATCAGTTGAAAGATAAATCATGCCCTTGATAACACACTATTGAACACCAGCTACTAAGTGCCAGGTCCTGTGCTAAACCAAACAAGATCTCATCCTGTTCTTTAAGGATTCCATGATCTAAAAGGAGCAGACAAATAAAACAAATACTTAAAATGCATTGTGACAAAAATGGAATACACAATTACTTTGGAAGCATCAGGGAAGAAACTACCAAGCTACTTGTGAAAAAGGAAAGATTTCAAGATAGGGATGAAGATTTGAAAAAAATGAGTAAGAATTTTCTCTCTAGTTTTGGAAGGAAATGACAATCATGGTAGAAGAAAAAGCCAGTAGACAGGAACTCATACATAAAAGAGAACTTTCCTGGGGCACTGCAAGTGCTTTGGTATGGCCAAAGTATAAATAAAGTATGTCAGGCCGTTCTATCAGCTTATTAAACACAGGTATTAGAAAGATCATAAAAAGTTCTCAATACACTGTTGAAAAGTTTAATATTATTCTATAAGGCATCTGATTGACTTGAGCTTAGTGTAGAGGGTAATATTATTAGAATAGATTTATTAAAGATACATATGATAATAATAATAACAATAACAGCAATAAAGACACAGAAACCAAAAATGAGGAGACAAGGACAGACTGGGGACACCTGGTGGGGAGGGGAAGGGGAGGGT
>JAGFMF010011697.1:3902638-3992573 GCA_019455555.1 Galemys pyrenaicus | reverse complement strand
GATGGTGATGGGGAATACATGGGGATTACAATTAATGGCAAGTATATGTAAATTTTAAAATATTTTAATAAAAAAAAGTGAAAAAAAAAACAAAAACAACAACAAAAAAAAGATACATATGTATAGAAACAAAGACACAAGTAAATGATAAGGAGCATTGTATAGGACAGACTGGAATAGACAGAGATCGAGGGTAAACACTTAAGGGCATATTGCATTAAACAGATAAGAGGACTAAGAGTCTTAGTCAAGGAAAAGGTAAAGAGGCTGAAGAGGAAAGAGTAATTTGAGAGGAGTTTAAGCAATAAGATCAAAGTATCTGAATGAGAAGTGAAGAAGACTTTCAGGTTTTTGCTTTGATCAGTGTGTTGAGCACCTAAAACTATCACCAGGTTCAGAAACTTATTAGGAGAATTCACAGGAATCAGTATATAGTCATATTCATGAGTATGATTTACTACAATGAAAGAATGCAAAATCAAATGAAAAAAGGGAAAAGCCATGTGGAGGCATAGTTTAGAGGAAACTAGGTGAAACTTCCTAGAATCCTCTCCTCAGAGTCATATAGGACATGGTCCAGCATTAAACTGAGATTGAGAGGCAATATCCATTTTTGGGGGTGGGGTGGAGAGAGGGAGGTTGGTTACATAGGAACCCGCTACCTAGCACAAATCAAAATTCCAGACTCCAGAAGGAAAGTGGGCATTTAGCATTAATCATATTTCTTGTGTAGTTTAGACACAGTGAACTGAACTATCAGTTAAGGAACAAAAAGAAATCCAAGTTCCCAGACACTAGACAAGAGTCAGTGTTCTTAAGAGGGCCTATCTAGGTAAAGAGAATAGTGTCAGGTGCCCTTCTGCAGTCAATAATGTGAATATAACACCATAGTAAGATCTATAAATTAAAAACATATCTAGAACAAGGAAAGCAAAAAATGACTTTAGTTCTTTTTGTGTTTATTTGATGTGATAGTGGACATTTGGAAATCATATAAAAATTAGGAGAGAAGCTGTACTCTGAGTAATGGTTGAAACTCTAGGATAGAGGTCAGCAAATAAAGGCTAATGGACCTAACCTGGCCTGCCATCTGTTTTCATAAATGCAAGAGCTAAAAATGGTTTTCTGATATTCACATTTTTAAATGGTTAAAAAAACAAAAGAAACACATATCATGACACATGAAAATGACATGAAATTCTAACTTCAATTTCTATAAACTTTTATTAGAACATAGTCATTCTCATTTGTTTAAACTGCCTATGGCTACTATCATACTACAACAGCAAAGTTTAGTAGCTGCAACAGAAATCTATGACCTGGAAGGTCTAAAACATTGACTATTTGGCCATTTATGAAAAACTGTTGATTCCTACTCTAGAAAACTATAAAATTGCTTCAAAAGAGCTAATCAATCAGAGAGGGCAGAACTTAATTGGTAATTATAAACCCTCTAGTCACATTTCTTAACATCAATCAGAGAAATCTGGTATATAAAAACATGTCTTTTAGTTACATAGCAATGGCTAATAGGAGAGAAATTCCATATATTCCATTTTGAGCATTAACAAAGAGTTATGAAAAATTTGATTCTGTTTTTTCTTTTATTATAGCTCTATTTTTATTTTTAAAATTTATTTATTTTCTTATATCACTGTTCACTTGTGTACAGTATATTGTTTCTCCCCTCAGGAGCAGTCCCCCTAATTCTCCTACCACCACATCACTCATGAATCATCATCAAAGTCTCTGGTGCTCTTCTCTCCCCTTATAAGCATTTATTTATCTTATGTTTACATCTTTCTTGTAATCTTTCACCTCATAAAGATAACATTAATAATTTAGCTCTGAATATACTTTTTTCTTTCATTTCATGTCAGGATTAAACTGAAAATATTTATAATTGCTTTATCAACAAACCAATAATAGTTTTCTCCTTCAGATTTTCACACTCTGTGATTATCCTGCAGTCTTAGCTAGAGTTCTTTTAAGAATACAAATCTACTTCAGACTTTAAATTTTTATTTTCCCATTCTCCTAGTTTAGTTTTCCAAGCAAGCTGTGTTCACTGTTCATTAACTTCCTACAATTTCCAAAGACCAGTCCATATTTGTTATATTTACAAAGAAAAGTACTTCTGTCACTGGTTTCATTGATCACAGTATATAATATCTTTTCCAGTATTGTTATTTATTCATTCATTCATCAAATATATTTCTTAGTAAAATAATCTGAGTTATTGTTATCATAACATCTTCATTTAGAGCTCATTGGGGAGAGAATATGTTTAATTTTTTATCAAAATTTTTAACTTGAAAATGGAAAACAAAGACTGTTTCAATTAAATTACCATATCATTCTTATTCTCCATAAAAATGCTGAGTTTCTTCAAGAATGACACAACTAGAATAAGCAGTTCAAAATTATCCCGATCGAGAGCTTTCACCAGCATGTGAACTATGTTCTTATTCCTCATCTTCAGTTCTGTACGAGTATCCTCAGCAAGATTCAGAAGCAAATAAAGAGCCACTAGGAAGGTAAAGTAGATGAGAGTTAAATGACTGGTTTATTAAACCAAAAATTTAATAAATCATTTTTAAATTTAATAAATCATTTTTTTCACAAAGTAACAAATAGTTCTGAAAGATAATATATTATTTTGAAATTATCTAATTAGAAAACATTGCTACTAAAAATATATATTCACATAAAACACACATACATATATGCAATATATACAGTTTATTATACAAAGAGAAAGAAATATTATATAAACATATTCAGAAAAAAACAAATAATGTCTGCTCTTATATGGAAGGTAAAACTGCTGAACTCACAGAAACAGAAAATAAATTGATGGTTAGCAGGGGCTGGGTTGTGGAGGAAACAGGGAGACAGACCAAACTGGTCAAAGAGTAAAAAGTTTTGTTACAAGATAAATAAGTTTCAGGCGTGTGAGTCTAATATACAGCAGGGGAATCATAGTTAAGAATGCTGTATAAAATACTTTAAAATATCTCCAAGAGATCTAAAATACACTCACCATAGCAAGGACCACATCATCATCATCGTGCTAACTAGGAGATGAAGGATGTATTAACTAGCCTTACATTTTGCAATATATAGTGAATTTGATAATCATATTGTATACCTTAACCTTTTGCAATGTTATATTTCAGTTAATCTCAATAAAGTTGGGTGAAAACCAATAACCAAATACAAATCAGGAACTGAATACATTTAAGCCCCACATCATTCTCCCTCAACTACATATGATTTTACATCTTACAAAATAATAAAAAAAAGTAAGTAAACTACAAATCTAAATACATTTATGAGCTGAATAGAACCTTTTGATGAAAAAATAACAGTGAAATTTGAAACATTATTATCCATGCTAAAGACAGAAAAAATTTTAGCAAATTAAAATTTATGGAACTTTCAATTATTCTGGTATTAGCTTTACAGATATGACAAAAATGGAACAAAACAGATGTAGAGTAAGCACTTTGTTGTTTTTCCTCATTACTTAGGAATTCATACCTCGTAAAAGTTGTTCCTGTTTTACCACAAGCCCCTGGTACTTTTTAAAAGTTTTTTCATAATCTTTTCTCAAGGTTTGATTTTCAGGGTCTTCATCAAGTAAACAGTATAAGTTAAGGATCATCTATACTCACTGAAGAAAAAACCTACTGAAAAATACTATGAAGAATAGCACTATTAAATTTTACATACATTTATCATTATTTAACAGTTTAAGTAAAATATTCTTTTCTGCATAATAACTGTGTTATAACAGGGCTCTTAAGCAAGGGTTCATAGATATGCTTGGAGTCCTTGGGTGAACATATGTTTAGTCTTCATAAATACTTGAATATCCAACAATTATAAAACTATTTTATGAATGTGCATGAGTCTTTAACTTTGAACAAATTATCAAATTGGTCCATGAACCAAAAAAGGTTATTCCCATAAAGAGTAATTTAGTTACTAATACTAAATGCCCACGATATTCAAAGCATGTAGGTTAGAGATAAAGCTTTTCAGTCCCTTCTTTAGACTAAGTGCCAAGAAAGAAATATTGCAAAGTTAAAGACAAATTTTAAAATTAGGTTTATCGCCTCTAGACACCTTCAGAAATAATCATTTATTTCAGCTTGACTTCAGGCCCCCCAAGCACTTAAAAACAGGCCCTTTGTTGAATACTATTTGCATAAAGACATGAGGAAAGTTGAAACAATAAAATAATTATATTTTAGGAGAAATGGCCAGAATTCTGATAGATTACTTCTCTAGTCCTTCAATTATTATTGAATTTGTTATTCAATATATCTTAACATCTCTAAGATTTGGATGTGTTTTATAATCCATGTTTAATTGGAAGAATATTTTCTTTTCTTACTGGTTCATAAATAGTGGTACACCTTACAATTAGTGGTATCTGTTATTTGTAGGAATACAACACACACTGAAATATCAATTCCTGTCATAAACAAGAGCAAAGTATACGTTAATGATCGCTAAAAACTCCCATTAGTGGTTCTCCAGGATCCAACTTCAAAGAGAAGGAAGCATGTTCTCCCTACCAGATGCAGAGTGTAAAACTATAATGATAAAAAAAAAAAGTGAAAGAAAACTCAGAAAAACAAATGAATGTCCTTAGAAATAAAGCCAATGAACTTAAGACAGAAAATGAAGCTCTACATAAATGAAAATGGAGTATAGGACTGAAAGTGAGAAACATAGCAAAAGAAAAATTCAGGAGAAAGTTGCAGAAGTAAATTAGATTGAGTGGAAGAACAAGTCAGTCTAATGGAAGATGCAACTGTACAAAGAACCCAGGTAGAGAAGGGAAGAGACAGAGAAAAAAAAAATACACTCTGAGAATTATCTGACTCCATGAGAAAAGGCAACAATAATGGGAATACAGGAGGGGGAAGTGAGGACAGTACAGAATAAGTATTTAAAGAAATAATACAGGAAAATGTCCTGAATCTAGAGAAGGGAATAAATGTACAAAATACATGAAGCTAAAAGAACTGTGGTATACCTAAATAAAGTGAGGCTGATACCAAGACTTCCAAGTGCAGAATAAAGAAATAATATTGTGGCTGGCAAGTGGGAAGAAGCAGATAACCTATAAAGGTACCCTGATCAGACTAATATCAAACTTCTCTGAAGAAACATATCAAGCTAGGAGAGAATGAAATGATGTATTTCAAATATCTGTAAAAATTGTCAGCTGAGAATACTCTATGCTACAATACTTTCCTTCAGACATGAAAGAGGAAAAAAGTTCTTTTCAGACATACATAAACTCGTAGAGTGTAAAAACACTAAAGCACCCCTCCAAGAAACACTGAAAGTTTATACATAAAAATGAAGAGAGGAACATACACAAAGTATTGAATAAGGAAACAGCTTGACCCAGAAAAATTAAGAGTAAAATTGCAGCAACAGATTATCACATATCAATAATCACTTCATGATTAATAAGTATTATTAATAATGTACTTTAAACATAAATGGACTAAACTCACCATTAAAAGACACATTATATCTAGTTGGGTCAGGAAACAGAACCCACCTTCTGCTGTCTTCAGGAGACAAACCTAAACTCCAAAGACAAACATAGGCTCAAAGCAAAGGATTGGTAAACAATCCTAGAAGCAAATGGGACTCTAATGAAGGCATGCCTTTTGTGGTAACAGGCATAGAGCTAAGGGATAATGCTAAGTGAAATAAGTCAGAAGAAGAACGATAAATAGATGGCATCACTAATAGGTGGACTATAAAGTAACTAAACTAAGTCAAACAAAGACAAGATTAAAACCAGTCCTTGACAGCTATCTATGGAACTGAGGCACCCATATGGGTGAGGGTAAGGGTGAGGACTAAGGCGGAGGGGTAAGAACAAAGAAGGAGGGAAGCACAGTGAAGTATGGTGGTGGACTATGGGTGCTTTGGTGGTAATTACCACGCTACAGTGGTAATACCTGATAGGAGTATCCAAATATTATCTTGGCTAAAAATAAATTAATTACAAAATATATATTAGGTTTAAAGAAAAGTTACCAGTGTGGCTTGCTGATTTGTAAAACAAGTCATAAAAAGACATATATCAATCTAGAAGAATTAAGTTGTAGATGCAGTATATCTTCAAATACAAGAAGTAAGATATTGAGGAGAATATCTTATATAGCTTTAGTATACCAGATTAGAATGAAGAGATAGAAATTAATTGGGAAGTGTACTTTAGTTCCCTAAACAAAAGACCATTATAATAAACAGAATGTCAAACAAACCATAATATGGGCTAAATCAATAAGCAGTGATACTGTTAAGCAGGAAACTAACCCATTTCTAAGAAACATTAAAAAATATTACTCTATTGAAGGGCAGGTTAAAATAGATAATTTTTAAGGTTCTTTTCACAGATGCTATCATTCTGTAGACCCCTGAAACAAGTAACATACTATTTAGAAAAACAAAATTTAAAATTAGATGCATCACTAAGTTTACACTCATTCCAATAAAGTCACCTTACACGTATAGCTAGAACTACATAAGCAACAATGATGAAGCAAACTAGCCAACCAATGGCTATTCTAACAGTGTAGAAGCTCACCAATCCAGGTATCTAGGATTACAGTTATTCGTACCCTCTATCTTGCCAACTAGCCAAAATCATACATATATAAAAATTATATGTCAAACTACATTAATTCTGATAGTTTCAATCTGATAGTTTTAATCTACAATATACTCTTTTTTGCCACATAATTTGAATGGCAAGAAAAAACCAAACAACTAGCCCATCCATCCAAACTCACAGCAACAGGCAACAAAGTAGGAAGAAGTGCCACTCTAAAAGGATATCAGCTTTTTTCTTCTTAGAAAGCTCTTCTTGCCAAAGCTCATGTCTTTTTAATTCATGATCAATAATATTCATACATAAAGCTCCAATTTTATAATGAGTGATAAGTCCATGAAACTGAGAAAAACTACAAAGAAGAAATTTTAGTATATATCTAGAATACATTTTGTAGATTTAGGAAACCTGTTTAAAGAGTTGTATAAACAACACAGAAAACAAATCTAATATATATCTATTTTAATAAGTGAATATATCCACAGTGCTAGCATGACTTGAAATTATGACATCTTTTATTTTTCAGTAAATATTTATTTGCAAATGTTGCAACATTTTTAGAATAGAGTCAAGTCTCTACGACTTCACTTCAAAGTTCACAATGTCTCATTAAACATCTTTCTAAAGAATATATATGAATACACATCAGGTATGTGTTTGCATATATATATGCATGTTTATATCTGTGCATATATTTATAGAAACAGTAATATTTACTGACACTTATTGTATATCAGACTTTATTCTAAAACCTATCAGAAGTAGATGCTTACTATTATCACAGTCTTTAGCAAAGGTGACTGAGACACAGAGAAGTTAAGTAAGATAACCAGAATCACACACCTAATAAACAACAGGACTTGGATTCAAATCTAAGACAGCCTACTTCTAGAGCCCATACTTCTAAACTCTAAACCATTATATTATCTTACTCCATATGTATGTATGCATGAACATGCATGGGTGAATATAGAGTGAAAGAACAACAGAGAAGACAGAAAATAGGAAATAGAATAAAAGTTCAGAGGTAGAACATGGCAGACACACAGAAAGACTGAGCAAACCAGTGATCTATAATCAAAACCAATGATACAGCAGAAAAAAATAGAGATAAGATTTATATTTTTATTTCTTAATTTTTACACTTACCTGGAAAAGCAAAAAAAGATATAAATTATATTAGTTGCTAACTCAACACTTTGCTTCCAGTCTTCTCTTAGGACTCTTGCTAATGCACCAAGGGCAGTTTCTAAAGACAAAGGTGACATAAAAAATGATCATTCACCCTGCCTCTGGTGTAAAGGGTGATTGGTTTTAAATGTCTACTTATTAATAAGTAATAAAGTCAGGACAGAACTGGGACAAAAAAGTAGGATGCGTCTTTCCACAAGAGTTATTTTAAAACTGAAATACAATTTTTACTTAAAAAATGGTAACATGCAGCTTTAAGTCTAGAACTATAAAAAAAAAGTGATTTAAATAAACATAAAATGCATATTATAGGTTACAATGAAATAATAAAAAGATCATTTAAATCTTGATTTGCATTTCCAGTTTTTTTCACATCTGACTTATGTGTTTGTGAATAAAGAAAAACATTAAAATAAGTCTAAAAAAATAATGAGCAGTTTAGAAGGCTAATGCAGACTCCATTAAAGCAAATTAATAACCAAATAAAACTTATACATAGAAAATCAGCCTAATATTTTAATATTATGCTAAACTGATGCCAACAGACATAAATAGAACAAAAAAATCTTTCACAAAATTAGCTTCAGGGTAGGTTAATAAATATTCTTACTATATTTTTACTTGAAAAAGGTAAAAATTAATGAATTAACAATAATGACCATACTTAAGTAAACATAGAGTAACAAAATTCATTTCAAATTAGTGTTGTTACAAGGCTAATTCTTAAAATAATAAAAACATAAAACATTTGTGAGATTATAGAGATCATACTTATACTTTCTTTAGTAGGCACTCAACCTTTTGTACTTCATGGACTGCATTATCAGCATTTACTATAGTAATAAAATGCTTAGTTTATTTGAGCTTTCTGGCCATCCAGATTATGAAATAGAGTTCATAATATTACCCACTTAGTGAGGAATTTCTTAAACTAAGAAACATCCTTAATGGCATTTCACAATGTTATTCACACTAATAGTGCAGAACACTGGTATATGCATCAACAAAATTATTTTGAAGTCATGTAAATAGGTAAAGTACATTATAATGCAATGGCTACAAACTCTCTTACTTTATAAAGAATTTGATCTAACTTTGTTGAATTCAATATTTCCCAAAGACATTTACCACAATAATCAAGAGAAAATAGTATTTCTTAGAATGTATTTTGAAGAAAGATGTTTAGTAATGTCATGAATTTAGCAACCTATATATCAAATTCTATTTCATTTTTCTCCTTTAGTATAGAGAAGTATCTCAATAAAAGTATAGTTACAAAATTTATACTATGGGCTATCAATAGGAAAAAGAAAATGTCAAAGATTATAGAAAGTCAAAATGTAACCCAAAATTAATGTATAAATTGAATGCAATAACAACATCCTATTATAAACTTTTTAGATAATTATAAGGTAATCTCAAAAGAATATGCAAGAAAATATACAAGAGGTAATCTTAAATATATGAAAACATAACAAAATGGAATATTTCTCTTACATATTATAAAGTTTTATACAAATCAAAACATAACAACAATATGGTATTCGTACAGGAATCACCAAATAGTTCAAAGGAAAAGCAAAAAAGCACCCAACATATCCATGAATATAAAGAAACAGTACTTGTCACAGAATAAGCTTTTAGGAGTGGCGAAAGTATAAAATGAAAGGACACCTCAAGAGTAACTTAAATCAACACAAAAATTAGTAGTATTAGTAAAGATAACTATAGTGATTAGTATAAAATTGTATTTTCACAATTAAACATATTTTTGATTGTATTCTTTTATTCTATCTGATTTTTTAAAATATACATAAATAATTACATAACTATATTGATGGAGCTGAAGATATCATACAATAGCACAAAGTGAGGAGGTAATAATGGCATATTAAAGTATTTTAAATACTATAAAATTAAGTGGTATTAATTTGAACTAGACTATTTTAAATTAAGATGTTAACAATAATGCCAGGGCAATCAATAAGAAAGTGACTCAGGAAGACATAGTAAAACAACAGTAGGATTAAAGTGGTTTGTTAGAAAACATTTATTTAATGTGAAAAAGTAAGTTATAGAGGAACAAAAAAGATAAAAGACAAAGAAAAAAAGTCTTAGGTAACAATGCTCCTTTATGAATAACTGTTATGTCTATTATTAGTCTATTATGGTAAACTAAACACACCAACTGAAAGGCAGAGACAGGCAGAATGGATTTACAAAAGTTCCACCACTTAAATTATTTTTTTCTCATAACCCTTTTTAATCATATCCTTTCCATCCCCTCCCTCTTGCCTTGTCCTCAGGCAATCACTGATTACAAAAGAAACATTTTATAGAGTTAAAGATACAAGTAGATTGAAAGTAAATAATGGATGGTGCACTGGTGAAATGGTGGTGGGAAATCCATGGGGACCACAATTGATGTCAAATATATATAAATAAAGAAAAAAAGAAAAAAAAAAAACTTTAAAAATAATAATAATTAGAAAGAAAAAGAAAGTGAATGGGAGGAAAAAAAAAATCATGCCAAAAAAAAAAAACCCAACAGATTGTAACATTTACTAAGTGCCTGTAAAAGAATATATAGCCAATATTTATATACTAATTAAACACACATACACAAGAAAAAGGTTATAGATTTACACACACACACACAGATATTTAAGATAGACATTATGGGGCAGGAAGCCCAAAGTCTAATGATATAAGAAAAAGATTAAATTCATTATAAATCAGAAATCAGATCAATGTAACTGGAAAAAAAAAAGAGGTGTTGTTTATTACCAACATCATAATGACAAAAATTTTAAAGTTCTACAGCTTTCATATTCTATTAGTATGGAGATGAAATGGTGTGACCATTTTGGAGGGTTAATTTGGAAATATCCCTTAAAATATTACTTGTATTTCTGTAGGATCCGTTTCTGTATACACATGCAAAAAGCATTCTTTTTCATTAGATAGATATCAAGTAATAATATAAAAAAATGACATCTTACATATTTTACTTTTGGGAACAGTGTAAGAAAACTAAGTATTTAAAATAAGTCTTAATGATAATACTCCAGCAAGGCTTTTTAAGAGCATTCTGTCTCATTTTTCTTTGTTACCAAGTACTCCAATGAAAGAAAATACTTTGATTAAAATTGAATCTGATGACATTATAAAATTTACATTTGTTGTGCACTAAAAAAAAAAAAACCGAACTTATATTGTAACTCCAACTAATCTAACAAATGCAAATACATACTTGCACAATGTCATAAATTTGATACTATATCCTACTAGAAAACATTTTTTTTAAATTTCAGAGTAAAAGGAAAGATACATATTAATGCTTGTTATACCTTGTTTCCCTGAATAATATGTGACTTCTTCAGGGCATATTTCAATGTTATGTTCTCATTTTAGTAAATTTGAGTAAGAAAAAAGGTGATAAAAAGTTGAAATATAAGTGTGCCCTGATGTTTGATATAATTTTCTTTCTCATTTATAATGAATTTTAAACCATATTTTATAATAATTTTTCTATTTTTAATATTTATAGATATACATCACCATTCAATAGTAGTTCTTCCAAGTTATCAGGATTTCGAGCAAGCTGTAGGATCAAAGCAGAACCCCGAACCTTGTCAGGAATATCTTCATAGAGTAACTCAATGTATTCATCCATGTCATTAATGTTAGCAACTTCATCAATCTGAAAAAAATGAGGGGAAGGAAGTACTCCAAAAAGAATAATGCTCAATATGGCCACTGTTAAACAAATGATATTCTGTGTGCCATACATTACCCTTGTAACAATATACAAGTTTGCAAAGAACTCACAGTAACTATCTTTTTGTAGAAAGAGAAATTGGATTTTTGGGTGCTAGGATGCCAATATTGACATTAAGTCACATGAATCTAACGGGATATATACAAACTCCAAAAAATCTATCAATATCAAGCAACCTAATTAATTGTAAAATAATGTAGTTAGATTCATATTTACATTATTTCAAAATATAATAAATACTTTAAATATTTCTTTTTTTTCAAAATAAATTATCTAAAATATACTCACCTTTTCTTTAATCAATTAAATTATATCAATTATTAATTGAATATTCATTTTCTACCTTTTTAAGCTACTTCCAAATTTAGTCATTTAAAAATTTTTAATTTTTTAAAAAAATTCAACATATGATTAATATGACTGTAATTATTATTGGTGATAAAAGGCAACACCTCACAATCAATTCGCTTTTAGACCACAGTAGTCTTACCTCCATTCCTTCGAAAGGAGGTGGATCTTTAGGCTTGCTTGATTTTTCCTTTTTTTCTGTAGAAAGATACATTTTTTAAATGAGGAGAATTAAAATAGGGGTTTTAAGTCATTTTTAATTTTAAAGAAGCTGAGTTTAATTCTAGATAAACTGGCAATATTAAAACTGAAGAGCTTATGAGATAATCCTTATATAAATGATGGTATAAAAATGCTCATCTATAATCCATCTGTTATAACAAAGACATTAAGGAAAGCATTAAATAAAATCTATACATAATCCCCAAATTATATCAGGTAGCAATTTTAATTTCCTTTTCGGTTAATTTCTGGAGTATGTAAATAATTAGACTTGCTAACAAGAAGCAAAATAGTCTCTTTTAAGTTTTGTCTCTTTCCCTTCTACTATGTACTTTGCTGAGAACAGGAAAATCAGTACGGCAAAGAAAAATTAAAGCATAAAATCAAAACTAAAGTAAAATGAAAATTGGCAAAGGAAAATGATTTGTATGAGGTTAAAATCTAAAATTAAAATAGTTACCTGTTGACTTAAAAAGGGTGTTTTAATTGAGGTAACGTTCGTTATCATTGACATTTGTATTTTCGAGCACAGGATCCCTCCCTTTCAGTGATGTTACCACAGTGTTCCCCATCAACAAAGTCTCCAGAGCCCACCACCAAAATCCACGATGCTCCATTCTCACTCTGTCTTGCTCTTCCCCTCACCCCATTCCCCCGTGTACCTCAGTTCTATTATCAGTTTTTCAGGATTAATAAGAAAAATTAGGATAATAAATTAATAGGCAAATATTTAAATGTATTTGTTAATTCAATCCTCACTTATTACCCAGCATAGACGTATTGAAAGATGTTGAACACAATTTTCAGTCATTTCTTACACTGAATTATTTGGTTAACAGCAGAACTTCATTTTTTATCAAAAATACTTCAGTGATCTGGCTCAAAAACCTATGCAATGCAGGTACATTAAAATAAACTTAAGCAGTATCAAATTTCTGATGCTGTCATTAGCAAATACATTTTATATATAATAGTAAGTATTACCCCTAATTATTATCAGAGAATAGTAGCCATTCAAGATCAGGTTACATTTTCTGAACAGCTATTTTTTTGCCCCAAATAGATAATTTACTACCACAGCAGTTTTAATTAAAGAAAAAAATTACTTAAGATAAAGAATCACATAATCAGATAAGAATTATTGGTTTGCTTCAACTACTTTTATAGTAAGCTGAGCACCAACTTGAAAAAGCTAAGAAATAAAAATGGAAGAGTTTTAAAAAATAATTATATAGTATAGGATTTTATCTCTCTTCAAATATTAATATCTATAGGGAGAGACATTGACTTATGCATGTATGACATGAAAAGTGCTTCATAGCCCTCTAATTTCTAGGCAAAGAGGTAAGAAGAGTGATGTACCCTGAAAACTCAATTAAAAGGTTTTTACTAGTAAAAGGCACTTTATTTTATAGCAAAAAAATACTTTAATATAAATATGTTCAAATATATATTAATTTGCTATTGGAAAAGATCAATGTTAAATATATTGTAAAATCCACAATAACTATAGCCATCTTAAAGACTATAGACTTTGCTTGAACTTTCTTGAAGATGTTATCTTTCATCATTTATAGACAACTTAACCAGAATATTCTATCATAAAATATGTAATAAACTTTGTTCTTGCTAATATTTTTCTTTAGCATATATTATTATTAACAAGTACACACTAAAGGTCAGCTATGTAGCTAGAAGCAATCCAGTTTAAAATACTTATGTCTGCTTTTAAACAAATTAAATTCATTTGTTTAAATTCAACTCGTTCAACAAATATGTATTAACCATATAAAATGTGTTAGGATCCTGTATTTAGAGTTAATTAAAGAGAAAATATATTAGGTACAAGGCATTTTATTTGCTGTAGATGGAGAAGAAAAGATTGAACAATTTAAAAAATAGTCCAGTTATATTTTCTCTACTTAGTACAATCAAAACGTAAGCAATTATAATTATTTGAGGGAACTATACCTTAGAACTCAACCATGTAAAAGAAACAAACTTAAGAGACGCCACGAAAAGAAATGATTCAATAATGTAAAATGACTTTCTATTTAAATGTCTATTTTTTTAAATTTAGATTTTAAAATGTCTTTTATAAACAATGAAGGAATTAAAGATAGCAGAATGGCAACAATTGAGATGTTGAAGGTAATAATTTTTCTAAGACTTACAGAAGTTGTATATTTGGGACTGTATAAAGCATATGCCATATATTTTAATATTTAAATACTTAAAAATCCATTCAAATTATAAATAAAATGTCAGTAAGAAATATAGAAAATATAAATCTACATGGAGAAAATAAAATTTTTCTGCTTTAAATTCTCTTATTATTCTAGAATCAATATAACAGATATTTGTTTTTTTGTCCCTTAAGCATAAGTTTATATGTAAAGTATGAAATAGAAACATAATTTTGAGTGGAAGCATCTAATATAAAGCCTGGCAATTAGGATTAATGTTTGTTTATTCTTTCATTCAATTGCTTATAAGTACCACTGGCAAAACAAACAAACAGTCAAAACAAAACAAAAAAACCCCAGCCCACTGTTCATATTATCAAAAGCACAAATTATAGTCAGACAATTCTGATTTTGTAATAAAAAGTCAGAAATTCTACTTACCTTTTCCTGACAATGAATCTCGGCGGTTCTGTAGATAGTACAACAGTTGTTCTACCTCATTTAGTTTTGAAGGATGAATGAGTTTGCATTCTTCAACCACCTTCCGTGCTAGGGAAGTTATATCTGTGTTGGCATTGAGACTCTTAAGCCGTATGCTGCAAGCATATTAGAATTTTCCAACTCAGACAGAAGGTGATCACTTAAGAATACATTCTTTGATAAATAATTTATAAAGCATTAAAATGTAATAAAGTAATAGATATAATTAGGTTTAGAAAAATGAAATGGTTTTGAGCTGGGCAAATGATAACAAAGGAAAGAAAATCTTACACTTCTAGGTAGTACAGCTATATTTACATATCTTATTTTAAGTGTTTCTAATATAAAATAGTCTTTAGTCATTTGACAAGAGATTCCATCTTGCCAAAAATGAATCATTTTCTTGACCATACTTGAAATCACTTAATTTTTTTCTTAGGGACAAGGTACAGTATCAATATTTTTTTATTTATTCTGGTAGAAATTACATATAAGGTATGGAATGAGAAAGCAGAACTCATGCTAGGATCTACATAAGGAAGTGTGAGGAACAAATGAATACATTTTATACTTGTTAATAATTAAAAAAGAAAAAAAAACAACCAAAAACCAAAACCAGTTTTTCCCTCCTTTCTAATTTAGTCCAGGAGATTCACTAGGTGCTTAATAAGAAAAGATTGTGAAAGTCTAAAAATAATTGTGAGTTTTCATGGGTTCATGGCACCATGAAGAGCTATGAAATATAAAATTAAGTTCAGGATAATGACTCAAACTGGTGGCAAAGGACTCTTGCAAGCAGATGCACTTGAGCAAGGTTTTAAGTCAAAAAAGGGAACTAAAGTAGCCATGGTGTGGAATGAATTATTGGTGAAAATAACCAATATTTGGAAAGACATCAAGGTATCAGAAGCAGTAGGGATAGAGATCTCAGAAAAACGTACTGTACTCAGCAACTGAATTTAATATAGTCTCTGCTTCATTAAAATGAAGTGTGCTGGAAGAATGTCATAATCATTTATCATCTATGTAGATTTAAATTATATCAGCTTTCCTTAAAGTTTGTATAAGGTTAGCTACTTTCAAAATGTGCACAAGTCAAGAAAAGTTACATTTTTTGGCATTCCTTTCGTTCTCCCAACATGGGATCCCCCATTTCTCCAAGAATGGTAGCTTCCACTTCATACTGAACAATGAGGGCTTTTTCTGATGGATGTACATCAATATTTCCTCCTTTAACCTTCCTGTAATATAAAAACAAAATAGACAAAGTTAGATTAAAAAATTCACAAAACATCATTATTTCAATCTGGTTTCCAGTTCCAAAACATGTGGGCTGGATTAATATATGCATTTCAATCAGAATGACTCTTGACTTGGGTTAAGAAATAATTTTTTTTCCAACTCTGCACTATTTAAGTTATTCTAGGTGTATTATAAATAGTTTTATCTTTATGCTTTGTTCTATCTGGGAAAAAACACATCTGCCCCCCAAAAAAATCAGGCATAAGTAAATACTTGACAGTTTTGGAGAGAAAAACTTCAACTAAAAGTCAGCAACTCAAAACCAAAGACACCTACTCCAAATTTTATGTTAAAAAAATTCACCCCCCAATAATTAACCAATTGAATGTGTCACAGAAAGACATGAAGAAATCTTCTAAACATTAATGTAGAATTAAGATATTTACGTCTTCTATAACTTCATAAATTATAACATCAGTATTTAAATCTTTCTTCAAATCATACTCAAATTACATAACACAAAAGCATTACATAACACAAAAACACTAACAGGTTATATTCTATAGTCACAGGTCAAATTATAGTCGTTAGCAGTTTCAATGAAAGGAAGCATATAAATTGTATCCAAACCTGGAAAAGTATAAAATGATATTTTTCTATATAGGAGTTAAATCTCAATTTTTGAAATGAAACACTTAAAATATATATTCAATAAAATATTATTAAACCAACTGGTGTTTGATCAAAATTTATTGTTTATAGGAATTCGATTTTTTTTAGTCATATCAGTTTCATGTGTGCATCACTGAAAGTCAACTGTGTAAATGAGGACAAAGGGGACAATGCTTTGGTGAAGGATACATTTGGACTTTTAGAATATATATGTGCTTTCTCAATGAACTGCTGGAACTTACATGATATTATAATGCAATTATTTTTTTAATCAGCACTCCATTATCACTTCCATATCACCAGCACTCATGGGCAGCAGCAGGGAGACTAGAGGCTAAACATTAAATTAGCAAAATAATAAGACAAAATTCTCCTTTCAAGTTCTTATTCCATCCTTGCCCTTTCTTCCTGCACATAAAAGGTATGGAGAGAGAGAGAGAAATAGATATTGGGATAGACTGCAGTTATACGGTGCTGGTCTTTGTTTACATTTTTAGCCAAATTTTGTTTATGTAATGACTTTAATTACAGCATTATAAGTGATAAATAGCTGATATATGTCTGTTCTCTAAAGGTTATATATGCTTTCTCAAAACTAGATTACTTGACAAACTCATTTCATACTCACAAATAAAAGTTGATGTGTATATACTATATTTAAAGTTCATCACTAAAAGTGTAATTCTATCCTTCACTTAATTATAAACAAATGATGAATTAATCACTCTTGTCACTTGCCCACTTTAGAAGGTGATAAAATAAATTATACTATAAGAGATCAATCTGTGGAAATAAGCATAATAGTCATCGCTAGCTAACTGTCAAGTTGGGCCTTTTAGCTTCATGAGAAGGAAAAGAAATATAATAGTACCTAAGCCCAATAATCAGAAATGCAAACTTTCCTGTCAGTTAGAAAACCACTTTTATTTATTAATTATATTTTCAATGAGATTTTAGAAATATCTTCTCATTATTCTTTCTAAAAGGAAGGTGAAAATCTGAAATCTGCACTAGACAATGATTAAGAATCAAGTTCAAAGAGAGAATAGAAAATCAAATATAGTAGTTCATCGTGTAAACTGACAGTAAAACATATAGTAAAGCTTTGAATGAATGAAATCAGAAACTAGTAGGCCAGTAAATAGCAAGGAATTAAGAAATCAGATATACATATTATTAATATATATATATGTATTAATATATATTTATATATGTATTAATATATATTTATATTTATTTTTCATAGAAAAACCGGGGTGTAGATCAGAGGTGGGAGAGTGTAAAAGGATTCAGCAGAGATAGAATGGGGAGCTGAAAAGGCAGATCTACTGAAATACACTGCTAAGGGAAGCAGCGGGGGAGAGAAGTGAGATCTGCTGTGCCATTTGAGTTAGCTCCCTGGTGGGGGATCGAACTCAGGCTTCCTGGAAGGGCCATCACGTTGGCAGCACTGAGACTTAACCCCTAGGTCACCAGAAATTATTTTTATACAGAAAACTGGTTATTTTCTCCAGATGAAATGGAGAACCATCCAGTAGTTTACTGAAATTACACTTGAATAGTTTTATTTGAATAAACTTACATACAAAAGATTGACACAAGCATTAGTTATATATATCAACATGGGAGTTGTGGGAGAGGTTTACATTAAACCTCTTTTGCACTACCATTGAATAAGTAAATACATGTATTACAAACTAAGTATATATTATACATATGGTTAAGTACCATACTTTTAAAACATTCAAAGACCTTATCTAAGGGAATTCATTGTTTTTGAAACTTCAAACACTCAAATTACAAAACAGTCCATTTTCTGAAAACCTTCTTTATAACTAATTCATGATGAACACAATTTATTAGGACTCATTTACAAAAAAACCAAAACATTTTTGTAGGAGGACACCTGACTGATTTATAAGTAGTTCCTTAAAGAACTTATATTTGTAATAAAGTAACTTTATATGAATAAGTATTTTAAAATTCAAAACCATGTTTTCAAATTCTATTTTGATTGGTAAAATATTCTAGCTTGTTTGAATTTCTTTTGTTAATTGCACTTCCACAATAACATCTCTATTTCACTTTGTGTTTTTTACATGCACAAAAAAGCAAACCAAAATTGTGCTAAATGATTTAGAAAAATTGTTCTTTTTTTCATTTGAGCGGGAAGTCATACTTCACAGAATGATGTAAAATACACTTTCTAAAACTGGTTGTCATAACTGCGTATAGTGTTTTTAAGTACTAATTTCTGAAGAACAGAAATTGATGTTTCCATTAAATTATTTTGCTAAGGAATAGGAAATTCTATTTCTTTTTTTTTCAGTTTCTAGAGTTAAAAAATACAACAACCAACATTAAGAGATGAATGGGCTACTAGTAGTAGATTAGATACGGCTAAGGAGAGAGTTTATTATCTGAAAAATAAATCACAAGAAAATGCCCAAACATTATAGAGATACAAAAGGATGGCAAACACTAAAAAGTGGTTGGATACAGGGATACACACCGAGTAGGGTAAATGCATTTAACTGAAGTCCCGGAAAGAGGAGAGAAAGGACATTGAAATAATATATAGTGGCTGTGATGTCAGTGATGAGTAGGGACCTCAGAGGTTTTCCTTAGAAACATTGAAACACTCCCTTAAAAGCACTCCCCCAAAACACTGAAAAACTATCAGAATCAATCTACTGAAATGCTGGAAGACAGTGAAAAGTATGCAATAGCCACATGCTTGCTTAGGCGATTACTAGAGGTTGCTGACACAGGAAGATCATTATAACATTTTAAATTCCCTAGACACTTCCCCCTCTTCAGTGCAGTTAACTCTTGACAGCAGCAACCCACATGCCCAGTGTAGGCACTTAGTTCCATAATGAACTGAGTGAACCTTGCTCAGTGTTTGTGTTTTGACCTGACTGGGACTTCTTTAGGCTTGCAACTCTATGACGACAGAGTATTTATTCAGTGCTCATAATCAATGAAAGTCAAATGCATATGCTGCTGTCATCTAGGGCAGACCATATTAGTTGAATCAAACAAAAGACATGCTAAAAGCCTGAGAAGAAAAGGCAGAGAATAAGACATAAGGGAGGAATAGGAGTTAAAAAGCTACTATATATAAAGAAGAACCAAGAAATCTTGAGAAGACCATAAATCTTTCCTCTGACTGGTCTTTACATTCTATGCAAGCAGAAATTAAAGACTTATGAGAGGTTGTTTTTAAGTCACCTGGTTAAATGTTGAAGAACTGTCCAAACATCAAGACAATCTGCAAAGATGAGCAGAATTCCTTATTTTCCCTTTCATTTATTTCTTCTTGGGTCACATCATAATTTCCGAAATAATCAGTTTAAAACAAAAAATGATAAAACATACAGAAAAAAAATAATACCTGGGCACTTAATGGTGCAGCAGGCTGGACTTATTACATGTGATTAAATCAACTGTCTTAAATACTTTCAAAGAGCTAAAGAAAACCATGGACAAAAGAACTAATGGAAAAAAATAACAAAATAGAGATTATAAGGAAAAAGGCAGAATTTACAAAAAGGAACCAAGTAAAAATGTCATCTGAAAAGTACAATAACTGAAAGAAAAAAATCACTATAGGAGTTCAGCAATATATTTGAGCACAAAGAAGAAGGAATCCACAAACTTGAAGGTAAGTCTAAGAGTATGTGGCAGAGAAAGAAATAGAATGAAGAAAAATATAATATTGTTACAATGGATATATTTCCAAAGTGAGTTATATATTATAAACCCTATTAAAAATCCAAAAGCTTTTTTTTTTCCAGAAATGGAAAAGTGATCCAAACATTCACATGGAAACATAAGTGATCTTTTCTTAGAAAAAAAGAAAACAAATTTGGAAGACTTACACTTTCCAGTATCAAAATATACTACAAAGCTACAGTAATCATAACTGTAAGGTACTTGCTTATAGACAGAATCTAGGTCTATAAAATAGAATTGAGAGTTCCAGAATAAACCATATCATCAACTGATTTTCAACAAGGATAAAACACCACCTTCCACGGAGAAAAGAACAATCTCTTTAACTAATGGTGCTTGGACAGCTGATTATCTAAGTGATAACGAATGAAACTGGCCCCTTACTTCACAGTACATAATTAACTCAAAATGGATCAAAGACATATGAATATCGAAAACTAACTCCAAAGAAAGAGAAATTCTGAATGGACTTAGAACAGACCTTACTAGACTTTAAGAGCTTAAACTACAAAACTTATGGGGAAAAAAAACAAAACTTTAAAAAAAAACTTAATGAATTGGATTTAGCAATGATTTATTTTTAATTTTGGGCAGTGTTACATTTTTGCTCTTCTAGGCAATGGCTTTTTAAATGACAACAAAATCAGTTAAAGAAAAGGTAAGTGGGTCTTCATCAAAATTTTAAAAAAGGTTTCTATGAAGAGAGTGAAAATGCAATCCACAAAAGTATGACAAAATATCTGCAAATCACTTATCTGGTAAAGGTCTAATATTCAGAACATATAAAGAACTCTTTTCTCCAAAGAAGACAAAGGCCAAGAAACATGAAAAGATGCTCAGTATTAACTACTAATTAGGGAAAGATAAATCAAAACCACAATAAGATATCATTCACACTCATTCAATGGCCATAATTAAACAAAAAAAAAGAACAAGTGTCAGTGAAGATGTATACTATGTATTACATAGGCATAAATTGCTAGTGGGATGGTAAAGTCCTGCAGTTCCTGTGGAAAAGTTTGGCAGTTCCTCATTAATTAAACACAAAATTAGCATATGACTCTGGAACAACTATACCTAAAACAAGCATAAATACATGTGTTCAAACAAACTAATGCAAGATATTCATTATTCATTAGCAACTTTATCTGAAACCCAATGGTTGGAAATAAGTCAACTGTTGGAACAGGTGAACAAAATAGCCATATCCACACATGAATTATTACTCCATTAAAAAAATCATTTTTAGAGCCAGTTTAAAAATTGTGCCAGGCTCCGTTTTGGGGGGATAATGGAAAGTAAGACATATAATATTTCATCCTTTTGAAGTTTAAAAACCACTAGGGAATACAATAAAGTAGTAACACTGGGAAAAGACAAGCTATACTGGTTGTCAGGGAATCTAGTAGGTATATCTGATCTGGATTGAGGGATAGTAAAGGGTGGCTCAAGAAAGACTTTCTGGAAAAGAGTGCCATTTAAGCTAAAACAGAAAGATGAGGAGTTGCCTGAGTGAAAAAAAGGGTAAATTCTAGATAATGGGAAGGGCAATTAGGAATCTAACACTAAAACACATAAGGACCTGAGTAAGTTATTTCTCTAAGGCAAAAGTATGGGATTATTGAAGTGCAAGAAGAACAGAGATATAAAAATGAAAGGTGTGTGCTCTTACTCTAAAGGCAATGGAAAATTACTGGGGATATTTAAGAGGCTGGGGAAAAAACACTGGATGTAACTATTACTTGTGTGTATAGCTCATTCAGCATATGAATTGTATTTAATCATTTCCCCAGTGACCAGAACAATGCTAAGGCATTGTTTTTGGTAAGCATTTATTACATGCTATTGAATCAAAACACTAACTAGTAGCAGAATAAAATATGAAATCGATTCCTGATTCTATAATCTATCATACACATAAATATTTACAAGTGTTACCACATGCCTACATAAAGAAACTATAGATTCCTCAGTGAGAGCTAAAATAAAACCACTGAAATTAAAGTTATATTGAAAACATACTGCTGTCTTGTTAAAAATAAAATATACACGTAAGAATAATGCAAAAGGAACACATGTAATTATTATCAAAGAACCAATAAGTAAAATGGAAGGTTCTGTCAGACATCATAAACCATCAGGCCTGTATGACTGTATCTCAGCTGTATATTTCTAATCTGAAAGTAAGCAATACAAACATTATTTATTTAGGCCAAATAAGACAAAAATTGAGAAATCTGTATTTCAACCTTCCTAGATTTTGACTTTATTTTACTTTAAACATTATTGTGACTCTGATTTTTTGAGCTCTAGGTCATAAGACATTAAAAGAAGCAATAGGTTGAAAATTACAAGTCATAGTATGCCTAGGGGTTCTTGAAAGAAAAACTATCTTTTCTGACACAATTAATATACATAAAAAGGTTAATAGTGCAATAGGGTCTCTTTGCTCTAGAACAATCTTAAATTAAAACTGAAAGAGAAATTTTTTTTTACTATTTTCTTCTGTCACAAAATTTTCAATTGAGCTATTTTAAAAGATAAATGTAGGCAACATTCAGTGAGAAAAGAATGACGAATACTTGTGATGATTACATATTCCTTTTAAAAATTTTATAATGAATCCTGGTTATTTGCTAGTTTCAGATATATTTACATAAAATGAAAAAGACAGGCGATGTATTCCTAAGTCTTGCAAAGACAGTGCCATTGATTGATTTAAAAATTGTTAAGACTCTGTTAAGGTTTATATGATCTATCTATGATAGGAGAGCCCTGCCAAGTCAGGATAAACATACTTAGTAAAAGTATATTGTGACTTGAAATAATGCCACTACCTTATATGCACTTTTTTTTGGTAAGTTTTTTGATATTTGACCTTCTTATCTCTCATAGGGGAATACTTGATCCATTTTCTGGCAAGGAAACTGCCCAAAAGAATACATGTGACTTTTCCAAGATATTTACAGTATCAGTAGCAGAGGCACCGAAGTAAAAATGGAAAGTCCTAATTGAGATTTTTTTTCTCTTTGACCTCTCTTGGTTCAGCGAGGGGTGTCCTTTAAATCACGAGTGATCTTTATTTTGACAGAGTCAAATAATCCCAACAGATTACAATGTTCTTTAAAGAATAATTGATACATGAATTTTAAAACTAAAGAAATTATGGCTCGTTCCATGTCAAACTGCTGAACAGACGTCTTGATTAATTATCAAACTCCTACAAAATTATGGCAAGTGAAATGGATGAAATGGATGAGGGAGAAGAAGAAACTGGCTGGCAAGCAGTATCAGTCCAGTCTCCTATAAAGGAAGTCACCCACATTTCTTTTCCCCCGTCATCATTTAAAAACCCTATGGCAGTGAACCCCCTAACCAGAGACAAGAGAGTTGCCACAACACTTAATTCTCGAGTCCTAGGTTTATTCTTAGGGGAAATTTAAGAATTGGGATGGAGCAGGAGGAGAAAAAGGCGCGGCACCTTCTCTCCCCTGAACAATATGGGTGGCGAGGAAAACAATCGTTAGTGCACTCAGGGCCCCCACCGGATCAGGTTCTGAGGCTGGAGAATCCCCCACACCCGAAGGGCCCTTCCCTCTTTTTTTCCCCACAATCATCTTTCCCCTTCCCTTTCCATGAATTCCCCTGCCTTGCATACCTCCGCTAAGCTCCTGGCTTTGCCCAGTGACACCTCACCGCCAACCCGAGAACACCTAAGAATAGCTTTAGGATCCCTCTGGAAAGATAGGCTCGAGTCTTGGGGAGTCGTCACCTTTTGAGGTATCTGGCGTCCTCCCCTTGCATGGCGGCGGCGAAGGCGGCGTGGGGAGGATGGGGGTATCTGAAAGAAGCCGACGGGGCTATTTCCGGGGACAGTAGCCAAAGTACCCCACACCCAAAGGCGATGACAGTCCAGAGGCCTGCAAGGCGGGGCAGCCGAGGCGCGGTGGTTACCACGGTGAGGCCGTCGGCTCCTCCCACAGCTTCCAAAACACTGGCACGGCCCAGGTCTGCCCAGAGTCGCCTCGTCAGCTCCACATCAAGGCGCATGCGCTTGTTCCGCAGTTCAGTATGCGCAGGCTCAGTATGAACTGCTGGTCCCTGGGACTAATCTGATGCACCCTGGTGAAGGTTTTGCAGCCGATACGGCACGCGTGTTTAAAGACTGAGTCTGGTCAACGCCCCCTTGAGGCTGGGAATTGAAAGGGTCTTTCCAGTCAGGTCAATCGCAATTTCAAGTCCTTAACTTAAAAAGAGGGAAACCCGTTAACCTTTTAATTAAGAAATGATGTAGAGCTGTCCAATACTCGGCTAATAATTTGTAAAATGAGATTTTTGTTCGGGAGGCATTCTGAAAAAGAACTGCACTGATTGCGCTGAGGAATTCTAACTTGTGAAGAATTTCTTTATACAAGATGAATAAAATTAGTATTAAGTTTTAAAATGGTAAGTCTGACTCTTCCACTTTGGTATCATACAGCTAGATCGCACATCTATCTATCTATCTATCTATCTATCTATCTATCTATCTATCTATCTATCTATCTATCTATCTATCTATCTATCTATCTATCTATCCATTCATTCTTCACACAAAAACAGCGTCTGAAAACAACTCATATTAATTATCCCTAACTCAAGGTATGGTAAGTGTGGAATTGTTTACTCTGAAGCAGAAAGGGAGAAGGCTTCCTGAAAATGGGAAGCTAGGCCATTAAGAAGATATACTGGGACTTAACTGGAGAATCTGTCAGTCTGCAGCAGGAAAAGCAAAAGTTGAGGTTGGGCATATTATACTTGAAAGTAAAGAAATGCTCAGACTAATGGGATTGTGTCCAAAATACACTGATCAATTTTGCGACAATTTCCATCAAAAGGAATAATTACTGTGGTTGGTTTAACACATTAATAACAACCCAGGAGTCAATAATGATACTTAACGACACATAGGAAAACAGAAACCAAAACCTCACTTTCCATTGGAGGCAAACAACTGCAACAACTCTTACTCTGAAAATTGGTCATTAAAAGAATTAAGCATTTTATTCTGTCCTTTTAGAAAGAAACTATAATTTGCTAACTCTTAAAGGGAAAGCTCTTCTTATGGGATATACCTATTAGTAATGTAGAAAAAAATAAATGGATTCAGCAACACTTAATTGACTTTTTATAAAATAATTTAAAATGTGGAGAGTTCTACCCCACAGATTACTTAATAATACTAAAGGGGAATATGTTACCTTATAATGGGAAGATGTGATGTCAGCTTTTTATACAAAAAAGCAAATTTAGCACCATTAGTACTGGGAGTACCTGATAGTATATACAATTGGAAGCACACAAAAACCATGTTAATTATATTTGCCAAAAATTAACTTGACTCTAACTAAGCTATTAGATCACATCCACTACTAAATAAAGGAAATGATCCCACATAGTGGGAAATATACCCAACTGGATAGCATGATATATCATACCAGAATAATAATTATAAGGCTTAGTATTGGCACATAGTAATCAAGTGGAACATAAAAGAGAACCAGACTCTTGGGTATATGTAAACTTGAAATATGACAAAAGTGAATTTTCAGAGTTATAAAAATGTATTTTCAATAAATGGTTTAGAGACAATTGGTAATGCATATGTAACAGATTAAATAGGATCCCTGCCTCATGCTATCTGCAAAAACTAATTTCACACTGAATAAATACTTACATGTGAGAAACAAAACATTAAAAAAACATTTAGAAACAAGTATTGTTTTATAACTGTCAGTTAAAGGCACATTTTTAAACAATATGCAGAAAGCTCTAAAATATTGATAAATTTGTTACATTAACATTAGGCCCCCCTTGGTGGCACAAGGGATTAATAGCACAATATGAAGAAGCATCCCCAGCCACTGCAGCATGAGTTCAATCCCCAGCCAGGGAGGTGACCCATATGGCACAGCAGACCTCTCTTGCCTTGCCCTCTACTCCCCTCAGCAGTGTACTTCAGTCAATCAGCCTGTTCTGTTCCCATTCTGTCTCTGGTGAATTCTCTCACCACCTACACCTCTAGCCTGTATGCATAAATAAATATTTTTTAAAAAACCAAAAACATTGATAACTTTTGATTACCAAGACACCAGAATGTGAAAAGGTCAATGACATAACTTATATAACATAAAAATGAAAAAAGGATTAAATTTTAAGATGCCCTATAGATCAAAAAGTTAAAGACAAATAACCGCGTTGGAAAGCAGACCAATGGAAACAAAGAGGAAATAAGAGTAACGAGAAAACTAAGCAATATGTGAAAAGATGTCTGACTTCAAATTTAGCAATGTTTTTTATAATTATTTCTTTTAATAAATTTTTAGTTATACTCTTTTTCTTCTCTTGATATCAGTGTTAGACCATTTGTTATAATTATACAAATTCTTGAGGTCTATTTTTTTTTATTCAGTACCTCTTCTCTCTTGTTCATGTTAGGTAACTTCTGTTTCTTCAAATGCACAGATTCTTTTCTCCATTCTCCTATTAATCCCATCCATTGAAGTTTTTAAAAATTTGGGTTACTATAGTTTACAGTTTGAAGTTTCCATTAGGTTCTTTTTAACTGTTTACTTAGACTCAAGCATATTCATAAATTCATAGTGAAGCATCTTTATGATGGTTGCTTTAAAATATTAGTCAAACTATTCCCATATCTGTGTCATCTTTAGAGTATCACTTGTTTCAAGTTGAGATTCTCCTGATTGTTGGTATAATACATGAATTTTGGGTATTTCTTTAGAGACCCTGTCTCTTATTTAAATCTACTTTAGGAGACATCCTCTGTCACCACACCACTCTTGGAAGAGAGGGTGGGTCTTGCTACCGGTATGTGGTATTGAGAGTCTGGGCTAATCAGCCTCCTTTCACACCTGGGAACCAGGCAGGACTCACTAGTGTTCCTCAGGTGGCCTCCACTGACACCTTGATGGTAGGTTTATTTATATTCTATGGTTGCAAAAGCTCTAATGGGGAAGAGGAGCCTTGTCATAAATGGGCAAGAGTGGATATTCAGTCTTCCTGCTTTGCTTTCACTGATGGACTGACAATGGTATCTTGGTGTTTCCATGGTGTTTGAATGGTGTAAGGAAGTTCATGCATAAATAGTTTCTGGGGTTTTTTTAACCTTCTCTCTCTTTTTTTTTTTCTAGTTAGGGAAGCCTTTTTTTTTTTTTTTGCGCTTTCATAGTTTACATTTGTTGATTTTCTGAATTACTGGCTTATTTGGCACCCAGCAGGAAATATATTTGGTAAAAAGAAAACCCAGAGAACTTACTAGTCAACTTTGAGCTACTTTGCCTTCTCTTCACCATTAAGCATATATATGTAATCTGGGAATTTTAGACTTTAACTGTAATTAGTGGTGATAATAACTGTCTTTTCTCCATCATGGTCTCTAACTGAAAGTTGCTCTAATTAATTTTTGATAAAAGGAGCCAGGGAAAAATATAACTTTAAGAAAAAGTGCTGGAACAACTGAATATACATGTGGAAAATACATTGGTCTCAATTATTTCTTTATACCATATATAAAAGTTAATGAATGTGAATCATAAATACAAACACAAGACATAAAACTTCTAGAATCATCAAAAAATTTTAAGACCTATGAGTTGGCAAATATTTCCTATACACAAAAAAGCCATTAAAAAATATTTGATGTCGCCAAAATTTAAATTCTCTTTGAAAGACACTATTAATAACATGAAAAGAAAAGTTAGGATTAAAAGTATTTGCCATAAATATATTTCACTAAACAATTTTATTCCAGACATCAAAAAATAATTATAACTTAATAGTAAAAGCTCAAGTAGCTTAATGAACAAGAAGATTAATGATATGAACAAGAGATTTGTTTTAACACTTCACAGTTGGTAATATGTGGTTGGTCAATTATCATATTATAATAACTTCATTAACCATCAAATAAATGAAAAGCTATTCTATAATGAGATATACTATATACCTGTATTTGTCACTACAGTAAAAAATTACTGCAAACTTTATGATTTAAAAAACTACAAATGCATTATCTCATAGTGTTGTAGGTCAAACTCTGCAATGGGTCTCACTGAGCTAAAATGAAAACTGTCAACTGGGCCTTAATCCTTTCTGGATTCATGTTTTTGCCTTTTTCAACTTATAGAGGCTACCTGCATTCCTTCCTCAGGGTCTCTTTCCTCTACCATCAAGCAAGCAACAGTATGCCCTTTCCTGACCAAAAGGACATGGCAGAAATGTGACAGGAGAGGCAAGAAAACAATGTGACAGGAACGTGTCAGCGTGGTGTGTACCGTGCTTCTTCATGAATTTTCCTCTTGCACTGAAAGTAATAGAGCATAAGTATAGGTTGGTGCTGCTGACCAGGAAGGGGAGTGAGGGTCAAAAAGTCATTGGCTCCTTACTTTTCCCAGTTGCTGGAGAACCAGACCTTTCTCAGTAAACATCCTTCTGTACCATGGCCTTTGTAGCATTCCTGGCATCTTCACACAGTGACCAGCAGCCCCATCTGTCTGGATGATTGGATGGATCTAGTGACCCTTAACTGTGGACACAATTTCTGTTTCTCCATCATCCACCAGTGGTAGAAATATCTACAGGATCTCCCCTCTCCTGTCCATGTGCCTCAACCACTGCCCTCCCAGGAACACCTGGTAAAGTCACATGACTGACACCGTTAAGCAGCTTTCCACCACACGGAGCAAAGGGCAGACAAACTCCTATGTGAGAAGCACAATGGGGCCTCTGATTTTGAACAATTTAAGAGTTTCCTTAGCAAAAAGAAAGAATTCATTCTTTTCAAGTTATAGCCTAATTAGAGCTTTAAGAAAAATGGAATGATGGTTTATATCATTTGTATTTTGGGAGTAGAGGGTCTCCCCCTTAATGTGATACCACCATAGTGCACCTCCACTAAAGCTCCCCTGTCTACCTAGTCCATTGTGTTCTCCCCTCACCCCCTTAACTCTATCTCTCTCTGGATTCCTCAGTCCTATAATCAGCTTTCAAGGATTAGTTTTTAAATAAAAAAGACTTTTTAAAAGAAAAAATTAATCACAATAACTTCTTAATATATAGATCAATAAATATGTTTTGAATTTATCCAAAAAGTAAGACAAAATGTATTCTTTCAGAGACTACACCTGAAGGGGGAGATCACACACTTCCAAAATGCTAACAACAGTGAAAACCAATGGAACGTCAATAGAAAATTTTAAATTAAAATTTAAAAAATAAAAACAAAGTAAAATTCTCAGAATTTGTATCCACACTTAAAAAGCTTCTGTTTGAAACAGCAGAGACAGGCGTGCAGGCAGAACTGGATTTATTTACAAGTATTGAAAGTATTTACTACAGATATGAAAACCTAAATGCTCTGGGGACAATCTTTTCAGATGTATTTTCAAAAAATGTTTTGATTTTTCTAAATATTGTGGCCAACTGAAAATGATGATCCGATTTAAGGTCAGTTTGATGCTAGATGTTGAAATTGCACCCTGACCTATCTTATTATTCCAGCAGATAGAAAAAGTGTAATTTTTTTTTTTTTTTTACAATCTAAAGAATTTTACTTTTTTATCAGCTGCCCTAAATCTTTCAGGATTTATTTGTGGCAGGCACTATTGACAGGAAGAAGTAAGAGACAGTGATGAATGGGCCACAGGTGTCTGGTAAGGAATCTTTTCCCAGAAATATTATGATTTCACTACCCTCAAGGGATGGATGCTGGTGAATGCATTTCTGCTCTTACACCTGTACTGCACTAATTATGAATAAATTATGGGTCAAGTGGAATTTTTCTCAACTATGAGTTGGAAGAGCTTCATTTTATAATTCAAATAACAAGTCTTTTATTGATGCTGATCCTAACACATGTAGAAAAAACCTTGTATTTATGTATTGCCCCCCCCTCAAACTTGACAATTCATATCTCCCCCATGAATGAACACCCTGCAGACTTTTCAAGTTGCTATTTTTCCTCTTATTGTTTATAAATGCTACTTGGAATATAATATTACTAATTGTTGAGATATCAAGATTTTAGTTTCATAGAATTTGGTTATGTATGAGATTTAGCTTTTTTTGAGTAATCATATATTCACAGGAAATTGCAAAACTAGTGCAGCATGTTTAGTTTAACACCTACCTAGAAGGCATTCAGGTTCTGTCCCTCTGCTATATATATTGCTTTTAAAATAAGAAACAGAGACCAGTCTTGAAAATCCCCTAACCAGATAAAACAAATCATACAAACAAAGATTGATTTAGCTTATTTTGAGAAACTGACTTCTCTTGGATCATTTCTTGTTTTTGCCACTGAAAACCATAAGGAAAAATTCAACTGTTTTCCCAAGGTTAAAATGAAGTTAACTCTGAATAATTCCCTATTAAGACAATTGTAGTATTCTAACCAATCATTGTGGAGAGTAAAAAGCCACTGCCTTCTCACTACTTTTAAACAGTAAGAATCTTCCGCTTCATTCATGTTGGTCCAAGAGCTCCCAGTTTGATATCTGTCATTTTGGCATGTGCACAATAAACATAATTAATAAACAACTAAATAAACATAATAAATAAACAAAATAAAATGAATAAGAAATAAATAAACATAACTAAAGCATGATAAACATAACTGAAAAAATAATCACAACTTTCAAGGAACACAAAAACTAGACACCAGATATGTAAACAATTAATTGTTGCTACACCGATGCATGTCAGAGTGACAAAGGTGGGATGCTGACACAAAGGAGGGACAATCTGGGGCTAAAGATTCAGAGTAGGGCCCAGAAAAGATGAATACAAATTTGCTCAGCAAAGGGGATAATAGGGAGTCTAGGGAAAGTTGATAGTATATACAAAAACATCAAAGTGTGAAACATCCTGGTATATTTAAGTAGCTACAAGGAGTTGGGGATGCTTAGAGAGTTGAAGTGAAAGAGCAGTGAAAATAAATTTGGAAGACCATTAAGATCCCAGTATAGAAAGGTATCGTAGGTATTTAGATTTTTTTTTTATAGGTATGCGGAGTTAGAAGTGCTTTAATATAGGAAAGTCATATGTTGGTCATTAAAACTTTTAGCACTATTAATCATTCTTGATTTTATATATACAGTAACAAATAACAAAAGTATAAGAATTACATTTTTTTTTTCTAAATATGTGGCTTTTAAAGTTCAATCTTAATTGGTTTCAGAATTTCATAGAAAATTCTTTCTCACCTTGTGACTGCCTTTGGGATACTATCGAATGGCCACTGTGGTCCAAAGAGTCCACATCCACCAGCTATTAATGCAGTCATCTTCTCACTTCTCAATTTAAATTGAGCTCACGGTGCACATCTTAATGCAAAGGAGATTTCAGTTAAAAGGACTCTTTTAATTACACCTCTCCTTGATGGTGCTAACCTCTGTTTTCAACAATTATGATGTAAGACAGCTAATATGACATCATTATTTTGCTGCAAGTGTCAGGACATGGGGGTAAGTGGCTTTACTTAGGGTAAGGAATAATGAATCTCGATGCTTTCTCCATCCCCAGGGCCTCTTACAGCCTGCACCATACTTTGATAAATAGCTGTGTGATATATCAATCTATGATCCTTAAAGATATGGAGTCAAATGTATTCTCCACTCAAATTTAAATGTGTTATTATAGATGGCATATAGTCACACCCACATAGGCTTGCTCATACACAAAATACCTGTGTATTTAAAATTTTTATGGGGATATACCCATTTATGATAAATTGGAAATTCTCTGAAAGTGTAGTTACTGCTACATGTTTGTGTGTGGTTAGAGTAAAAGAGAATCTGAGTATATCCAGGCAAATCAGCTGCATTGATGAATTTAATCAACTCTTTTTTTTTAAATATTATTATTATTTTTTTAAAGATTTATTTATTTATGCATATAAGAGCTGGGGTACAGTCCAGAGGCGTGGGGGTGAGAGAATCCACCAGAGTGGGGAGCAGAACAGACAGATCAACAGAAGTACACTGCTGAGGGGAGCAGCGGGCACAGCAGGAGAGGTCTGCTGCACCATGTGGGTCCCCTCCCCAGCCGGAGGCAGGGTTTGAACTCATGCTGCAGTGGCTGAGGTCTGCTTCATAGTGCGTTGCTTAACCCACTGCGCCACCAGGGAGGGCCCGAATTTAATGAACTCTTTTCAGCAGACATTGCTTTGGATATATGCAAATATGAATCAACTTGAAGAATTATATTTGAATCCAGTAGGGATACAAATAATGTCAATGAATGAATGAAATTTAAAAAAAGTATTCAGTGGTAAAGTTTTAACATATATCTGCAGAAATCAAGGTCACTGTGAAGTCATTATGTAGACTCTTAATGCCTATTTTGCATAAGGCCCCCATCTAGGAATTGAAGCTGTTAGGAGAGTAAGGCACAGCCATTACCCTGGAGACCAAAGTCTATGAATAGGGAATCATGAAGAGGTAATTGACTTCTCAGCCATGTTTCCCACACATCTACATCACGTTTTTCTTTTTTCTGTAGGTCTTGTTATTTTAAGCTTATCTGTTCATTATTTCTCATAAAGAAGATGCCACATCATTCGTTCTCAATTTATTGCTTTTGTTCCCAAATTTCTCACATTTGATAGATGTTTCCTTGGAGTCAGAGATGTTAGGTAAATCCAACCTGTCATACATGTTTGTTTAATACATGTTTTGTCTTCCAGAAAGTATTGAGAGTTAAATAGTAGTAGTCCGGATGGGAAAAATTCAGGCAATGGGCTGTATTAACTACCAGATGTTTCCTCTGAAGCCTTAGTAGCAGAATTAGAAAACTTTTAAAGCTGCAAAGCACATGACAACTACTGCCTCACCCCTTCTGCTGGAATGAGTTGAAAGTTATTTGGTCCCCAGGGAGTGCTCTTTCCTCTTCACCTCTTTAAGAAAGGTATTGCCATAATGTAAGTGTTTGTGACATACCCTTTGGGTTGTTAAGAACAGAACCAGAACTGCTAGCTCATTCCAGATCAGTTCCTAGCAACGGCCGCTTAGCCATAACTTTGAAGTTAAGAAATGAATGTGTGCTTCCCAGCTTTTTAAGCATGGGCTGAAATTAAATCATGTTATTTGACTTTAAAACTTTTAACTTCTCTTGTCCTTTTTTTTTCTTTTTCTTTCTCTTCCCTATCTTTCTCTGCCTCCTTTATCCCTTTTTTTCCCTCTCTCCCCACCCCTCGCACTTCCTCTCCTCCCTCCCTTTCTTCTTTTTCTTGTTCTTGGTGTAGACAGCACATGTGTCAGAAAAATAAATGCATATTGGAAGCAGAATTGTTTCTGATTTTAGAAATTTCCTGCCAAATCCATGTCTCTTTAAGGTACTTGTTACTATTATCAGGAGAAGAAGTAGATATATATCAAAGACCCTGAGAAATGGTTGAAATAGGTCAGAATCCTTTTTGTGTTTGTGACAAAATAGGCATAAAGCTCATTTCATTTTAGTTCACACTTCAATACCTTGTCCACATTGCTTTTTTTTTTTTTTAAAGAAGGAGGCCTAAAAAAATACAGTGGTGCTATTCTGAGCTTAAAGAATTGTGAAATATTTCTCTCAAATCAATCCACTTCTTGCCTTTACATTTGAAATTCTATTCTTTACAAATGAGTCCACTGAGAGGATGTCACCACTGCCCTAATTAAAAGAAGCTAATAGCCATCACAGAAACAAAATATAAGTAAAAAGCAAAGTAAACAAAATCTTGCTGGTACACTTACTTTCATTTGTTGTCTTCTGGGCCTGGTAATGTGTACTTCTACATAAATAGTCTCTTGACTATAAAAAAAATCTCTACCACAACTAAGTGAACATGTTGATGAAATCCCCCCCCCCCCACCATCTGAACAAAGGAAGCATTAACAGCTTAAATATTTTTTAGCAAGATTGGGTCTATTTTACTTTATTAAAATATTTTCATGGCTCCCAGAATACCTTTTGTTTTTAGACTTTGAGATGTTGGGATAGGATTGTTTCCAAGGTTATTCTGTTGCCAATACAGTCAAGTTTGCATATCATTAAACTTGAACAAACACGTAAAACCCAAACGGGAAAGTCAAGTATAAACTAAAGGGACACATACTCTGCTCATTCATTTTGCTGGATAATTTACTCAGAGCAAATAAAATACAAAACAGGTCATAGGAAGTGGTCAGTAAATAAGTTCTGAATGTATATTTATAGACCAATAGAGAAATCACCAATAAATTGAAACATATTGGTACTTTTTCCTAAAATAATAGGTCCTACTTTAATTTCTTTAAAAATGTAGGCCACTCAGTGAAGATTGAGTAGACATTGGTGCTCTTGCAAGTTTTTTCTCTTAAATAATAATTTCCCTCTGGAGGAGTACTTAAGAGGAAGGATGGATAATTGTTCTTTATTTACTTTTAACTTAGTAGACTTTGATTTCTACTCTATCAGTATCTTTTGCCTCAAAGGTAATCTGTTTTATTGCATTAAAAACTCTAAATAGTCATAGGGAGGTAAGGGGAAGGAACATTGATAAAGACATACTATGGGCTAGCCACTAAAAGAGATAAAATTATAAGACAGTAATTTATCCATATCTAAAGGTGGGGAAATAGAGTGGTACAAATTAGCAGAACCTGGATTATTTTGGTAAAACATCCCTTTGATTTATTTTTACGTTTTTATTATAAAGTGCAAGAGATTTAGAATATTATAGCTCAGGCACATAACTTAGTGAATTATTTTAAGGCGAACACCCCTGCAATCAAATTAAGACATAGAACTTTTCCAGCCAGTTCAGAAGTTTCTCACATGTTGCTCCCAATGCCAGCCCCATTTTGTTTCCAAAATTCATCACTATCCTTATTTTTTTTTTAAAGATTTATTTATTTATACATACAAGAGCTGGGTCACAGGCCAGAGTCCAGGGCAGTGAGAGGATTCACCAGAGACAGAGCAGGGAGCAGAACAGGCAGACGGCTGAAACACACTGCTGAGGGAAGCAGCAGGCAAAGCAGGAGCGGTCTGCTGTGCCATGTGGGTCCCTTCCCTGGCCTGCGGCAGGGATCGAACTCGTGCTGCAGAGGCTGTAGTTTGCTTCATAGTGTGTTGCTTAACCCACTGCGCCACCAGGGAGGCCCACTATCCTTATTAGTGTGGGAATCTTATACATTTAAAATTTTTCCGTTTAGAGGCTTGATTTGTCTTTTAAGTCTCTTAAAATTTATAGATCCCTCCGTTCTTTTCCTTGAACCAGTGTTATTTTATCTGCAATTTCCCACATTCTGCATTGGCTGACTACACATTTGTACTTTATGTTATATTTCTGTGCATTTGTTATATTTCTCCTATAAATACGTATTTTGTACTAATCTGGCAACTGAAGCAAGAGGCTTGATGTGATTCATATTTGATTCCTTTGTTAAGATAACAAATGATGTTGCATTATTTATTCAGATCTATGCTTCTTTTTGATATCAGCTTCTCTAGTACATTCCTTGGAAAGTGCCCGTGGAAACAATATTTTTGAACGTTTTGAATGTTTTGAAAAGACATTTGTGCTTTTTATACTTCTTTAAGCTCAGTATTACTAAATATAAAACCTTTGGCTCACATTTTCTGCCTGAATATCTTAAATAATTTATTTTCTTCTGGCATAAAGTATTGCTATTTAAAAATCTAATAACTTAATTTCATTTCCTTTGTAAGTCAGTTTTTTTTTTTACCTAGAAGAATAAAGGTTTTTTCTGTTTTAAAAAATTCAGTAAATTGATTAGAATGTTTTGATATTAATTTTCTATGTGAATAGATTCAGTTATGTGGTGTGCACTTTCAAAACATAGTTTCACATCTTTTAAAAATATATCAGGAACATTTTCTTGAGTTATAATTTTGAAGATTTGTTTTCTTGCTTGGGTTTTCATCTTCAAGGATTCCTACTACCCATATGTTGATTCTTTCCTACTTTAAGGAATTTAATTTTCTCTTAATTTAATTTCTCTTAAACTTTAATTTTCTCTTAAATTCTTTTTATCTTTTTCTACATTTCATTATTGTGTAAGCTTTTTCTCTTAGTTTTCTATTTTTACAAACACATTATTTATTGCATTCCTTTATTCATATATTGCAGTATGCTATATTTCAAAAAGGATGTTAGATATCTAATTCTGTTTGTTAATTGTTTCAGCTTATTTCTGAGTTTTTTTCCTTTTGATGTATTATTTCATTTTTATATCATTAATACAGTTTGGGTTCCTTTGAAATAACAAATTACAGCTTCAATTTCCCACTCTTTCATATTTTTCTGGTATGATTTCATTGTGATTGTATAGAATTTGACCTTGGTACATATTTTATTTTATTTTTTTTGTGAAATTAAATTTCCTGTTAACAGTATCCATTTTATTTTATTTTTATCATCAGTAGCTTTTTTAACTTCACAGAATTCACAGAATCCCCTCTCCTGTTGTTTGTATGTAGTGTTAAAAATGCATAGCAACTTGCTTTCGAGATTTCCCACTTCTGTCTGTATCTTCTTTCCTTTCTCTTCATTGTTTCTTGCTTGCTAAATCGATGGATTTCTCCTCAGCATGGATCCTTATGCCCTAATGGGTTAGGTTTGAGTTTCTAGACAGTAACTGCTTCACCTTAAAGAACTTACAGCAGTTGTTTTCTATTCACATGTTGTTGGGACGAGCAATACTTTTCTCAGTTTCAGTCATTCTACTCAAATTGGCCTATTGTATTTTTCAGGTATTATCTGCTGGGTAGTCTTTTTGTTTCTCTTATTCTTATTGTTATCAAATGCCCTGTTATTTCTCCCTGTCCCCCCCCCCCCCGCCCTGCCATACAGATGCCAGTGACACACGAGTCACAGTTNTTATTCTTATTGTTATAAAATGCCCTGTTATTTCTCCCTGTCCCCCCCCCCCCCGCCCTGCCATACAGATGCCAGTGACACACGAGTCACAGTTTTTGGCAGTTTGCTTCTGCCAGCTTGTATACTTGTATATTCTGAGGTTTGTGTTGTACCTTGTCACCTGATTTTATTGGCTTTGAGTTTTTGCTATCCAGATGCTCTTTTTAATGTGGTGATTTGGAAGGACCCAAGAAACTATGCTGCCCCTATGGTCTTCCTAGTTTAACACAATAATTACGTGTATGTACATATATAAAAATATAAATATACTCATATGCTTATTTAATATATAATGTAGTTTATTACTTATTTATATAATATACATTTATATATTATATAAAATGTTTACATATGTATTTATATATACTATATAAATATATAAACATTAAAGGTCAAGGAGATAAACAAGATAAGTGTACATAAAAGCACCTTGATTAGTGCCTGGTACAGAGAAAGTGCTTAATGCACGTCTTTTCTCCTCCCTCTACTCTTTTCATTTTCCCTCCCTCTTCCCTCCCTCCAGTTTTTCCTCATTCCCTCCAGAACCTAGATTCAAGCCCAATTATTTCTGTTTCCAAAGTTTCTGCAATATCATCTAATATGCTATGCTTCTCCCCCACGTTGTGAAGTCACTGGAGTTCTTAAATTAGCAAAACTATTTAAACAAAATCAATTTCACTAAAACTTATGCTTGTTTTTGCTCTAACAATATTTTCCTCTCCATTTTTATGCTCACATAATTTTCAGAGTCTATAGATATTAGATACTTTGACTCCTGCCTCACTAGAATATGGCCTGTTAGAAGTAAATCAATTTCCTGATTTTAGTGAGTCTGTTGTAGGCACTTTATACAATCCTTTAAAAGTTTATTTTTTTGTCTTCCACTGCCACCTATGTCAAACCACATTTGGTATGAAGCAAATGAAACCTGAACCTAAAAGCCACGATATCACTTTTAAATTTAAAGAATTTAAAGAAATTTAAGATCTATGGAATTATGAATTTGACCATCTAAACCTGGCAAAATTAAAATGTGCTTCTTTTGAAAAATCTTTATGCAGTTTTTTTTGCATAAAAAAAAGCTGTTTTGAAGAGAAAGCTCACACAACCATAAATTTTCTAAACTTTCTTGGTCAGGATGTTTGGCTCCTGATGATTTAAAAAATATATATTTATTTTATTTATGCAGATAAAAACTGAGGTGTAGGCCAGAGACACAGGTGCGAGAGGTTTCATCAGAGACAGAGTGGAGAGCAGAACTGCGGATCTTCTGAAATACACTGCTGAGGGAAGCAGCAGGCGAGACAGGAGAAGTCTGCTGCGCCATGTGGGTTAGTTCCAGGACTGGAGATGGAACTCAGGCCATGTGGCAGTGATAGTGCTGAGACTTAACCCCTAGGCCACCAGGGAGGCCCTTCTGATGATTCTTTTTTTTTTTTTTTCTAAATTATTATATATATATATTTTCATACAATGTTTGCTTTTTTATCTAAGTGTAGTCCCCATAGAATTTCCACCACCAATTAGCCTGTACACCATCACCATAGTTCCTTGTGTTCTTCCTGTCTCTGCCTTAATCCCTATCCCCGCCTCTTCCCCAGAATAGATTTGTTTTGTAGTTGTCTGTTTATTTTTGTTTTGTTATATTGTTGTTGATGTTGTTTTTTTCCTTGATCCCTTATATTATTCCTATAAGTAAGACTAACTGAAATTGATTCATTCAAAAATTGAATGCACCGACGGAAGCTTCCAAGACATTTATGTTGTACATGCTGTTGTGTAAAAAACTAGTTCCTAATTTCTTCGTAGTCCTCTACATAAAGCCAATTAGTAATCATATCTTGGGGAACAAAGTTTTGCTTAAGGTATGAAGTCACCGTACAAATCCAAAGGGATTCATACCTGTATTTCAAGTCAGTGCCTTCATAAAATCCTACTCCAAATTTTGACTCTAGTGGATTACCCGGGCTGGTGATATACCACATAGAAAATACCATTTCATTATTTTTTTTTCCCCTTGAACTTCTTGTTCTTACTGTGCAGGCTTAGTTCATTCTGTTTGAGTTTACTTATTGTGTTTTGCATAAAATTATCCTTCACTCATTTACACATAGTAGACAATGGTTATTTGCCTAAATCTAACAGGTACTGAGTTTTCTTTATCCTCCTGTCTGTGGGTGCTCTGAACAAGCAAGCAGTTGTTCTTGAAATGTTTTCCATCTTTATGAGATTTTAAACTGTTTTTCCTCATTGCTTTGTTTGCTTTTTAGCAGCTTGAGGCTCCTTCTTTCATGGTGTTTACTCTAGAGCTGGTGCGAACAGTCTCTTGGAAATGGTAGAGTGTTAAATCCTGGAGTGTGTCTTGCTACATGGAAAAGATTCCTTCTCTAGGCTGCTGGGAGTCTCAGCAGAAGTAGGCTTTTCATAGCACTTACAGATATACACACGTCCTCATGAACTGTTCCATGCCTACACTAACTTTCTCATACTCTCTGATTTCACATATACAAAACCAGGTCAAGAAAACCTGATCCTATGTTGATTATAACTTTTTTATTCATTCATTTCCAGAATATTGGAACCTCACATATGTTTCCTATTAACACTTATGAGTAACTTATTAACTCATGTTTGATCATTATAAAAAATTTTTTAAAAATTAAATAATCCTGTATCAGAAATTATCACTTTGCTATGAAGAAGCACAATTAGCAACTTTCAGGAAAACAGAAAAGAAACTGAAATAACATATTTTTGCTCCTTTACATGTATTTCCATAAGTGAAAGTGGCATGAAGACATAGTGATGGATTTGCAGTTCAAGAGATCTTAAATATTAACAAATCAAACACAAGGTAACATTATTATACAAAGAAACTCATTTAAAACAGAACCTAGGGCCTCCGTGGTGGCGCAGTGGGTTAAGCAACGCACTATGAAACAAAACACAGCCACTGCAGCACGAGTTCAATCCCTGCTGCCAGCCAGGGAGGGGACACATGGCGCAGCAGACCTCTCCTGCTGTGCCCGCTGCTCCCCTCAGCAGTGTACTTCTGTTGATCTGCCTGTTCTGCTCCCCGATCTCTGTGGTGAATCCTCTCACCACCCCCCACACCTCTGGCCTGTACCCCAGCTCTTGTATGCATAAATAAGTAAATTTTTTTTTAAAAATTAAAAAATAAAACAAAACCTAATAATGAAATGCGGTTTAAAATCATGTCTGTTTTATATGTATTCAGAATTAGAAGTTATTGGACCAGAGATTTAAGTAAGCTGATACTTCAACATTATATCTGTGAATTTGGAGGTACATTGTTTCAACCCATAAGGGCAAAATTTGGTAAAGGATCATACAAACTATAATATGCTTAGGCCTAAATGACTTCACAGATTTCTGAAAATGCAGTTATTTGAGTTTATTTCTATTTTACCTATATACCTGTCCCTAAATTGAGTCCCTAAATTGTGACTCCTTTAAGAGAAAAGAAAAAAAATATATTTCTATCTACCTGTCATCTGTCCACAAATCTGAATCAAGTGATTAAAAATTATAAATCCCCTATGAAATATCTAATTATAGCCCTTTCCTCATATTTGCTTATGTTTAATTATGCATTTTGTTTCCCTTTCTATTGTTGTTGTCTTTTCTTTCTATTTAATTTGCATTTTTCTTATCTAGCTGGGCTGCTGGATCTAAAAGTGCTCTGTACCTTAAGAGAGCTTGGAATTTGGAGTTAAAGACTTTGAGCATATATGCTAATTCTATTACTTACAAGCTGTATTAGTTTACTTGGGCATCCAAAACAAAATGCCACCACAATGCACATTTAATTTCTCAAAGTTTTGGAGGCTAGGAGTCCCAACAAGGCTGGGCAGATGACTCCTAGTGAGATCTCTCTTCCTGGTTTGTAGCTAAATGCCTTCTGTGTTCTTATATAGCATTCCCGAACTACATGCCTATGCAGAAAGAGAGGAAAAACTCTCTGGTGTCTATTCTTATAAGGACATTAATCATATTGGATCAGGGTGCCACCCTTACAAACTTACTTAATCTTTATCACTTTCCTAAAGCTCCCATCTCCAAACGCCTAGGTTAGGGCTTCAAATTTACAAATTTTAAGGTGACACACACATTCCAATGTCTTCCCCCCCTAGCAAAGTCCTGAACCATGTTAAGTGCTGAAAATCAGTGATTACATTAAATTTGAAGTCAAAAAATTTATTCTGTGCATTTACCTGAGAGTTTAGAGTTGACTTTTTCAACTTTCATTTTTGGATATTACTAGAAAGGCTTCACATTTTCCCAAATGGTTCTTTTCATAGCTTCCACACACAGAATAAAATGGCCAGTGGTATCAAATTCTCTTTATCCCTAAAAAGAAAATTCTAAGAATGTTTCAGCAGCATTTGCCTTATTTATCATACTGTCAACTGAGCTTCACACTCCAGTGTGAAAATCAGAGTATTCCAGCTGAAATACAGAGAGGGCACTTTAGATACTTACATCTACTTATACCGGTCAGTTTTGCTCTGTTTGGTCCCTTGTGTTCCTTTTTTTATTTTTTTTTTTTTGTAATCCCTATCCAGTGTCTGACAGATCTGTTGATATTAGACTTTGTCTCTTAGATTCCTTTCCAGTAGAAAAGCAAACTTCCTTATGGTATTGTGTAAAAAATTCAATTCATGTTAAAGTTGGTGGCCCAAGCTATTCCTTCAAACTTCAAGGTAAGTATTTAGGCTACATTTCTGAAACCTCTGTGATGTGTTGGGCATTAGATTCTGAGTTACAAAAACACAATAAATAGAGTAACAGAGCTTGAGAAATATATAGTTTAGCTAGAAATATGGTCATGTAAATAAGAACTTGTAGTAACTAGCTACAAAAATAAATACAAAATGGAAATTTTATGTGAAAATTTAGAGCATCAGGGAATTTTCCAATGTGATGACATGGAAGCTGAATCTAAATGAGTTTATTAGGTAAACAAATGTAGGAAGAAGAAGCTAATTTATGGAAGTTTAAAGTACATTTTTATTTAGGAAATGTCAAATAAGATGGGGTGACTAGAGGTATCCCACACAGGCTTATGTCTGATATGCTGTTTGGACTTTATTCTCTAGATATAGGAATTCATCAACAGTTTTTTTTTTAAGATTTATTTATGCATTTAAGAGCTGGGGTACAGGCCAGAAGTGTGGAGATGAGAGGATTCACCAGAGTGGGGCGCAGAACAGGCAGATCATCTGAAATACACTGCTGAGGGGAGCCGCGGGCGAGGCAGGAGAGGCCTGCCATGCCATGTAGGTCCCCTCCCTGGGCGGGGACCGGACTCATGCTACTGTGCCGCGGATGCTTCACAGTGCCGCGCTCAACCCTCTGTGCCACCAGGGAGGCCTTCATCAACAGTTCTTAAGCAAGGGTGTAACAAATCAGTTTGTCTAACAGTAAACAGTTCTATCAACAAACAGATTGGTTAGATGAGAGAGACATGAAGAAACCATATAAAAGCAGTTGTCATTGTTAACAGACAAATGAGGGTGAAGTTTCTTATTCACTAGTGAATTCCTAGTATCTGGAACATAAAAAACATTATCACTAAATGCTTGTTGAATAGATGAATGAACTCAGAGGTATTTAAGAGAGAGAACCATCATGATTCCCTGATCAATTGCATGTGAGGAATGTAAATGTGGGAGGAATAAGGAGTGATCTAAAGTTTCTAATTTGGTCAACAAGGTGAAAAGTGATTCCGTTGACTGAGAATAGAAGTTTGGATGAAAGACAATATTTAGAGAAGAAAATAATGTGTTTGTACTGGGGCATGATTGAAACTTAACTAGGAACAGAGCAGAAAAGGGAACAAAGAAAAAATTGGGATAAATCAAAGGTGGAGCTGGTAACAACTGGTAGCAACACCTAGGAAATATTTCAAAAGCTCCATGGTGTAGGAATCAGGAAGGCTTGAATGATTTACCTTGAAGTTTGAAGGAATAGCTTGGGCCACCAACTTTAACATGAATTGAATTTTTTGCACAACACTCACCATAAGGAAGTTTGCTTTTCTACCAGAAAGGAATCTTTTTTTAAAAAATTTATTTATGCATACAAGAGCTGGGGAACAAGGCAGAGTCACGGGAGGTGAGAGGAATCACCAGAGACAGAGTGGGGGAGCAGAACAGGCAGACTGACTGAAACACACTGCTGAGCGGAGCAGCTGGCGAGGCAGGAGAGGTCTGCCTCACCATGTGGGTCCCCTCCCTGGCTGGCAGCAGGGATCAAACTCGTGCTGCAGTTTGCTTCATAGTGCGTTGCCCAACCCACTGCTCACCAGGGAGGCCCTACCGGAAATGAATCTAAGAGGAAAGTCTAATATCAACAGATCTGTCAGACACTGGATAGGGATTACAAAAAAAAAAAAATAAAAAAAGGAACACAAGGGACCAAACAGAGCAAAACTGACCGGTATAAGTAGATGTAAGTATCTAAAGTGCCCTCTCTGTATTTCAGCTGGAATACTCTGATTTTCACACTGGAGTGTGAAGCTCAGTTGACAGTATGATAAATAAGGCAAATGCTGCTGAAACATTCTTAGAATTTTCTTTTTAGGGATAAAGAGAATTTGATACCACTGGCCATTTTATTCTGTGTGTGGAAGCTATGAAAAGAACCATTTGGGAAAATGTGAAGCCTTTCTAGTAATATCCAAAAATGAAAGTTGAAAAAGTCAACTCTAGATTCTCTGGTGAAAAATGTACTCATTATACTGAGATGTCAACTTGATAAATGTACAGAGTAAAATTCTTGACTTAAAATTTTATTAATACATATTTACTTAAGTATATAAGGAACTACAGCAACAAAAGATAAGTAAATAAATAAACAAATAATTCTGATGTTCAGTTTGCTCAGTGTGTTTAATGACAAATCTTTGGGCTAAAATGTTTGGATTGTCACAATAAAGCATTTATTATTGACAAGTAAACAGTAATCCTAAGTGTCTCCACATTTTAGGATCCCCTGCACCCAAACTAACTAGGAATTTGCAACAGAGAAAAAGAAACCTGATTATTGTTTTCCAATACTGATGGATTTTCCCATACTAACTTAATACACAAATGTTAATGATATTTTACAGGGGTGCATTTGTCTGTGTTGTTTTCTCTACCTGGAATCTTTTCCTATTCTTATTTTAATAACCACTCTTTAAGAAGCAGCTTTATTACTTCCTTCTCCATAAAGAATTTCCCAAACTCCTTACAGAGTTAAAGTGTCTACAGAACCTTGTTTTTATCTTTACCAGAACATATTCTACATTATTATATATGTAATGATATTTTTGCCACCTATTTTCCCAGTTGAGTGTTGGTTCTTCAAACAAAAGATACATGTTAATTTATTTTAGCCAACATACTTGAAACACAGTGGGAACTCAAAATTTTTTATTGATTTATTAAATACCAAGTGTATTTTCATGGTTGGAACTAGGCAGAAATGAATTTTTCTGCTATACTCTCCTTTCCTAATTCCAGTGTCTACTCCACTGTCTTCATGATTCTCCAGTAGTTTTCCCTCATGGTGAAGAATATATATCTTTTACAGTTGTTAAAACACTTAAGATGTAAGTGAAGGATGTACCAAAGGGGTGATTTGTGCAATTTTAGGCACCAAGACACCTGAATAGAAAAAATACTTTCTAATTCTGGTTAAATTATACTATTATGCCATCACCTGCTATTACTCCTTGCTGATACTATTAAGTAAACTTGGAATCCCACAAACTGATTCACTGTGAATATTTCCCATATGACCAAATTATCCAGATGATCAAATCCAATTTGGAGAAATGTTGGTTAAAAAATGATCCAAAATTACTTTTAATCACACAAGCTAAAACTCTGAAATGTCTAGCAAATATTTGACAATTTTATTTCTTTATCTGTTTAATGTTTGATTTTTAGGATATTGATTAATTACCACATAGATTTCTAGCCTATATCTGCAAACTAAACTATCAGAATAGTAATTGTATTTTTATATATGGACAGGTTAAGTGAGGACTATCCAAATCTGGCTCCTTATTACCTCCTCAGACTACTTATATCTCACTTTTTTGCTTTTAAAGTCATCCAAGACCGCTTTTAAAACAGCAAACCACCATGTATCTTTCCACTTGTAGAGAATGTTGTTTGCTTTCTCTCAATTTCTTTTCTTTTACTTGATACTTTCTAGAATTCTGACTCATTTTTCAGTGCCACTTTTCCTGGGAAATATTTATTGAATATCAATGGAATGAAATACTCCTCCTATGCTCCCCCAGAACTCTTTATATGCTTTCTTTAAATGTGTCTTTGTATACATTATGAATTTATTACAGTGTTATAGCTGTTTGTATCCTTAACTCCTACTAAAGAATACATTCTTTGGAATAAAAGGTTATTCTCCCTTATATTACTTTCATCCTTCTCACCCAATTTTAGTTCCTAGAAAACTAGCAACCTTTACCTTATGCTCAGTGGAGGGCTCTAATTTGATATAAGTAAAGTCAATACATCATTTGAGCCAACATTTATTAAAATAAAGCTATATATTTAGAATGAACATTTCTTTCTGTGCTAAGAACTGCATTAACCTTGGTGTTCCATTTAGCTAATGGCATTGCAAAGTGAAATTTATGTATTGTTATAACCATAGGATGGTGCTTGTCTTCCAAGTCATAATATGGATCTCACTAAAGATAATATAGAATTAAGTGGATATTGATTGGTTGATGTAAGGATTCCTTAACTTCCAAAATCACATGATACCTGTGATAGCTATTACTAGCTTAGGCAGAAGCTTGCAGGCAAAGTAGATGCTGGCCATGGTGCTGAAGATTTAAATTTCATGTAAGGATCACTTAGCCATATATATTTACATAAATGAAATCAGTGCCAGTTTAGCATGAGTATAATTTATTTTGTAGCTTGCATTTTAATGTGTACCTATATAGAATACTATCAATGCACACACCATTTATCAGTTCTAATATTTTTCTACAGAGTAGACTGAAGTACATCGTTCCTGAATCATTTGATTTTTTCCAGATACCTAAAATATGAGTATAGAATTGTATCATACTCTTATCACAGATTCTTGTTTTAGTACTTAAGATCAATTCATAAAATTAAGGCATTTTCAACCAAATCAAGATATAAATGGCAATATTAATGAGAGGCAGAGATCTTCATTGAAAAATTTCAGATTTACTATGAACTTACTTTGATCTATTGAAATAGAAATAAAAAGACAGTCCCAAGGACTAATGAAACCAAAAGCTGGTTTTTGGAAAAAGTCAATGAAATAGGCAAACCTCTAGCAAGACTCTCTAAGAAAAGAAGGGAGAAAACTCTAATAGAATCAGCAATGAAAGAAAATTTACAATAGATTTTTCAGAAGTAAAGAGGACCATAAGAGATTGCTATGATAATACACATGTTAGAATAACTTAGATGAAATGGACAAATTCCTAGAGATTTACAACCCTCTGAAATCAAATCAGGGGGAAAAAAACTGAATAGACTAATGACAAGCATAGAAATTGAAACATCAATGAAAAGTCCCCACAACAAGTAAAAGTTGAAGCACAGATGGTTAGTTGTACCAAACCTTGAAACACCAACTAATACCTATTCTTCTCAAACTCTTCTGAAAAATAAAGAGGGAATTCTTCCAAAGACATTCCTTGAGGCCAACATTACTGCTATCAACACCTGACAAAAACATCACAAAAAAGAAAATTACAATTCCCTGATGAATTCAGATACAAAGATTCTCAATAAAATGCCAACAAACCAAATTAACGATGCATCAAAAGAACCATACATCATGACAAATTGGGATACAATCTAGATATATACAGATGTCTCATCATTCAAAAATCAATCCATGTTATTCCTACATCAACAAAAGGAAAAGTAAATATCATATGATTTTATTAATGATGGCAAGATTCAACATAGATTTATGATTTAAAACCACCCCCAAAACTGGACTGGGGATATATAGGACATACCTCAATGTCCTATGATATGTATAGGACATATATAACATACCCACAGGCAATATCATACTTAATGGTAAAAAACAGAAAGCTTTCCCTCTAAGATATGTTACAAGGATGTCCACTTTCACCATTATTCACAGAAAATTGGAAGTCCTAGGTAGAGCAATTAGGCAAGAGAAAGATACAAAAGTCCTCAAGGTAGGAATGAGAAATAAAATTATCACTGTTTGTAGAAAACTTGATAACATATATAGTAACAATAAAAACACCATTAAAATTAATTTAAATGATAAATCAATGCAGAATATTACTCTTCTATAACCTATATGAATTATATATATGAAACTATAAAAATTAGTTGCATTTCTTTCATTCAAGCAATGAGCTAGCAAAGAAAGAAATCAAGTACACAATCTTACAACTGCAACAAAAGAAATTAAATAACTAGAAGATAACAAAAGAGATGCAGGGTCTATACAATGAAAACTATAAGGCATGTTAAAGAGAAATAGAAGACACAAGGAAATAAAAAGATATTCCCTGCTCATGGATTGCAATAATTAACATTATTAAAATGATCTTCCTACCCAAGGCAATACACAGATTCAATGCAATCCCTCTCAAAACTCCAATGGTTTTCCTCAAATAAACAGAATAAACAAATATCACTGAAATTTACATGGAACCAAAAAAGACCCAGAATAACCAAAACAATCCTGACAAAATAGAGGGAGAGTGTCAGTATTGCAATCTTAGACCTCACAACTATGGTGATTAAAACATGGACAGACACATACACAAAAATGAAGCTAGATCACTATCTCACACCTTATGTAAAAATTAATTCAAAATGCAATAAAATAAAGACTTGGATGTATGGCTTGACACCAAAGAATGCATTGAAGAAAACAGGCAAAACACTCCATGACAGAGACTTCAGCAATGTCTTTGTGATTTGTTTTCAATGGTATGAGAACCAAAAGCAAATATAAGCAAGTAGAACTACATCAAACTAAAAATCTCTGCATAGTGAAGGAAACTATCATTAAAACAGAAAGGATCCCTTCTGAATTGGAGAAAATAATTTCACAAAGTATTTTATTGATAGAGAGCTGGTATCAAAGCTGTATAAAAACCTCATGCAATCTAAGAACAACAGCAAAATAACCCAATGAAAATAAGAACTAAAGAGGTAAATAGGTGAATAGACACTTCAGCAAAGATTTACAGATGGCCAGTGGGTCGACAGATGATACAAATGCTCGTCACTCATCATCAGGGAAATGAAAATCAAGATCACAATGAGAGACCACTTCACACCTGTGATAAAAATCCACATAAAAAAGAATAAACAAGTTTTGGTGAGGATGTGAAGAAAAAGGAACCCTGGTACACTGTTGATGGGAATCAAAACTGGTCTGGTCCTATAGAAAACACTCTAATGTGTCTTAAAATATTAAAAATAGACTTACCACAGGACCCAGCAATTCCACTCTAAGATTTCTAACTAAAGAAAGCAAAAACACTAATTTGAAGAATGTGTGTATTCTGAATTTCATGCATACTATTTATTATAGCCAAGTTATGGAAACTACCTAAGTACTCAAGAATGGAAGAGTGGATTGGAGATATGAGGTAAATATATTCAATGGACTACTGATCAGCTATAAAAAAATGAACTCTTGTCATATACAATATCATGGATGGAGGTGATAGTGTTAAGTTGACATAAATCAGAAGGAAAAAAGACAAATACCAAATGGTTTCTATTCTATGTGGGATACAGAGAAACAAAAGAAGAGAAAAATACTAGAAATGTGACTATGAAATTGAGGTTACAAGACAAGAAGAGGAAGAGGGAAACAATGGAGAGGGAGCAAAATAGGCTCTGGTAGAGGGATGAGAGTACCTTGGTGGTGGATGTGGTTGCTTGCATCTAAGTAAATGTGATATTATGCCTTCAAATCACATAACATGTTATAAATCAGTATTACCTCAATAAAAAATACAGCACTTTTAAGCAGTAGCCACCAGTGTTGGCACAATAACACCACTGTCAGGAGAATAGGTTTTGACCAGATGGCAGCATTAGTCAGAAATAGCGTCATGAACATTAAATCAAATCCTCAATCAAATGGGCAACCAAAGACCAAGGTTATATTGCCAGGTTGGCCTCAGAAATAGATTAGTATGAAAGAAGTAACAGATGCAGTAAACTGGAAGGAAATCAAGAATGCAAGAAATCAGATCAGATTTCCAGGCCAAAGTTAGGAATGACACTTAATGATAAGTGTCAGGTTGTTAAGGCAAGAAAAGGACCACAGAGAAATAAGAAAATTGAACCATGGAGATAGATTGTTAAGGGAACATTAGGTATTCTGTAGAAAAGAAGAAACGTTGATTGATTTAGTTTTAAAACAAATAAAAAACCAAGGGATAATATAAAACAGAATAAAGATCAAGAAAATAAGAGACAGTTACAATAAAAATTAGTGGATAAAAAAATCATAACAGAATTTTAATAATGCAGTTGAGGACTTCCACAGTCAACAAGGCAAGCATTGGAGAGATTATTTAGCTCAAAGGTGCAAATTGGAGAATATTTATTAAACAACAAGGAGAGAAAAAATAAAAGAAAGAAAATAATGGAAGAGCCCTTTGCAATAATCTAAAGAAAATAACATCCAGAGCATGAGAATCCAGAAGGAGAAAGAAAAACTGAAAGATACAGTAACACTTTTGAAAGGTTACATCTACGATTAAACTTTGTATTACTTTACCATCTTCCACCTTCTTTCCATATTGCAGGTGGAATAATCATCACAAAATGCAATTCTGCTTATGTTTGCCTCTTGTTTACTCTTCTCTCCTTATGCTTAAGATGTCCCAAATGACCCTTTATATTTTTAAAATTTTGTCTTTTTTTTTTAAAAGATTTATTTATTTATGCATACAAGCACTGGGGTACAGGCCAGAGGTATGGGGGGTGAGAGGATTCACCACAGACAGAGCGGGGAGCAGAACAGGCAGATCAACGGAAGTACACTGCTGAGGGGAGCAGCGGGCACAGCAGGAGAGGTCTGCTGCACCATGTGGGTCCCCCCGTGGCCGGCAGCAGGGATCGAACTCGTGCTGCAGTGGTTGCGGTTTGCCTCATAGTGTGTTGCTGAACCCACTGCGCCACCAGGGAGGCCCAAAATTTTGTCTTTTTAATTTATGTTTTGATACAGTCTATAAAATTCTGTGTAGATTACTTCTGGTCTAAGCCAGAGGGCCTCACCCCAACTGGTCAAAGTTTTTGGAATGCTTGTCCCTTCTTGCTTTGTTTAATTAGTTCTAAGATCATAGCTGCATTCTAAGCATGCGGAGGGAATCTGGAAATAGAAACAGGTAGGGGGCTTAATTTTTTTAGGGAGCAAGTATTTCAAATTTCAGCAAACATTTCAAAATTTCGATTTCATAAAGAAACATAAATATACTCTGGGGACTGAATGTATAGCAGGCATCTATAGTTATCAATAATGGATTATATATTTCTAATTTACTAAGAGAGTAGATCTTAACTGCTGTCACTGAAAAAAAAGCAAACAAACATCACCCCCCTCCAGAAAAATGTAACTATGCATGGCTATGTTCATTGGGAAACTTTTCATAATGTGTATCAATGCATCACTTTGTACATCTGGAGTATATATATATATTTATACACACATATATTTACACAAACACACATATGCATCATATATGTATGTTTTTCTTCCTTGTAATGGTGGTGGGAGAGCTACAAGGAGTATACCTGAAGGTAAAAATCAAATAGTATCCAAAAATTAGCAGTAAATAAGTTAAGAAAAAAATTAATTTAAGAGTCTCATGCTCTACTGACTGAGCTAGCTGGGTGCACAAATAAGCAAATTCAATTAAAAAATACAGATTTTATTTGTCAAGTGTTCTTCAATAAAATTTGTTTGAAAAAGATTGCCATTGGTTCACACTGGTTCTTCTAATATCTTTTAACAATTTAAGTCAGTATTATGTTAAGAAAACAAAACAGGAGCAATGTAAGTTTTACTTTTATGGGGAATTGCCTTATTTCCTTCCTATTGTGCTTCTAGCTAGTTTCTGTTGATTCCTCAGAATTCAAGGGCACATTTCTGAGTGGTGTTTCTGAGTAAACCATGGTGTGTCTCTCCCCTTTTAGCCCTCATTAGAGAGACAAGCTTTCACATGCATGCCAATATCTGGTGGAAGTGAAAAAATAAGAACACACTAAAACAAATACACTCTGTCTTCAGTATCAATCAAACGATAATAAGTTAAAAATAGAACATAATTGTTCTAATAAGTTATTCTGTGTGAAATGGAAGATTGTCTAAGACATATAAATCATGGCAACTTCTCTCTGCAGTAAGCACATTTTTCCCCTCAGAATTATCATTTCATAGTTGGGAAAGCCCTAGAGTTTAAAGTATGCCTCGTACAAATGTCACTTGCAAGCTTCAGTGCTAATCCAGAGGAAATATTATCCTAGTGGTCTCCAAGGCCCAATGTCTAGGTGTTGGATACATGATAAACTTACATGGAGCTTTCTTAGTGAGATATAGTCCTCTAGAGGATTGAATTTTTCAAGGCTTAGTAGAACCCGACCCTTTAAATAAGATTTAAGCTTCCCTTGTCAGCTTCTTTTAAGAGCTTTTTAAATTTTTTTTAATTTGCTGCTTTGACCATGTTCTAATCCCTAGTCCCCAGTGACAACATTGGCCATCTCAACCACTTCATGTCTGGTTTCCCAGGGCTGGTGTAACTTGCATGATTGAAGGTATATATTTTTTCCTTTCCCACAGAAGAGTATCATTGAAATAATTTGAGATGGAAAATTTCAATCATAAACCTTGCTACTTTACTGATAATATGGCATTTTTAAACTATCTTTTGCATTTTATAGGCAACTCTTTTGAATAGATTAAGTAATAACTGCTAGCTATTGGAAATAAAAGTGGATCTACCAGTTTCAGTCTCCAAGCACAGCTAAAATATGATTTTACTGAACACAATGAATGGTCTTCAGTGATTTGGAAGAGGTCAGCAAGGAGTTATAGATTATTATCAATAATAATAAGCCTGCATTTATTATTGACTCACATAAACCATCATTGTGTGTTTAGTACATGAAGAACACCACTTTAGACTCTGCAGGTAATATGGAATTGAATTAGACTGCACACAAATTGCTCATATTTGAGAAAATAATGAGACATAGTAATACATGATTTAACTGGCTCATTATCCTTTCTGCTCCACTTGGGATGCCTGATAACTCTGTAAAGCAAGTGTAAAACTGGATTTTATTAATAAAATATCAGGGATATCAGTCTCCTGGTGACTGTAATATCAATTATAAGTCTGAGATTCTTCCTAAGAATGTAACTTGGGAGTCATATACATACACAACACTATCTAATGGAACATTCTATGGTGGAAAATTTTTTCTATATCTGTGCTGCACAATGTGGTAGCCACTACCTACATGTAGCGATTGAGATATTAAAATATGGCTAATATGATTCTGCAGTTGAATTTTAAATGTTATTGAATTTTAATTGAAATCTTTAAATTTGTGTTAAGCAAAATGTGTTAAGAAACAAGGATACTGTCACATCCCGAAAGTTTTATAGAAATCTGACAGTTCTTTAAAAAGAAGAGTCAGATATAACCTTGCACTTTACAACCCACCTTCACATTGCTACCTGGTCATTCATGGCCTAACCTGAGTGCACCACTGACACATCTTGAGTGTTTTATAGTTTTTCCACTAACATATGAGAGAAATGAGAAAATTACACCCACACACACACCCAACAGATATTTTAGGCAGGAATATTACTCTCCTCATTAAGGATGTGAATGTATTTTTAAAACTCTAAATTCTTGGGACATCAACCCAATTGAATTCTTAGTAAGACAGAAAGGAATTCTTCAAGGGCTACTTTGTCTGTTAAACTGATGACTTAACTTGACAATTATTAACATTATTATTTAATATTAACATTAAATATTTCTTCAGCTACAAAGCTCATTTACCTCAAGGCCCATTTTCATTTAACAATGACTATTAAGTTTAAACCTAACTGCCAACCTTGAATATGATGGGTTCATACATCCAACAGACAATCGTCTTGTCTACCATAGCACTAGGGTAGATGAAAACAGTCATCTCAACCTCTTGTACCATATATTCTAAACATAGATGTTAATGGCTTCCAATCAGAGGTGATTGGGTTCTTGTTTCTGAAACAGAGCAGGATAAAGAAAGAGATAAGCAATATCTATGGGTTTGGAACAGTATATGGTGAGGTGAAGTTGTTGGTTTACATAACCCAGTGAAGCCTCTTTATATTGTTTTCTTATCCTAAACTAAAACTCTACTTTGTTAACATAAAGATAAATAGAGTTTATCAGCCAAGAATTACTCATTCTGGATTATCACCATTAATTTTTCTTTTATTGAAGTGATATTGATTTGTATTATTGCTGGGATTTTGAAAGTAGTATCCTCTCCTTTAACTGTAGTTACCATTGTACTATTGCATAGTTAAATAATTATTATTAAGTTAATAAAAATTATTTAATTATTTTATTTTATTATTAAATTAAATGGAGTTGTTTTATTAAAGATTATCTTATTAAATTATAATTATTAAATCAATCATTGTTATAATTAATTTTTGCTAATCCAGTGATATATCTTATTATGATTAAAGTTTTCTTGATGTCTACATCCTTGATCAAATAGTCAATTCCTGGGCATATATCCTGAAATATTTACTGAAAAGTTTATTGCATTAATTCATTTTTTAAAATCATTGAATTGTATACTTAAAAAGTGTAAATCTTATCATAGATATATAACTATGCTTCAATAAAGTTACTTTAATATTCATTAAAATATATTTGCCCCAATGTCATGTACAAAAGCAGATGGAATTAACTAAAGTCAATGTATTTACAATATATTAATAGTAGCATTTGAAGTACTTATCAAACATGTTTAGGTATGTATTTCAGATTCTATTATTAATATAAGGGATCAGAGAAAAATAATATCAACAATAACAAAAAAAACCCACAACAAAACCAAAAAAATATAGACAACTACAAAACAGAGACATTTTTCAGGGAAGAGGGAAGGATTGGGATTAAGGCAGGAATGGGAAGAGCACAAGGGACTATGATGATGGTGCATGGGTGAACTGGTGGTGGGAATTCTATGGGTACTACACCTAGAAAAGAAAGCAAACATTCTAAGAAAAAAATGTATAAAATAAAAATTTAGGTCTGCTATTGGTAAGGATGTAGAATAGCAAAAATCATCATAAACTGTATTTTAGTGAACACTGGTGTAAATATTTTGCAAAAACAATTAAGTATTATCTTGCACTGCAACTCATCAAGACTATAACTGAAAATATATTTTCTCTATTGTAATACTATCTTAAGTCAACTTACCATATATGTATAATTTTGGTGGGAGGAACTCTACATTCTATCTTTATAGCTCTTTTTACCCATTCCTGCAATAGTAACACACTAATTTCATTCTATTCTTATTGAAATAGATTTTAAAAATTATTTCCATTTATGGCTGGCAATTTCTATCTTTGTCTGAAATGTCTTTGTTTTACTCTATTGAATTTTCTGTGTAAAATATTACAGAATTTTAATTTGACAGGTGTTTCCTATTGAGTAAATTTTGACAAATGCTTAATAGAGCACACTATTGTATGAGTTTATTCTCTTTATGTAGTTGTTTTCTTTCTTTATCTTTCTTATGAGTCTTCTCCATGCTATTTATTATTTTGCAGCAGTGTTTAACCCTCACCATGAGATCTCCTGTGAGAAAACAAACCAATCTGGATAAATTCTCTGGCTATAGCTATATTTCTTTCCTCTACATTCATTGTTTTCTTTTTCTGCCTGGAAGTTGGATGTCTGTGGTAGACATGAGATCTCTATCATACCCTCACTCACTCACTGTGAACATAGCAAAGAGTAGTATGAGGTGGTAGTAAATAGAGCATTTCAGCTGTGAGTGAGAAATTATTCCAATATGGAAACAAATGCAATGAGCCAGAAACTGATGCAAGCTAGACCAATATGAGAAATAGTCACAAAATCCAATGTGACCCACAGAAATAAATAAAAGCTGATAAAGGCATTTTGTATAAACCAATCTGTCTTTCATCTCCACTCAGGAATTATGAGACTGAATTATAAAGATCTCAGAATACTTAATAATCTTTCTCCAAACATAATTAATGTCCATTTTATAGTGAAAGATGATTATTCTGTAAAAACTGAGAAACTTGCCAATATCAATTTCTAAATAAGGAATACAGAGTAGCTAGAGTCAGCAATTGCCAATCTCTCCCCTAGGACCAAACATCTGAACTTTTTGACATTGGAGAGGTTATCAAAACATTGCTAAGATGTCGGGGTTAAGATCCTGTCTCCTATTAGATATATTGATGGTTATAAGTAAGAAAGTTTACTTTTTCTGGAGTTTTGTTTTCCTGACAGCCACAGAAAATTCTGATGGGAGATGAATGAGATCTCAAAGCACACTTCATTTAGATTTCTCTTCTTTTCAACTCTTAAGTATAGTGAGTACAAAACATCTCCTAGTAAAATTTTACAGTAAGAGACAGTGTAACACTGAATATACCCTAAGAAGAGCCATATAGACCTAGGGTAATTTTTGGATTGACTTTTTCACAATGATTATACTGAAAATATATAGCACCTATTGAATATTACTGTATGTGAGGCACTGTGGTGTTCTACGTTGAGTATTTCTTCACAATCAAGTAAGGTATATATTGTCACCATCATCTTCATATTATAGAAGAGTAAAATAAGATCAGGGAGACTAAGACTTTCTCTTGACAAAGTCTAATATAAGTGGTGAAAACAAGTTTCTAATTCAGATATATTTGTTTAATTTCAGTTAAAATTCTTCCCTTTTAACACCATGAGATAGTTCATGGAAGTTTTACTCTTTTGCTTGAGATAGTCAACTTTATCTGTATCTGTGTGAGAATTTATTAAGTAAAAGTGAGGCAGGATGGTATAAGTGTTCTATAAAGTTCCATGCTACTAACACAAAAAACCCAAATCAAGCTGGCATTAAGCAATAACAAATTGAGAACACTGTGTGCCCCTCCATAAACCCCATATTGTGTTGGGGAACACAACTCAGGTTGCAATCTCAGCAATTGCTGAGGTGAGGGATAGGGACAATAATACCATTGGAATTAAATGGCTTTCCTTAAGGTGGAAAGAAAGGAAATGGGAAAACAGAAGTACAGGGAAATAAGAGAAAGTCTAACCAATGGAATCTTTATTTGCTTCCCCAGTAAAGGATTAACACAAAACAAAATGGTCATAGCGGGATTCCATATCTTTAAAAACAAACAAACAAAAAAATACCACCTGTGTGTGAATTAGCTATTCATTGCTGTGTTGTGACTAATAATCCCATAATTTAGCTGCTCAGAAGAACAACCTTTAGTTTCTATGCACCAGTAACCTGTTTGCAGTTCAGTAAACTGAGGGACTTTCATCATGTCATCTGTTGATGGATCTTCTTCCAACTTCCAGGCTCATTCGTGGCTGCTGGTAGAATCCAGTTCCTCCTGAGATTTTGTGTTGAGGAGTTCCTTGCCATGTGGGCCTTTCTGTATGGGAGCTCACAAAAAGCAGCTGGTTTACCTCAGAGCAAGTAAAAAAGAGCAAAAGAAATTACTCAAGACAGTCTTTTTTTATAACTCACTTTTGGAAGCCACTCCAATCACGTATGCCCTATTTTATTCTTTAGAAGTAAGTGGGTAGCTCTAGACTACACAAAAGAAAGAGGGATGGCTATCAGGTGGAGGTTGGGGATCTTTAGGGGCCATCCTAGAAGCTGTCTAGCATAGTGTGTGCATTTGTGTGTATATGTGTGTGTGCATGTGTGTGTGTGTGTGTGTTTGGGACTGGTCAGTGATTGCATATGGTGGGGTCAATAATGTGTTGCGTTCTTATGGATCTTCCTCTTAGGAACATAGAGGAGTAAAGGGTAGTCCTAGTTTCTGCAGGAAACAGATGGCCTTATCAACTAGGAACTAGAATCAGTTTAATAAAGACATTATTTCCAAAGGGATGAAGAGTATAGGAAAATTACAAAATATAGTGAATTACTTCAAAGTTCGTCACAGCCTGGCACCACAGCACTACCTAGAGGTCTAATGCAGTAAGAAGAAGGAGCAGTTATCAGAAACACGAGAGGATGTCTGTATGAAAAAAATCCCTGGTATTGGTTTCCATCATAAGAAGCAATATCCCCACATGGAAGATACCAGGAGAAAAAATACTTTGAGTCACACCCCTCCAATTTCTTACTGATGCTACCCATTGGCTGAATCCAACTAGAGGCCAGATGGCAAGAAAGTCCACTGATGTTGTCTGCCACCTGGGCCACACAGTAGCAAGTGGGCCAGGAGGGACAAGTCAAAGATATCCAATTGAGAAACCAGATGAGGATAAATCATATTCACAACAGAAAGAAAGAAACAGACATGCATGAATAAATGTTGTTTAAAGCAAGCTAGATGGGAGAATTTGCTAGTGGAAAAAGGTATTAACATCAGAATTTTTTTTTTTATAATTGTGTTTCTTGAAGATCCTTCAAATGGGAAACACATATCCATCTCCATGAAATGATTTGGGCAAAATTGTACTGATGAAAGGAGTGTGGATGACTGAGATGACTTTGAAGGGTCCCTGTAACTTGAGGATTCAGTGTTCCATGAGGAGTGATGGAAATCAGGGAACAGGATCTCCTGCAAAATATTCACAACTCTTTGAAATGGAAATCAGGCTATTCCAATTTAGGAATCAAATTAGGGCAAATATTCAGGGTGTTAGCGGGCTGTGTGACTGCCTATTTGAAGTAGCAGCACAAGGAGAGAGGCGTGCTTTCTCCTGGATGAAGCAGGATCTCACACAGCCTGTTTTCATCTTTACTTAGCACCTGCTGGCTTGGAGTGGTGTCGCCCAAGCAATCAGTCTATGGCATGCCAAGAGCCTGACCTCGGTGTCTGTTGTCCCTCCCTCAGGGCCCCATGACAGCCTCTCCTGATATAGATGGACAGGGAACTGGTTTAAAATGACCGTCTCAAGTTCTTGTAGGAAGAGAAGGGGAATTCAAAGGAATAGTCAGCAAGCTTTCTTTCTCTGTAGGAATAATTGTTCCCCCACCTCACCATGGCCTACCTAGGAGCCCATTTTGCCTTTAGATCCCGCTGGCAGAAGACAGACAATGAACTCTGTCGACACAGCATGTCCTTTGTCCTTCACAAAGCCATTCGCAATGACTTCTTTCAGAGCTATCTCTACCTGCTGGAAAAAATTCCTCTGGGTAAGTGAGTCAGAGCTACTATCAATAGATAAGGGTAAGAAGTGACTGAATGGACTGTATGTGGTTGTGGGACTTTTGGAAGAGGGTCTTTTAGAACAAAGACACTTTTCAGAGAAAAAGAACCTATAACCAGGTCTTTGGTTATGCATGTTTCCTTGTCTTGCCTTTATGGAAAGTGTCAAGCTCAAGTGGTGTCTAACCTCTATTTTGGGACTTTCATGCACCCTCAGGCACAGTGATTTGCTTCTCTGGGTATGGGTTGCTTGAGTCATAATGGTCTTACAGAAACTCACTGCTTGGATTTTGAAGGACTTGTGAAAACATAGAGGTAACTAAGTGAGAGTATTAATGTAGTAGTATAAATAACTAGGAGTTAAAAAGAAAAGACAAACAATAATGGGTCAAGATGTTCTGTTTTGAGTGTGTGCATGTGTGTATATGTGTATGGATGTGTATGTGCATATGTAAATATGGTTACACACTGTATATTCTTGTCTGATATTCTTGAGGCGCAATTAACAGTGAGAGAACCTAAAAGGAGCAAATTACGGTTAGGTTCTTGAATATTAAGAAAAAATTTTGTGTAGTAGTCTGTCTCTATCTCAGTTATTTCCTCTAGCTTTCAGAGAATTAGGCAATAGGTCAATAAAAAACTTACCAGGTTTGTCGACAATATGTTTCCAAGCCTCTGTGACAGTGCTACTTTAGGGCACTGTTAATAGCACTGAAAAAGGAAATAACCTGTGATCAAAGAGTGAAGTATTCCTTTTTGATTTAGATTTTCCCTCCATGAAAGCAGGAACAGTGTGTTTCAGCCCCAGTATATTTTTTCAAGGTTATGTGAAAGCCACATTGTGCACATGATGTTTCAGGTGAGGAATAATCCTTTGTATTGCATTTAAGATAATATATATTATCTCTCAACTCTAGACATACAAATACTTTCATATCTATATGAAAAATTTCTCAGTTATGGCTTCCTTACAGCCACACTGTGAAATAGAGTATCATGATCTCCTCCTATATTCCCATACCTACATCTTATTTCTTCAAGTGAGCAAAGGCAAATTCAAAGACTATGAGATCTAATCTAGACACATTTCATTTAGATATCAAAGCAAAACCCAAGGCTAGGGCTCTCTGTACATCACAATGTTCATAAGTAATTCTTTTAGGACATATCACACATCTTCTCTTTATCCAAAAGAAAAAATTAGAGTGGCCCATATGGAAGGTAATGGTATTCTGGTCCCTCCATATGTTGGCAGAGCACTGCTTTCCTAGAGACATTCTTTGGGCTACATCTCAGTAACAGTAACTTGATAAGACAGTAACTAAAAGTAACTAACTGGTAAGAGACTCACTGAGAGGCAGATCATTGCCAAATTTTAAAAATAATTACTAGAGAGGAAAGGACCTCAGTTCTAAAAGTAGCTGATGATGAATTAAAAAGTAAGAATAAAAGTTTCTTTTGAAAATCAGATAGAAATTAATTTGAGAGAACATGACTGTAATTTATATTTGATTAAAAACCTCCTAAGGCATTTCTGAAGTACCCACAAGATTCCATAAACACAGTTTGAAAACCACCTGTCCATTCTAAGCCTAGATGACTCACTCCTTTTTTTCCTTAGTAGCAGTTTTCCATAAATGAGTACTGCTTATTTTCCCTGACCCTGATGGTTTAGGCCAGGCATTCGTTTCCCTTGAGAGTTACAGAGCTAACTCCATGCACCTTATTTTTTTGTTGTTGTTGTTTTTAGCAATCAAGGGCTAAATAATTCAGCATAAACTAGATTATCCTGCAAAAACAAATTCGCCCTGAAATCTCAATGACCAAATCTATTTATTATTGCTATATCATTTTAATATGCATACTTGATGGGAGGAAGGGCTTTGTTCCATGTGAATATTCAGAGATCTAGGATGCTAGAGGTTCTGTTACCAGGAACATTGCTACACAGTGTGTCAAAGGAAAATAGGAGTTAAATATTTACCTACCAATTTTTAAGTATTTTGTCCCAAAAGTACACTGATTTTGTCTGCCTAAGATCTGTTCATGTGACCATTGCTAACTGCAAGGATGCTGGGTAATGTGAGGGATGGTCAGTATTGTGTCCACCAAGGAAAAACGTTTTTTTTTTTTTTAGAAATAGAAACACCAATCAGTTCTTTTTTTCTCATTAGGTCAATTATATTCAATGCAAAAGATATTTATAGATTTATAATTTAAATAGATTTTTTTTTTGTACAACGTTGTTTTATCTTTGGAGAAGTTTCAAGCATTAATGAGACTATGTTCTTCTGAATTTTATATCTGATGGTGATCAACAAAGAACTTTTTATTAATCCTCAGTTTAAAATGAAGGATACAAGAAAAAAGAGATTATTAGCTCTGAAAATCAATTTCCACCCCACTCCTCCCGCCAGCTTTTTCTTTTCAAGACAGCAGCTGAAGCATCTTTAGTAGACAATAAGGTCCTTAAAGGAACAGAAATTAATAGCATAAACATCTTGTTTGCCAATATGACTTAAATCTAGTCAGAAGGCATCTCAAAACCCTTGACTACTATGTTGCTTAATCCTTGTTTTTTGCAGAATATAAGTTATTTCTATGGAATGCATTTCCATGTGTTAACTCCCTACTCAACTCTAGTTTCCATGAAAGTAGAAATTAATCTATTTTGTCTTCTTCTTTATCTATGTATTAGTATTTACCATGATTCCTGGCATATAAAAAGAACTCAGTGAATACCTAGTAAACAAATTAAATTATAATTATTTATAATTTACATACAAATTTATATTTACATACAAATATAATTTGTATGTAAATTATTATAATTTACATACAAATAAGTAGACCGGGTCACCAAAGTCCCAACTTGGAATTCTGGCACTGCTAATAGTAGATAATTAACCACTGCAAATTATTAGTCTCTGAGGATCATTTCCCTCAAAACTGCATGCAGTTCGAAGGGTTAAATACAATTGCATGTATGAAAGCAGTCAATTCTTTACCTTACTGTGAGTGAGTCCTCTTTTAAAGTTACTAGGTAGCCTTTTGAAAACAGTCATTACAAAGACAATAAATAAGCTTAATTCACTATGTGGCTTTTTTGAACTATAGTGGATAGTAAGGCTTTAAGTTTGGAAATAAAACAGCCAGTCCTCCTTAGCAAGCTCCATTGAAGTGTTTTAGAGTTAGCTTCCCTACTCTTGATGATTTCAAGATTTCATAGAAATAAAAATAAAGCCTTTCTTTCAAAAGTTTTGGGAAACCACCACTGCAGGACCTGCACAAGGAGTTTGTTGTTTGGGGGTAATTATGAGAATAATGTGGCTAATCAGACTCAATTTCATCTCTCTACTTTCTTCCTCCTTCCAACTGCTTGCATTAGGTAGCATGAGGCACACACCAGCACATTCTTCAGAGACATTGAGTTAGTGTGAAATTTACTGAAATAGTCCTGGCAATTTCAAAGATTCGTGGGGGAGCAAGGGCATGCATAGTAAAAATGTGCAATGAAACACTTATCTATGCCACTGACTACAACAGCTCTTCAGAAAGAAATGGGAAGACCTTATGACTGCTCTTAGTGTTGTGCATATATTATTTCAGTTAACCTTCATAAGTCACTATTAGGTGTGGCTACAATTTTCCATTTTATCTCCAAAGAACTGATGCACAGAGGATTTAAGTAACTTGCAAGGGTTCCTGTGCAGTTTGTTGATGTAGACAACTTTGGAACCAGTCAGTCTCTAGTTCTGGAGTCTGTCTTTAACCACAACATGGTGCTGTCTCCTAATGTAAATGGCAATTGAGTAATGTAGGCAGCAATACAAGCTTTACCATATTTTTTTGATTTGGCAGGGAAAAAAGGTTAGTCTATGAAGAGTACTGGCTTTCTATTGAGATAAGCAATGAAATAGGCAGACATGTTTTTATGTGGAATGCAGAAGAGCTGCAGAGGAGCATGGAGACTACTGAATCAACTTGATTCTAAGATATAAGTTTGTACCTGAAAACTCTGTCTTACTGTCTCTGCCTGACTTCTGGCCTTTTAAAATCTTGCAGTGGGTGTCATAGCACACCCAAAAAAGGAATAGAGAGTTAAGAAGACACTATCCCAAGTCAGGGACAGGAAGTGTGGTAGCTTGAGTTAGGTTGAGATAGGTTGTTGGAATGAGGAAGTACTTCATACCTCCCTACCTTTGGTTATCTCATTTGTGTTGAAACCTGAAAAGAAGTTACTAAACACTGAACTAGCCATCAGCTGAAAAAGAAAAAGCCCCTAAAAATTTTAGGGTAGATAATATATTGAGAGGTAAGAAACATCAGACACCTAAAGATACAGGAAACAAATATGATCTAGAAATACTCTTAAGGCAATTCTGAGACTTGTTAATGACAACATTTTGGCACCCTGTTACAACTGTCGACTTCTACTAGAAACATTGATAAAATCCACCATCTACCTTCCTGAATTTATATTGGTGTAAAAGTAAATGTGATTTTGAAGTTTTTTATTACCACATGTCAGTGAGATTATATGATGCTTGTCTTTCTCTGTGACTTTTTTCACAAACTTAAGGACATTTCATGATGCCATCCTTGTTATAAATGGCAAGAGTTACTTATTTTTAATAGCTGAATAATATTCTATTGTATCTGTATAGGTCCCTCCCNATGTCCCTCCCTCCCTCCCTCCCTCCCTCCCTCCCTCCCTCCCTCCCTCCCTCCCTCCTTTCTTCATCATTACTTCTTTTATGAACAATTGGGAAGTACTCACCTGAAAATATCTTTTATAGGTCTTACCCTTCATAAAGGGCATCTCCTAATTGTTCTTTTTTCTACAGAAAGTTTCACTGAATCCAATGTTCCAATAGTCTCAGTCTCAAATCTCTTCCAACTTATTGTTTAGACCTAATCTATTTATCCTCTGAAGATTTTCAGATCAATTTTTAGTAGATATATAGGTACAACATCTTGCATAAAGAGGCTAAAAATTACATTCATTCATTTAAATATATGAACAAAAAAGAAGATACAAAATAAGCAACTAATACAATTTTTTTTTCTTACAGAGTTCACAAGGTCATTTCTTTTTCAGGGAAAATGAACTTGCATTTCTCACATTGTAATATGTAAACCATTGAAAGTTCCTTGGGAGTTCAATTCATAATGCAGGTCTTGATATAAGTACCATGTTATATAAAAAGCAACGAATGTCTAGTCTTTATTTTAAACTACACCAAGTTTCACAGAGACATTGCAATCCTACAGGGTAAGCCACTGGTTATATTTCTATAATAAAATTCATGGATTAATGACTGAAGACTTACCTGAGTCAACTTTCACCGTTCCAGGGGCTATCATTAGGGGAGAACCTGGTGCTGGCCATGACACCTCATATATCTTTTTAGTGAATGCTCCTGTCAATTAGGTGAAAATGAGGACTCAAACACATAACCATAAAAACCTACCTTTTGAGTCTGCCCCCTGCTGAGTTTGGCATTCACTTGAAGACTAAACCTTGCTGGCATAATGGACCATTCCCATTTCCAGATTAAGGGTTTTAATAGACTCCACCAACTAGTTGACTTAAGCAGGTGATGATGAGTGTGGCTGCTTTGCTGCTTTGGTTGGATCAAGGAGAGTCTTGGACTGTGACTTGCTTGTGATCCCAGGCAGCATTTAACCCTGGGAAGACTCTATGAGCTGTGACTTCCTAATTTAGTTTTCTGATACATAGGAAGAATTTGGAAGAGTTATGTTATTGCAATGGTGATGATTTATTTTGCCACCCTTTTTGGACTTACAAGCATTTATTGAGCCACCTGCTGTTGACATAACATTGAATCAAGTGCTAGGTGTAGGTTCATAGTTCCCAATGTTTTTGAATACAAGGACTCTCCTTTTAATACTTTATTTTCTCAATCACTACCTTATTTGTGTATAAGATAGTAAAAATCATCCATGCAATTCTTAAAACTTTAAAAAATTTGTATTTTAAAAATAACTGTATATAGTAGTTGGCATATATAGATTATATAAATACAGAATTTCTAGCTTTCTAGAAAATGATGTACATGGGGATTGATTTCTGTATAATATCACCAAATACATGATCCTTCTGGGGTCCAGATATTGGCTCCAATGTCTTTAAATTGGAAAATAGTGCTGTAACTCCACATGTGGAACATAATTATAATATAATTGGTGTTTATTGTATTTTTAGTACTTGGAATCAAAATTTGAGTCCTTCAGTTCAGAGTAAAATAGAGCATTAATCCTATGTCACAAAACTTGTGTTAAACTGAAGAAAAATGTTTCTAGTTGAAATTAAATTCTGTTTTCTATTACTTCTACTCAGCAATGTGTCAGACATTGGCTTGTTTCATAGCATTTCCATAGCATTTTTCTTTGGCTGTATATTTTGCTTTAAGTAAATATTTTCTTAGAATATCATTAATATTTTCTTAGACTATCACTCCTGAATTGAGTCTTTGTAACTCTATTGCTTTTATTCCTTTTCTTCCTATATGTCTTTTTGTTTCTGCCTTTTAAATTTTCTCAGTGTTGTATTCCAAAGTTTTCCTTATTAAAGTTTTAATTTATGAGAATTCTTTGTTAGTTTTTTAAATTATTTTCTTGGCATCTTATCCATGATTCATGAATACACAAGTTGTTGTGTATTTATATATGAGTTTTCTGTTTGGTTTTGGTTTAAATTATCATCCATTTCCAGAATTACTTCTATTTCCTTTGTGGTCAGTTCTGATTGTTTATCTTTTTTCTTTCAGGTTGTCATTTTACCTATATTTTAGAAATCATTGCTTATCTATAGTTAGAAATAAAAGACAATGTCAGTGATCTGTGTAATGGATGTCTCTCTGTTACATATTTCTCTCCTAAGTAGAAAGGATCACAATAATCTCTAGATGTGGAGGTAAATCTTACCAGGTTCTCATGACTCTCAACAGGTGAAGTGTTTTGAGTTCTATATATGCCAAATTGAATAGTGTCCTAGGAACCCACAGTAACTGTTCTATTTCTCTATAAACATGTATGTATGTATATATTGATAAAAGATGAATCCCTTTCTCTCCCCAGGATTATAGATGTGGTAGCTCTGTTCCTTTTGGGAGGAAAAGGTGGTAGTTTGTAGACAGATTTTAATTAAAGCTTACTTCCTTTTGAAATTATTCTGAGCTGCAATTCTTTGTTTCATCTACTTTTTTTCTTTCAGAAAAAATTTGGTGAACTCATGAGTCCATCAATGGTCCCTTCTTGTTTTCTTCAGTGTTCTGGATTGTGTTTATTAGAATAATGCTTGGGAAGAGTTGGGAAGGAAAGACGTCAAACACATGCATCAGCTACCAATTTTGAGCCAGAAATTTCTCTCTTTCGTCTACTTTCTATCATCATTTCCTGAATGTCTTCTAGTAAAAATATTTTATCTCTGCAAGGAATTATTTTTATTTACCAAACACAATTAAATGATTATCATTTATCCCTTAGATTTTAGAACACGTGTTTTTCTAGAAGTAAATGTCTTAAAAATACCTCATAAAGTTTTTGAAGTAATAAAATGATATGATATATTATCTGATAAAGAATAGGTGCTCAATAAATGGTCTATGTTTTTATTATTGTATTTTCAGAATGTAGAGTTGAAGTACATTTCTGTAATGCTTGTATAAAAAGACATTTAGGTATAAGTTGTTTGAAAAAGAGATGGAAAAATATCTACTTTGCAAACTACCTTGCAATTGCAAGTAAAAATGAATAGTTAAATTAATATCAAACATAGGGAGCTCACAGATAAAATTTAATATGAAATTAGTGGTATTCTTTTTTAAAATTATAGTAAACAGAAATACAGTAAAGTTTTAAGAAATACAGTAATAAGTGATAGGTTTATTAAAACTATTAGATTATTAAATTGTTAAAATGTCACATTATTGTGATTTATAAATAAGATCCCCTAACATCAGCTGGTTAAAGCGTTTACCCAAAATTACATAGCAAGTTTAAACTAGAATTTAAACTGAGATCTTCTGAGTTCAAACCAGTACCCTTTCCTCCACAGTAAAAATTTGCAGGCTTCTAAGAGAAAATACAATGTATAATAAGATTGAACTTATTACATGAATATTAATATATTAATAATATTTCATTTTCAGTGAAACTTTATGCTTTAACAAGTCAAGTCATCAATGGGGAGATGCAGTTCTATGCCAGAGCAAAACTTTTCTACCAAGAAGTACCAGCCACAGAAGAGGGTATGATGGGAAATTTCATTGAATTGTCCAACCCAGATATCCAGGCCTCTCGGAAATTTCTTAAGAAATTTGTTGGGGTGAGTTATCCAACTGAATCTTGATGAAGAGGCAAAGTCCTTGCAAACTTGGAGCTCACATGCTTCTGTGTGCTGTCATGTAAGTCATATTAAAGCCATAGAGCTCACTTAAGTGTTTAGCCTAAAAATTTATTTTAAGATGTTCAAAAAGGATGAGCCACATCAAACCACGGGCTTATCCCACTTGCCATTTCATCCTCTTAGTACCAGTTAATCTCTCATGCTTTAGAGGAAGGTGGACTAATTGTTGTGATATTATGATTTTGGAATTAAGAATACATCTCTTTCAGAGTTTCATAAGGTAATAAGATGATTGATAAAAGAATATGCCACTTGAGATATTAGGGGTGATTTATTGATTACCTGTAATAAAAATTATATGATGCTTATCTTTAGTAAAAAAAATACAGTAGAATAGCTTGATAATATTTTATACATAGTACAGATGGTTGCTTTAAAGAAAAATAAGCCCTTTTTGTTCTTGGTGTTGGGTGAAACTCTACTCCCTTATTTCCATGTCATATAGAGACAAATAGTATTGTGTGTTGTCAAGGTTTACTTCACATATCACCTCCCTGGAGCATTGAGCACCTAACTAGAGAAAGGGTCAGAATGGAGCATCCCTGGGTCCAAAGTGACTGGATATTAGCTGAAGCCATAAGGGACAATAGAGCTGCCAATGGTGGCTAGGGCTATTTGCAAGTTAGGTTAACTTGAGAATTTCTAAGTCAGTGTTATTGACTGAGTGCTTATTCAGAGGCCAGTCACTCTCCCAAGCACTTTAGCAATACATAAATGCAATAAATAAATGTTTTATTTACTCTTCTCAGAAATTCCAGGGGGTGAAGACAATTATTATTCTCATTTGTGTAGTGTGGAAACTGAGGCTTGGAAAGGTTAAATAAGCTGTCAGGGTTACACAGCTGGTAAGAGACAGAAGTGAGACTTAAACCCAGCCAGGTCTGTCTGACATCAGACTCCCTGCTTTTAACCAAGACATATTTTTTCCATTTGTTTTATGAAGAAAAAATCCCTGCCTTTTTCTATCCCTTTCCTTTATTTCTTCCTTTTTTCTTTCTTTCTTTCTTTTTTTTTTTTGTGGACCACAGACCTCTCAACTTTTCTCCAGTCTGGCAGAGAGCAATCTCTCCTGCTTGCCTAGTGGTGAAGCCAGCTTTGATCCCGATGCATTTCAGAAGCTTAGTTCCTAATCCAGCTGTCTCGTCACTCCTTGTGGAATGCCAAGCTGACCACAGGGATGCCGGTCAGACAGGACCCATCCACACACCCACAGACCTGGGAAAGGAAACAGTCTTGTGCTTGCATATTTTTGTTGGAAAAGAACAGCCTGCTCTTTTCAAACAAATATAAGGAGTCCTTAGTAGACAAGGCTCATTGTGAAGACATGGCCTCTAACTAAAACAAACATGATCTTTTAAAAGGAACGTTATTTTAGTACCTTGACCATAATAATCTGCTAAATTAGTATCCAGGTCAAAATAGTAGACATTAGGGAATATGAGTACATGACATGATTTATCTTTATGTCCACAGGGAAAAGATTGTTTAATTTAGGGTTTTCCTTTCAACACTAGTGGCAAGGGGCAGTTTGTTGCAAATATGTTTAGCATATTAAAAAACGATACTGAGATGATGTCAATGGAATAGCTGAACAATTTTCTCTGTTTTAGTTTTCAAATAGGAAGAGATGGTGGGGGGCAGACAGGATTAGAAATTTATAAAATGTAATTAGTATTTACTGATATTTATTTTTTCATATTTCTTAAAGATTGGATGACTAAAATATTTGAATCTTATTTTGTTTTTTATATAATGGCATTTTGTACTTTTAGTCTTAAATTCCACTGAAATGAACTTCCAACAAAATTCTTTGTAAGAAAATATACAGGCAAAATCTAAACTAAGATGTTATTCCTAAGAGAATTTTACTATTTTATATTAATCCATAATAGGAAGATAGCATATAAATGGAAATAAAAATATCAGAACAACTTCCTTTGAAATTACAAGTTGATGTAAATGTAGTCACATTCATAAAGGGCATCAGATTTCAATGCAATCATAGTGTCAGTCAGGATAGTTTCCAAAAGGTGGAAGATGTTGTTCTTGATCACTCTTTAAATAATATCCGTATCAGAGGAGTTGCTTGTGAATCAGAAACAGAAGGAAGCTTCTGCTGAGATATGGGAAGCAGTACCAGCTATGTTGAGTGAAATGGAATAAAGAGAATCAGGCAATAGTGGGAAGAGGAACAAAAACGGGAATGAGTGAAGGGCACCATTTTGTATTTTTAAGTAAACACTATCTCACCAATAACAGTTGTCAAATGTCCCATCTCTAAACTGGTGAAGAATATAAATTAGAGGATGAAAATTTTCAAGACAATTATATTTCAATTATTTCATTTTTCAGAGGCTCAGCTTCTTTGTCTGAAAGAGTAGGGGAACCAGACACAAGTGGTTCAAAATTCAAGGGCTTACTGGGACAATATTAGGAAGGCTGATGAGTGAGTTCTGTCTCACTTTAAGCAGATTAGCCTCATAGTTATTTGTTTATTGAGAAAATGGAGTTCAACTGTTATAACATTCTTAATATCCTCTGGCAAAGTTCTCTGAGTTCTCTTTGCCTTATGGTTCCATGGTTATACTTCTAAAACCACTTGCAACATGATCGATAGTGGTTTAAGAGCCAAATAATAAGAAAAAATTGTAATGAGAGTCTCCAATTGAGCACACAAACTTTTGCTAATTTTCAGTAGCTTAAAATAATTTCCCTCAAATTATGCTATGAACTTACTTGGAAAATGCTTCTTTTATGATTCACAACATAAACCTTTATTCTAAGTCTTTTTCTGAGTTAGTTTACTTAAAAGTATAATGTTTGAATGAAAGGATCTGGCATAGTGTAAGTAGGAACATCAAACACATAACACTTGTACTATCACCTGCTCTCCCCTTACTCAAGGTAGACATTGCTAATCAATCATAGACTTCTTTACTCCTCAGTCTGAATGAAGCCTTTGGATTCTTTCCCCAGAGTATTAGACAGACACTAGTAAGGGAATCAGACTTGTCACTTGAGGTGACAATCCTAAAGTGGAACTGGCTTTGAAGTCACACAGTTCCCTCTTCAAATTCTATTCTGCATCATCTTGTGGTACTAGATATTTAGTTTCCCCATCTTCAAAATGATGAGTAGTCATCATCTTCTGGGATTATTTTGAATGTTATAGTTGTTATACATAAAAAGAATTTGCTACCTATAAGCACTTTTCTTAAATCATGGTTATTGTTATACCATTTGAAAAGAAACTACAGTTGCTTCACTTTTTATTCTTCCCTGAACCTTTCTTGCTATCAGGAATGCCTTTTGAAAGAAGTGGAAAGCAACATTTCTGATGTTTCCTTCTGCTTAAAATTCACCTTTTGATCTTTAGTCAAATGCTTTTTTAATTCGTTAGTTCCTGAGAAATCAAGAGTAGGCTTTCTCCTTAAGATCTTGATTGGCAACTTCAAGTATCTTGTTACTGTAATTTCTAGCACAAAACCTATTTAGCTGCCTTCCCAATTATGACCAAATAATTTAGACCAGCTGAATCTTTGAATTTTATATGTCAGAATTACATATTACTTTATAGAAGCAAGTGTGAGTTAGTTTTTATTGGCTGATTTCCCTCTTCCCCTACCACCAGCCATCTTTTACCCTCATTTATGCACAGACCTACTTAAATAAAAACAATTGTAGGGTTTTTTTTTTTTTTTTTTTTTTTTTCGTGNATGCACAGACCTACTTAAATAAAAACAATTGTAGGGTTTTTTTTTTTTTTTTTTTTTTTTGCGTGTGTGTGCCTGGTAAATCATGTTGGTTTTGGTACAAAGGCAGAAAATAATTTTTCATATGAAATGAGATAAAATTACTCCACTGCAACCCGCTTTTCTACATGATGGCACTATATGCCACCAGTGCCAAGTACAATTAAACCCCAATTGAGATTGGAGCAGTCAGCATCTCCTTAGCTCAGGTCCTCAAAACTATTATTCACACAAGATTAGGTAACAGAGACCCCCCCAAATCATTTTTTAAGATTTATTTATTTATGCATGGGGTATAGGCCCAAGTCGCAAGAGATGGAGGATTCATCAGAGACAGAGTGGGGAGCAAATCAACAGAAATACACTGCTGAGGGGACCAGCAGCGCCATGTGGGTTCCCCCCCCCCGCCCCCCGTTCCCCGCCCCCCGTCCCCCGCCCTGACTGGGAATAGAACTCGCACTCCTGTGCAGCGGATGCTTCACACTGCGGCGCTCAACCCGCTGTGCCACTGCCACCAGGGAGGCCTCCAAAATTATTTTTAAAAGAGAAAATTCTAATTATCCCAATATGAATTGAAATAAATTCGTTGAGTGAATTGACTACTTCCAACCCATACCTTTGCCTCCCTTTTCAGAAGTATCTCTTGTTAAAAGTAATTTTAAAACTCAGAAAGACTCTCATTGGTTTGTCCTATTATTTTTTTTTCAAAGCATAGGTGTAATAAACTGTGGAATTGACCCAAATTTAGCTATCAAAGTTTTTACATTTTTATAGACCTTCAATAGTCCATTTCTTAGGGAAAAAAGATCAAGTTTTAACCTAAGACATTTTTATGTTTTGAAATGCTGTTTTCAATTCAATACCTGGCTGTATACATTTTTTCAAACTCAATGAATCGTATAATTAAAATGTTGCATTTTATTGCATGCACTTGACCTAAATAAATTTGATTTTAATGAGGTAATTGGAGCGTCCAGGATTCTGGGTAGTTATCTGTACTTGAAGTATTCCACAAGCTACCTTTCTGCAGGGTCCTGGGAGAGCTGGAACAGACTGTGCCTTGGACTGCGGCTCTGGGATAGGAAGGGTCAGCAAGCACGTCTTGTTGCCAGTTTTCAACAGTGTGGAATTGGTGGACATGATGGAATCTTTCCTCCTTGAAGCCCAGAACTACCTGCATGTCAAAGGGGACAAGATAGAAAGTTACCACTGCTACAGCCTGCAGGAATTCATGCCACCACTTGGGAAATATGATGTCATCTGGATTCAGTGGGTTTCTGGTTAGTCTTTCATGATATTGCATCTGTCCTTCTCTCCCTTCCTAGATAGAGAAGACAAAATCTGAGGCCAGTTTGAATACTGGTGGAGAGGGGACAAAGAGATAAAGGGAGACTTATTTATAAATGTGCTTAGAGCTGTTAACTAACCTTAGGTATCATGTGAACACCCCAAAAACTTGTTCCTCTAGATTTCTCCGCTAACATCTATAAAAGCCTGACAATTCCTATCACTGGGAATCCTATGCTTTCAACCCAACTATACTCACAGAAACCTAAATACTTGAAATGCTTTAAGGAATGGGGCCAAAAATGTCCTTATTGATTGGCAAAACATCATTTCCTTAGATTTAAGTCCCCAGAAAATGAGGCAGCAGTGAATTAGATTTGTGTTTGTGTCTATAGAAGACATAGAGGAATGTAACAGAATTGGGTTGTTGGGGACTGGTGGTGTGGATAATAGTGTATCTCATGTCCATGAAGTACATAGAAAAAAGGATAGTATAATATCTGTTTCACAGATAGGGGTTGAGTCCCCTCAAAGAGGATATGTCCTTGAAACTAAATTTCCTGCAAGTAAAACAGTTTGGGCTACTAAATGATTCATGAACAAGTGAACAAATAGTTTCCTGATTGATTCTTAGTTCTACTGTCTTTCCTACTCACCTCCCTCCCCTCCTGCCATTTCATCCTCTTCCCCCATCCATTTGGCTTCACCTGTAGGGCATCTGACGGATAAAGACCTTCTTGCATTTCTTTCCCGGTGCCGAGATGGCCTGAAAGAAAATGGTGTCATCATACTGAAGGACAATGTGGCCAGGGAGGGCTGTGTCTTCGATCTCTCTGACAGCAGTGTGACTCGGGACATGGATACTCTCTGGAGCCTCATCAGGAAGAGTGGGCTGGTGGTACTGGGCCAGGAGAAGCAGGATGACTTTCCAGAACAGTGCATCCCCGTGTGGATGTTTGCCCTACACAGAGATGGACATTCCTGATCTACAATGGGAAAAACTAACTGGACTGCATAGTGATGCTCTGGGTTCTCCTCTGAGGTTCCCCTTATAATACATGTAGGGATAGAGGGATTCAACGCATGTCTGGAAATTACTAATGGTTTGGTGTTTACACTTTTACATACATAAAGATAGAGATTTTACAAAAGACGGATGGAGTAAAACATCAGACAAATGCTTTAAGAGACTGCTTGTGTTCACCACAACTGTACAGGTGTACACAAAAACAGAAAAGGGAGCAATGTTCACAAAATCAAAAGCTTTAGTCTCTGAAGGTTTGCATTATAGAGTAGACGAGGGTGGTTGAGCAGAGTCTAGGTCCCCTTTGGTTGCGCTGATGCTAAATGTATTATGCTTCCTTCCTCTTTGGGCCTACAACTTCTCTGAAACCAACCCTCCTCCCCTTATTAATGAGTCTACCAGTCAAAATAATCTTATGAATCTAGTTCATTACTTAATTTTGTCTTTGGCCTTTCTCTTGGTAAAAAAAAAAAAAAAAAAAAAAAGTAGATGATTTTACTTTCTATTTTGGGCATTTTCACCACCTAATGATGTAATGTGAATACAATTTATTAACCGAAGTCTGCATTTCAGTGATGGGGAAAGTCTACTTTCAGGAGGAAATGTTTTACTCTTGAAATTTCAGCTGTGAACATAAAAGTAAATGTCATTAATAATCTAATTTTAGTCACTGGTTTCCAACAGTGCTTGCTTCAATTGCAGCTACTCTTATCTCCTAAGTTGACGTGGATGTATATTAGAAAGAGAAGGGAAATTAAAAACCTGAAAACTGAACTAAATTGCTTCACTTTAGGCATTGGAATGATGAATAATAATCTAAAATTATTTAAAAGACAAAAATGTAACTAAATTTTTATTAACAAAATGTTTAAGTGCAGTACTATTGTCTTTATAATTCTCTAATATCTTCATGTTGATGTACATATTTATGTTTTGATATGTATTGAATCTTTTATGAAATGCAAAGAATCAGTTTACATGAAGATCTACTATGTGAATATCCTATCACCATAAAAATATTATTTGCAACTCATAACTCTAACTTAGGAGAAAAGCCACCATTATAAAACATTTACTACTTCATTGTAGCTTTATCTAAATAATTTCATTTATGTTCTGGAAAATTATGTTAGTGAATGTCTCTGGCACCTGACAGCTGTGATATGTTATTTACCATGCTCTAGGGTAACATAACAAAATGTAAGTTAAAACCATTGGTTAACAGGTCAGAGGCCAGAATGAAATCAAATGGTGAACCTTGATTCTCTTATGTCTTGAATTTCTGCTTTGCCAATAAGAAGATACTACTGACACAATTGCCAATTTTCTTGTTCCTGGGATTTATGAGGATTTATCTCCTGAGCTTATGGAAAAAATAACATAATTGTCCGTGGCTATGGATATATGATCTTTAACGCAGTTGAATCTTGGAGGTTGATTAGCAATCCTCACCCCCCCCCTTTTTTTTCTCTTTAAAGATTTTATTTATTTTATGCATACAAGAGCTGGGATACAGGCCAGAGGTGTGGGAGTGAGAGGACTCACCAGAGTAAGAGTGGGGAGCAGAACGGGCAGATTGACTGAAATACACTGCTGAGAGGAGCAGTGGGCGATGCAGGAGAGGTCTGCTGCACCATGTGGGTCCCTCCCTGGCAGGGGATTGAATTTGTTTTGCAGTGGCTGCAGAAGCCCACAGTGCAATGCTCAACCCCTTGTGCCACCAAGGAGGCCCCTTTTTTCTTTCTAAATTCTTTCCATTCTCCTTAGAAATTTTGTAGATATTTACTGCTCTATATAATTTCCCAACTCTATAACTTCTTTATACGATTTTTCAATTCTATATCTATCCTTAATATAGTTGAGAAAAGAAAAGTTGGGGAGTGAATTGTGCCAACATTCCTCATCTTTCCTGTTAATACAAGAAAAAGATAAAGAGAAAAGTGGCTTGAGAGCAGAGCCCTGGTCATGCTGCCAGATAGGTCAAGTTAAGGTTTGGATACATTATTCAGAGAACAAGGGAAAGTTCTTGTGAGTCCAAGAAAGAGACTGGTTTTTCTGGTTCTGACAGCACTGGCATAGATAGTACAGGAGGGAGACATTTAGAATGAGGCATACTCCAGTCATCTTCAATTTAATGTAAGCTGATGTTTATCAGCACATCTGTGTTGTGGTGTAAGCCATAGCCTACATTAGTCCACAAATTCTGTTTAGAGTCCAACTGTTTAGAATCATTGGAGAACTTTTATAAAATAGAGATCCCAGGCTCTCTCCCCATGGGAGCCTGGTTTTGTGAAGTGGGATCAAATAATTTGTATTTTTTATAAAATTTCAAGATGATTCTGGTTATTACTTTAGTTTGAGGATACAGACAGAGAAAGAGGTATGGAGCTAGAGTCTTCAGAGCCATAGAAAGATAAAGTAGGGGGAGGGTTGAGGGAAGATGGGAGCACGAGGGACTGAGGTGATGGTGCACTGGTGAGATGGTGATGGGGAATACATGGGGATTACAATTAATGGCAAGTATATGTAAATTTTAAAATATTTTAATAAAAAAAATGAAAAAAAAAAAAGAAAGAAAGATAAGGTAAATCAGGCAAGCATGATTCCCGACTCAGGGAAATAGTTAGATGGTGAAATCTAGTCTCCATAGTGATGCCAGTTTTTCTGAAATATAAATCTGATCATATCATGTTTAATTTTTAATTTCTCCCCATCCCTGCTAGGATCATTTCCACTCTTTCTCATATGATGAAAGTCACAATTTATCCTGGCTTCCTCCCTCCACTCTGTTTCCCTCACCCATGGCAGCAATTTTTGACTTTTTATAGTTCCCTTAGGGAACATGAAGAACTAATGGTATTTATAGATTTTACTTCTTTAGAACAGGACATCTCTCACTCCTTTCCATATGGTCCATTCTGATTAGAAATTGCTGACTCTAGGAAAGCTTCCCTTGCCACTTAGGGGCTGGGTTAGGTGCCCCCACTATGGGTTACCCTCATACCCTCTGCTTGAGCGAGTGTATGGTAGTCACATGCATGCTTGCTATTTCCTCTATTAAGTTCTCAGTCTTTAATGAAGCATTCATGGTTAGAGTCTCTATCTTTGACATGGATCCCCCTACATTGAGTCCCCTGCAGGGACTCAAAATGTGTTGAAAGTATGAAAAGTGATGTTAAAAGTAGAAAGACTCAGGGGGCAGTATAAGTTTCTGTAAATTTCAAACAAAAATTAGAACACAGCAGCAGAAAAAACCGAAGGCCTCTGAAGTTCCATGAGCTCTGGGCTGTGTAAATCTGGTCAAAACCATGATCAAACAATGCAAGCTGTCAAGTTCTTTCCAGGAAATGCACAGAAACAAGAAGGCAGTGAACCCAGGGACCAGGCAAGCATCTGGGAGAAGATTGTCATAACAAAATTAGATCGTAAGGTAAAATTTTGCCTGCTTAGGAAATCTCTATTTTTCAATAGGAGCCAACAAACAGATATGACCAATCCAGAATACACAGTCTCACCAAGTGAGAGGGTGTACTTCACAAAAGAAATACATTAAAGTTTTGAGTAGTCATCATAATATGACTCCAAATCCTCACCTCTTTCTTGCTAAGCAACAACTCCAAAAAAATCGATGAGGTGATAGTTGGAGCTAATCCTTCTGTGAATGTTGACTAGAAGTAGAAGGTATTTACCTATACTTCACAGAAGAATTAATTGCAAACATCCCACAATTCTACATGAACTTTGAAGGACCCTTAGGTTTTTTACAGTGATACATGAATGGCTGCAATCTTCACCTACCTCCTCTTGCAAGAACCTGAACCACTACTCTTAAGCACCAACATAGAAGCATATCAAGGACTAAGGGGTCAGCAATTTTGTAGATTTGGGGCCATCATAAAAATATAAAATAAAGGGAATAAAGTTACTCATGTGAAAGATGATCTGCTTTATATTATGGGCACATTTTAGCTCCATTTTTTTTCTTTCTCTCTACCATTTCCTGTAACTGGCCTGTTTTGAGTGATATATTGGGGAGAAGACCTGTGTCAGATATATTCAACTGCCTGTCATGAGTAATTAAAACCAGTTGTGTTATTGCTTTTCTTAGTTCCAGCTGACTCTTTGATGCTTTGGTGTCCATGCCAGAAAACTACCTCTTGTAATCATCAGAGGCCAGTGTTTTTGCAGAGGTCACTGCAAGCTAATTAAGCAAATATGTGAAAAATAGTTTTAAATTATCTCAATTAGTAGAGTGTGTGTGTACATGTATCTAGAGTGGGGGTTAAGGAGAGACATTTTAAATAGTAACTGACTTGTAGTGTTAGTGATTTGGTGTCAGAGAAATATGCACATCAGCACCTTTGTATGTTCATCAAGTTGGCATGATTTGACCTTTGCTATATGACAGGCTGTATTAGTTTCTGCAAATAAACATATAGAAAATGTCCAGGAAGATCATGGCTGAGTAAAAGGAAAGACAGATATATAAATAACAATAAATCAGGATAAAAAACGCTGAAAGAGTGACATGTACAAAGAGTTAAAGTAATATAGAGAACAGAATGACTCATGACATCTTGGTAGTTTGAGGAAGGTGACATAGATTCATTCAATCAACACTTATTTTTCTCGATGCTTGTTATGTGACATGCACTTCCGAGAGCCTCAGGATATACCGGGGAATAAATATGAAGATCCTGGACTTTGTGGAGCTTGATCGCGAAGAGAGAGGGGAATGAAATAAATGCACTAGCAAATTATTTTTATGTTAGAAAGAGTTAATTTGGGGTCAAAAAGGGAAGAAATAGAGTCAAGTAAGGGTGATTGTCAGTTGTGGAGGAAGGTTATAATTTCAAATAATTGCTAGAATTGACTTCATTGAACAAAGAAGTAAAGAGTGTGAAGGCATTGGCCATGGGCATATTTATGGGAGAGGGAACAGCCAATAAATATGCCTTAAATTTTCAGTGTTCCGAGCCTAGTTGAGAAACATTAAGGTGGCCAGAGCAGCTGTTGCTAAGGCAGAGGAGGGAGAAACTGTTGCCAGTGTTGAGATTTAATTATATGACTGTGGCCAGACCACATTGGATATTTTAAGTTATGAGGAGGATTTTTACCTTAATTTGGATTGAGAATGGACACCAGTGTAGAGTTTAAAACAGAAACAACATGGTCTGACGTGTGTTTTAAAAGAATTCCTTTAGCTGCTGTTCTGAGAAATAACAGTGTGGCATGGATAGGTGCAAAAGAGGAGTAAACTATTGTCCAACTCAGCCTGTAGGATTAAAATATATTGTTTGGAAACACAACTCTGTCCACTCACATTACAAAATGTGTAGTTTCCTTATTGACTACATAACCCACAATGCAGAAAATATTTACCATATGGACCTTTACCAAAAAACAACAACAACAAAACAAACAAACAAAACCTTTCATTGATCTCTAAATTAGATTGTTGCAATACTGGTCACTCAGGCCAGGTGGTAACACTGAATAAAGGTAGAGAATTCTTTGGATTCTCGATGTATCTGAAATTAAAGCCAACTGGATTTTCTGAATGGCTGTATGTGATGGAAGAATAAAGAGAAGTCAAAGATGAGTCTAAAATATTTGGCCTGAACCACCAGAAGAAACATAGTTTCTATCATTTGAGTTAGGGCAAGTTGGTGGTAAAACAATTTTCATGGTGAGAGATCAAGAATTAGAGGAGCCTAAAGTCAACAATTGTAAGTTTTTATATGATATGACGTGATAATATAGAGGAGACAATTGAATATGTAAGTCTGAAGTTCCATAGAAACATCTGGACTGAAGTAGAAAATTAGCATGGAGATGGTATTTAGAATTTGATTCTGGGTGAGATTACTAAAAGTATGTGTGAAAGATTGAAACTAGAACAAAGGATGACTGCTGGAACCTTTAAACATTAAGAGTTTTGGAAGAAAAAGGAAAGCAAAAAAAGAGACTAGAGAGTGACTAAAGTTAACCAAGAGTGGGGTGTTCTAGAAACCAAGTGAAGAAAGTTTACCAATGAGGGCAGAGAGATTCACTATGTCAAAACATTTTAATAAGTAACAAGAGGCCGGAGAATTGGCTAATGCAGTTTCATCAACTGAGTAAATAGCAGTAAAAACTAGATAGGAGCAGCTGTAAGTGTGGTAGGAGAATATAGAGTGTAAATGTAATCAGCTCTTTCAAGGAATTTTACTAACAAAGGAAATAAATTTGCACATAAAGAAGGCAGTATCAGAAAGAGAAGGATATGAAGAGGATTTTTTGGTTTTGTTTCTAAGATGGATATTTTAATTTGTGTGTTTGAATATTTATGGGAATGATGTGGTAGACTAAGTACCTTTTAACAGGCATTTGTGCAACAATCTTCATGAGTACACCTTACTATGTATTGATAGATACTTCTTTCTTTCATGGAAGTCAGTGCTCTTTAAAGTGTCTTCAAGACTGGTGAGGATTCTGAGGAACCAACTGAAATCTCTTCTCTAAATGGTTTAGGCAATTTAGAAATAGATGCAGTAATCAAATATTAATTCATTATGTGTAAAGCAAGGCTGGAGAATGTAACTTAGATCTGTAACCTAAATAAAATTCTTTCCTTCCCATCCTCCTACCCACTAAGTTTAGATCTTGGGATTTGATTGTTACCATCTACCCACTGTACCTCATCCCCATCCTATTAGGAGACACTAAAGTCCGAAGGGTTAATATTTGCTGAGACACATCTGCAATCTCCCAGATCCAGGGAGAATGGAGAATGGGGATGAAAGGATTGCCAGGCTCTGTGCTTCCTTTTCATAGTAAGATAAAAATAAGAAGGAAGACAATTCCTACTCTTTGAGGGAGAAGTCACTGCTCTTTCTATGGGAAGGAGTGAGTAAAAGAAATAAGGACATTGTACCATAGAGGGTTAAGAAAAACAGCCCATGGTCATGTGACTGGTTAAAGGACTGAGCACAATTTGGAACCCAGGGCTGCTTGACATCAATGTCTGTGCTTCAAAATAATTTCTAGAGATGATGATGTCTGGGGACTATTAAAAGATTATGTTTACTGTAATTATGGGTTTATACGACTCTGTTTCCAGTCCCAGATGGATTCAGATATTTGATTTCTGTGTGAAGAAAACTTGTAAGTGGGTTAACAAGTAGAGTTTCGGAAACTTGATTTAGTGCATCTCAGTGAATTTCCCATGAAATCCTTGACCCATCCATTTACAATATCAGAAGATACTTCAGGTTATTTTTAAGAGGAATGACCACTACAAAGAGGACTGGACCCAGCTGCTGAGATGGTGTCATTATCATCAGACCCCTGGTTTGGAGCTTTAGACTTTTACAGACTTTTATTCTGACTAATCCAGAGTAACCAGGCCTTAGGTGTTCAAACGAAGTCTCTAGGCAAACACCAACTATACAAGATGATTGTTCAAAATGAATGACTGAATTTCTGGTGGCCAAATCTTGGACTAGAGCTTTTGGTCTTTGCTCTTTCTACTTCTCAGATTTATCAACTCATGTTTATTATTATAGTTTATTATTAGAACGTTACTAAATCTCCACTAAGGAGGCATTAATAGGTTTTTATCATTTTCTCCAGTATTTACAATCCATTTACCTAATTTTAGGGTATTTCAAAAATTGTATCAATGTAATTATTTTAATTTTTGTATGTTTGTTTATAGAAAGTATACATCACAATTAACAACCACACAGATGCTTGCATTTTATAGCATTCTTTGGTTATAAGCTGTATCTCAAGAAACCCTATAAAAAAGTTGATTTTGCTTATTATTAGAGTTTAAGACTTTATGAAAGTTATGAGTCCTTCTTCTATACATTTTTGCACACACACCCCCAAACAACTTACATATTTGTTCAAGATAGGTGCTGTAGTACAAATAATTCCAATGATAAAACTATCATTATGTAGATTGAATTCCTTTCCTAAACTTAGAATTCATCTCAATAAATTCTCTAATGTATATGTGACACATGTGTCAGAAGGAATCCTAGTAATCTTGAATATTAGAGGTAGAATTTACTTTAGAAAGGTTCCAACCCAATAGCTGACTCAGAATTTTTTTATTAAATTTTAATAGCTTATATTTGTTGCTATTTAATAAGTATAACCCTTCATACCTCAGTTCTCAACCCACAGAGTATGAAGTTCTAAGTAACAGTTCAATATATAAAATAAGACAACTTTTGATGGCAAAGATTCTAACTAGAACCTGTTCTTTTATTTTTACTCTGAGAAAAGTCTCAACATTGCTATATAAAACCCGAGCACATTCTTTCTCTGTTGGTGCCAAGTGTGGGCAGAGATGTCAAGTTGTGAATGAAGAACACCTTTCAGTTGTGAAAACGTGGTAAATGGCTCCCTTGAGTCAAGGTGCCATGCTGTGAGAGTTGAGAAATCAGGGACAACTGGTCTCAGAGGCATTAGTTCATCAGCTGAAGTTCACATGCGCCAGACTCCTCATTCCCCATCACCGGGATTATATTTCAGTGGTTGCTAATCTGAGCACAGGGCCGAGACAGAGATTAATGAGAAACCCTAGCTGTCTCTGGAATGTGGGCAGAATCTGGAGTCATAAGAACTGATTCCAGTAGAAATGTTTTAAGGAATAGGGAGCCCAAATTGTCTGATAGAGTATTAGATTTGGCTAAGGAAAGATGAACACTTTGAACACAAGACCTTGTGTGAAGCTTGGTAGATGATGTTCAAGTCACCCGATGACCAGGAAGAAAGGTGAGGCCAGGGGACTCTGTACAAGTTAGCATATTTAAAGTTTAATTTCCCAAGAAAATGATGATCAGTTACTTTTAACCTGAAATATAAGTAGCATGATTCCTCCTTTAGAGAAGCAATATAAAGATAAATTCTACTTTTTTGAGGATAAATTCTGCTTTTTTTTTACTCCTTAAAATCTTCAAATGAATAAGAGGACTTGATTCACTTACTCCACTATTCACTCATCCTAACCTGACATATATTCATTTAGTGCCTAATATATGCCACGTATTATGTTAGGTACCAGGGAAACAACAGGAGCAAAGTATTTAAATGACTTTCAGTTTGGGGAAGGCCAAGTTTTAAATAAATGTGTACTTCAATGAACTGTAATTTTATTGTGGTAAAGGCCATGAAGCAAATATATGAGAAAGAGAATAATGGGGGTGGAGAATACCCAATTTTTATTTCAGGATCTAGGAAGAACTTCCTCCTTGGTCAATAAATCTTGAGTTCTTTGGGGTTCAATTCAGGGGTAGTTTATGAAATGAGGACTCTCTGAATAGGTATTTCCACAGAAATCAGGGAAGGAAGGTAGATTTTGAAAGGAAAGAATCTTCTTTCTTTTCGCATGTTCACCTATACCATACACAAATCAGATGAAGATCGTGCACGATTTCATGCCCAGCATTTAGGTATAATGATTTTCAATAAATGCAGTAGTTGCTCAGTAAGTGTTGGTTGGATCAATGAATAATTTGCAGCTGATGTTTCTCTGCTTCTTTGTTTTTGTTTGACTTCAATTAGGATGTAAAGTGAGAGTTCAGACTTTGGGAGTAGGATTTAGCTCATAAATTCCAAACTGAAGTACTATCTACAGAATATTGGATAATACCAGAAAAAGATCTTGAAGACATAAGTGAAAGACTCGTTGGAAGAATCATCTTATTATTGAGGTCTAACATTTGGGGCAAGGTAAGCGATCCTTGCCAGCAAAGCCTCTCATTTCAGCCTTAGGACAATTGGTATGGCCCTTCATGACAAGTAGCTGATTTGCACCCCCTCTTCTCTCCAGCTCAGGAGAGACCAGAGAGTCATGTTATGCAAGGACCAACTTCCATCGGGAAGGGAAAAGAGACAACACTGAATAAAATGCCTTAATAACAACATTTTTAGAAACAGAATCTTTGTTTCAATTTAATATGATAACTCTACTGATAATACCAAACTTCACACTAAAATCAACGGCATAATTATACAGTCTGAAATGACCACCAAATACTTGCTTAGTCTGCAAAGTAAGTAACCACTGCAAAGCAGTTGTCTCTGTAAGGTTTAGTCAGCAACATTTCCCTCTCCCACTCCCCATAAACCTCTCTTTGTAATCACTTGCATGGGAACATGTGAAACTGGTTCATTGTAGTCTTGACCTCAATTTCTAGTTTTTGTAAAGTAACAGTAACCCAAGTTCTATCCCATCCCAATTGCATGCCTTACCTTTAACTTTAGGAAGTCTTCTGTAAAACTGCAAAGTAATAAGGCCTGCTGTCTAGACTCTAACAACCTTGCCCTTTCTTCAGTGACCAAGCACACGCTTGTCTTTGGGCCTTTGCATTTGCTGTTTCCACTGCCTTCCACTGACATGGATTAACTTTTCATTTCCTTCTGCTATAAAGTTACTTTATTAAAGAGGCCTTCCTTTATTCTTCCCTTTCCTCCTTATTTTGTATATTTTTTTCCAAAGGACTGCCAGTATCTGACATTATGTCAGCTAGGCACCATGGGTATATCTGACTATTTCTCTAGAATATAGGCTCTGGAAGGCATTGCCTCTGTGTTTATGTTACCATCTTTCCAGCATTCACCCAAGTGCTGTCATAAAGTAGAAGCTCAACAAATATTTATTAAATGAAATGAAGTACAACCATTAAGAAACTAAACAAAAACAAAATAAAACAAAAATAACCCAAACTCCAACAACAACAACAAAAAAACAATCCAAAGCCTTACCTGTGAAAATAGATAGTAGCACTAAGATGGAATACCTTTCTTATTTGTTAGACTGGCTTTTATTTTCCACTTATCAACCTTCCTCTTGGATTCCTTTATTTTCACCATTTTAAGGCTCAACCAGCCTCCCTACATTTCCATATAAACCCCCACCCCTAAACCACTTTTCTATTTTTGCAATGTCAGGAAGTACTGATATAACAGTACATCTGGTGACCCAGTTACAATGGGCCACACTTAAAATTATCCCGAGTTAAAGGGGACTCTTTTAAATGGACCACCCTGTATGTTACATGAGATTGTGTCTTTTTGCCAATAAAGTCCAGGAGTGTTTTATAAATAAAAAGATGCTGTTGGGAAAAAAAGCGTTCTCTCTCTTTTAATTCATATGGAAAATTTGATTGCATAAATCTGCTCAGCTGTGCAATGACAAAGCACTTCAGCCCAGAGAGATGACACTTTTGGTTTAGAATCTGCCTCATGATTTGTTGATAGTAATGGATGGGATTCAGTTTGGAGGAAAGACTATAGAAGACTAGATTCCACAGAAATAATTCTAGGTAAGAGGACGGATCCTCTAAACTTCAGTGCCTGGTTCCTAAACTGCTTCTACTGGGTGACTGAAAATAACTTCAAATTCAAGAGAAAAAAAGAAAGGCTAGTTTACAACTGTTCCAAGAATGCAGTTGCGGGATATCTCCTGACAGGGGGTTCTGTTGTGCTTTGAAGAATAACAAGAAAATTCAAACTCCAAATGAGCTTCTGTAATGTGAAAATTAAAACTCCACCCAAACCTTCACCCGCATCTGAAGCCAAGACCTTTTAGATGTGCAGGAGAGATCTGTTTACTTTGTATGGAAAATCATTTTCTTTTTATTAGCAAACTCCAGGGTTTCCTGATGATCTGAAAGGCTGTTCCTCTCACAGGGCAGTCTTGGGGTATTCTTGGCACGAACAGAGGCCAGAGAGACTGGAAGTCTTATTTTGCAACATTTTCTGGCAGACTCTTAAAGTCAAGCAAAACAAATAGTTCTGATAGGTCCATAATACCTTTGAATCTGAATTGCCTTATTGTCCTGAGTTGACCCGGGGAGGTTAAAAACCAAACCAAGATAGACCAACAACAACAAAAAATTGAAACCAACATATTGTGAACAACTTCCTCAGTAAACATATTTGACACAGGAGAAGGTAGCTGTCTTGTTCCTATTATCAGCAAGAGACCAAACAAAAGACTTGGTTTTGAACTCATGGTGGAGTGGGTGAGGGTAGGGGATTTCTGTAGTCTTTAGACACATTTCACCACATTTTCTGGCTATTTCTTAATTGTTCACCTTTAGCAAACAAATCATCCTGAGTTCTTCTCATTTCACCAAATCCTACTAAGAGATCTCCTCTGGCAGCTGTATTTCAAACATTCCTGTTCAAATGCTATCCCCATCAACTGTAGCAAAGATTTTCCATAGTCTCAAGTAGTTAGCAACTAGAATCAGATATATTTTTTGTTTTAGGAGGTCAATGCCTTATCCACAAGGCTACTGGGAGGTATTTTTTTCAATCCCACAAGCTTTGCAATTAAGCTAAGTAAACTCATCCCAGTGCCTTTCCAGTTTTCCCAAGCTGCAAGATCACCACTGGATTCTAGGGCCAGGAGCCTAAACCCTTGAATTTCAGTAGCCTCGAGGCCCTTTGCTTCAACCAACTCTCCAGCAGAAGCTCCTCTTTCATCTCCCTCTGCTTTTCAAAAGCCATCTAATCCACCCATCCTCTCCTCTTTATTTTACTATCCATTCACTAACATCAGATTTACTCTTTGTTCATGTTTCCTAGCGTCCAGCCCTTGTTGTGCCAATGTGGCCCACTTGTTGAGTGATCCTGTCAGTCAACTCTGGCTCATTACAAAATGAGTATGCCTGAACCCCACACTTCCATATGGCTTCATGATATTATTGTAATTGCGTTCCCTGTCTACAGCAGGCAAAATGAAACACATGCTATGAAAAACGGGTATGTTTTAAGCTGGTTTCCAGAGCACACTTTAATAGAAAATGAGTAAAGTTTCCTTTAGGACTCTTTTCATCTATTGGTCTCCTCCTGGAATGGGATTTCCCGATATTTTTAAATCATTTCAAACAAAATGTGTGATTTTGAATCTTATTTTAAGGTCTTTAGACCACCTAGGTGATGACTTGATGTTGGAGTCTGTGATAAAATCTTGATAAATCATCATAAATTCTTGATGATCTAAACTATATTATGAAGTTTGAAGGAAATTAAGGAAAAGGGGAGGGGCATAAGTAGACAGCTTAGAGACTTTAAATTTAGAGTGTCATTGGATCTTACCTTCCATAGTTTATTTCCTAGGTTGTTGTTTTCTGTATGCAATATTTAAAACATGAATTCAAGAAACTGAGAAAGTGGGTTCAAGTCTTTTATCTTTTTGTTTGGGAAGAATCCTAATGTCTTGAAGTAGGATCATCAGTTTCTCATTTATAAAATAATGGAATAATACCTACTTTAAAGGATTGATGTGGCAGATAAATTAGATATTATCATCAGAATGTAAATTACAGTGATTGTAGTAGGCACTCAACAAATGAGAGGAATCCTTGGAATTTTTTTAAAATTTATTTTTTAAAAGGTTTATTTATGCATACAAGAACTGGGGTACAGGCAGCAAATCCTTGTAATTTTTACACAGATATTTGTTTCTGGCATGGGAGGAGGCATCCAGAGTCAAACTTGTTGGTGTTAAATTTTATTTAAAAATTTGTGAATGAAAATGTATGTTATGAGTCATAAAAGTTCTATTTACCCTAAAGTAATAGATCATGGGTGCTCACAGAGCTAGTGAGAAAAAGTGGAAGAGAAAGTCTCACACATGCACACTCACAAACACACACACCCTTCAGATGGAGTCTTTTACAGTAAACCAAGTTTCACTTATAGAACCTCCACAACAAAGAAACTAGTGGTAAGCATTTAAGAAAGAGAAATACCCATCCTTCAAGGAAGTTCTTAAGTTCTTGGAAATTTGGGAAGAGTAGAGAAAGATAGTCTTAAAATGAGAAGATTCAGGAAACTCTCAGTGATTTATTCTTTGTTAAAAATTGCAGATAGGAGTTAATGTCTGTGTTTAGAGCTCTAAACTAAGATGCTTTCTTCCATACTACAACCTGGAGAAAACAGATCTGGTGCCCTTTAATCCATGACCACTGTGGCTCAAATTACCTCTTTGAAAGAACTTTTCTTTCTCTGGCCAACTAAATGAATTGAAATTGATGTACTTAATTGTTTTCTAAATTGCAATTTTTCTCCCCCAGATGTTTTTTATCAGTGTTGAGCTCAATGGGTTCTGTCAGTCACATGGGGAGATGAAGTCATGTGGTAATAAAAGAGAAGGGGGTGGGGGAGGAAGGGAAATGCCATACAGTAGATTGTCTAATTGAAAAATGTGCCACGTAAATGTTGAACTTGAAATCTTTCCCTCCCCAAGGGCTACTCACAACAAACAACGCACACATCTTCTGCACTGGAAAGATTAAGACTTCTCCTTTTTCTCTGTTATTAATTCAGACCAGTGCAAGAGTTTCCTTTCTTAGGTGAAGTCATTCTACAGGAATTGTAGATGCAAGGCAATAAGATTCCAATGTGAAAACTTAAATGCAGAAGGCAATGGTATCAGGGCCATACAGTGGGGAGGTGATGGTGATGAAAGAGAGCATTAGACTGAGCACTAACCTTATAGAGGGGACAATAAAAACCAGAAAGAATAGCCATTGGGGTATCTGTAAAATGGTTGCTAATGATAATACAACTTAAATGAGGGGGAATTAGTGGGACTACAAAATCTTTGAAAGCCGGAAAATCTCAGGCTTGAATTCACAGCAGTGAAAGCTAGAAACAGGGTTGTGCAGAGGGAAGGACGGACAAAAGGGGATGGCTGCATGTGTTTCATTGCATAGCAGGCAAGCGAGGACTGCAGATGTAGGACATAAGTCAGTATCTGAGGGAGACACAAGGAAGAAAGTCATGTCCACCAACAAACAAACCTAAAGAAGTGAAAGAAGACCCCTCCCCAATTCTCAACTAACTGGTTGCAGTACAAAACTGTGGTTTTAGAAGTTGTACTTAGAGATCTTTCTAGTTTCCTGCCAATCTCATTTGTGAAGAATGTGTAAAATCAGGTGCATTTTTTTAGACTTTGTAGGAAGTGACTTAGAATCAATGGGAAAATGTTGGAAAGGTTTTTATTAGCCCTTAGTTTCAAGATTTCTCTCTCTCTCTCTCCTTCTCTCTCTCTCTGTCTCTCTCAAAAGCCTATTTCCTCTTTATCTGTCCTCATTGAAGAGGGAAAGTGCCTAGTCATTGTAGAAGCAAATCAACTAATCACTCATTTTATTTTTTACTCTTTAATTTTTCCTCATATTTGACTAAAATAAACTCCAGTGCCTTCTCCAAGTTCTTTGATTGCCCTGGGATCTTAAAGTATCAACCATTTCTTTGAAATATAAGGACCTTAAAAAAAAAAGAAAGAAATATAAGGACCTTGACAAGGCTTATAATTCTCTGTAATTTTCTTTTTGTAGTGATATTTGGAGTAACTAGATTCAAACTGCATGAAAGCCAACCATATATAATACCAAATTTTAAGGGAAAGGAAATCACACTGTATTAAGATACAGATGACTGGATTTTGTCTGGGCTCTAAAGTTGACCTCAACCTCTGTATTTCTTAGTGTTCTTCTCTGGATAAGGGCAACTTCATTGTTATTGTCATTACTGTCACAATGGCTGTTATCACTTCAAGTTTCTCTTCCTCTCATTTCCTTTTGTCTCCTTCTTGTCTTTTCTTCCTATTTTCCCTTTTCTCCTTCTTTCCTTGTCTCCTATATCCTTCTTCCATTTTTCTCTGTGCTTCATCCATATCTTGTTTTCCCCTTTTCTTCTTTTGCCTCTCCTTTTTTTTTGTTCTTCTTTTCTTGATGTTTTCCTTTTCCTCTTTTTTTTCCTTTTCTTTTCTTTCTCCATTTCCCCCCTTCCTCCTTCCTGCTTCCTCTTTGATTTTTTGTTTGTTTTATTTTGGTTTTCATCCCATGCTAATATTTAGAGAATTGTTTTACTTATATCATCTTATTTCATAGAGTCACAACCTTAGATATTATTTTTAGGTGAGCAAATTTAAATATCAGGGAAAAAAAAGTAATTTGCCTAGCATATTGTTAGTAAATGTGACTTTGGGTCTCTCTGGTTCCAAATCTGGTCTTTTAGCACATGCCTTTCAAGGAAGGGGCAATAAATGTGTAACAGGGTAGTCCCAGGAAAAGGGGAAGTTCCAAAATCCTGGTTCCACCCTAAGTGGGTGGAGCTGAGGAGGAAAAGAAGAAGATTTCTGCAGAGAAGAGAGAAGGAAGAAAAGGAAGATGGAGAACAGCAAGGAGACCTGGAGAAGGCATGGGGAGCAGAGGGACATGTGAAAAAACTGTGCTTGCTTTTTGGTCTCGGACTGGTTGGAAGAGATGTGGGTGAGAGACCTGTGGGAAGGTTCACAATGGCAGTTTTCATCTTGATTTTGATTTTGCTCTTTTCCTCCCAGACTTGTCTGACTCTTTCTGACCCTTTTCTATGGGTCTCCACTGAAAGGTCCTTTAGACATGTGGCAGGCTTTTGGGCCTTGCTTTGGGCCAATCCTATTTGGCTG